>QEPC01013865.1:10881344-10962451 GCA_003113815.1 Sphenodon punctatus | reverse complement strand
GAGGCGGCGGCGGCGATCCCAGCAGCGGAGGCGGAGGCAGCAGCTGGTCCTTGATTGGCTGGTCCTTGGCTGTCCTTGATTGGCTGGTCCTTGAGCTCACTGCCAAGGAAGGGAAATCCCGCGGGGATTTCCCCAGTTTCTGCGAGAATCCTGCCTAGGGCAGGATTCTGCGCACATTCCGCGAATCGCGGGAGCGCGGAAGACTCGGGGCCCTGGTTACCGTTAGTGTTTGCTGGTCTAGGCCGCTGCGCCTCTGTCCGGGCCATTCCCCAACCAACCCATCCCCGGCCCCGCTGGGGCGCGCATACCTGGATCCAGTTCCTCCGCTTCCTGGGGACCGTCCTGGGTCTCCGCTGGCTCTGCGCACACCCCCTTTCCCTGTGGCTGGTTGGCCTGAAGGTCTTGGGGGCGCGCGCAGTGTGCGGTGGTTTGGTGCTTGGATCCCTGGGGCGCCTCCTCCCCTGTGGGATGGGGCTGTCCCCTTCCGCTTCCTGACTGGCCTCGCCAGGGCCACCTCCCCCCCCCACCTGCTCAGTGGGGTCTGTCGGGGGCGGGAGGCTGCATGGTGGCCCTGCCCCTGGCGAAGGCGCTGCCGTGTGTGCGGGAGGCCACAATGTCCCTGTCCATGCAGAGGAACGTGTCAAGCTCCCCCTGGAACTCGGCTGCGTGGTTGGCCTGGCCGGACTTGAGATTATTGTCCTTGATATGTTTATATCCGGACCTCAAGTCCTTTACCTGCTCCGTGCACTGGGTGACATCCCTATTGTACCTCTGCCGCTGCATCTCCTGGGCGATGTCTTCATAGACCTGTCTGGTCTTGTAGCCGCGCACCAGGTCGTGCTGGACCCTTTTGGCCCCCCACACTCGTATGAAGTCCCTGATCTCCAATCTGGACCAGGGCTCCCCCTTTTGGGACCCGTATGTAGGGGGCCGACCAGCTTGGCAGCATGGGGCCCTCCCTGTGGATGTAGTAGCCGTGGTGGTGGTCGTGTCCTGTTGGGGGTAGTGCAATAGGGGTTACTACGGTTCCTGCTGGTTCCCTCCGCCCACCTCTGGGGCCTGCCCCCCCTCCCCTCCGGGGTTCCCTTTTGCTCACCTGGCTGTCAGGGAGGCCCTCCTCGGCCGTCGTCCTGGTGGTGCGGTGCTCCGTTGTCTGGGAGCTGTCCTGTGGGGACGGGGAACCAGGTTATGCTGCTGCCCTGTGCTCCCTGGCCCGGTGGTCAGGGCCTGGGGCGTGGCCCTCTCCTCCCGGGGGTGGGTGGGTTCCCTTGCCCTCACCTCGCTCTTGCTGCTGCTCCTTGGGCAATGCCCTTGAGAGGTGCTGGACTGGGGGTCGTCCATGGGGGGGGCCGTCGGTGCGGCCCCTCGTACATGTTACTTCCTGGTGCTTTCCCCCACCCGTTTCCCCCTGCTGGGCCCCCCCACGTGCCTCCCGACCTGCCCCCCCATGCTGGCTGTCCATAACCCCCCCCCTCTTGTGCCTTCGGCCTGGGGCGCTTCCCCCCCCTTGCACTGCCTTGCCGGGGCTTCTCTCCCCCCCCCTCCAGAAGCCCCAGGGCCCCTGTGCTCATCTGACCCCTTCTCTCGCGTGGGGCGTCATTGACTTCTGTGGCCTTCTCGTGGGCCTTTCTGGTCGCCATCGTGGGAGCCCACGTGCATGTGCCCTGGTTCCTCCCTTCTTTACGGGCTCTCGGCCGGACGTCCAGCATCCCCCCCGCCCTGTGGGCATGTCTGCGTGGCGGCGCGTGCGTGCCCTGTGGCGCCAGCGCTGTGGGGCTCCGCCGGTCCGGTTCGGTGTTTTGGCTTTTACACGGACACTCGGGTGTTGAACAACCATCTCCATCCACCTCCACCCATGGAGGGTGCCACCTCCCTCGCGGCTGCTTCGTGGGTGTTGGCGGGTATCAGCGGGTGGGTCAGGCACACGCCCCCACCCACTCGTGGACATTTACACAGATGCTCTCCCACCCATCCGATGGGTGTTTCCGGGTGTTTGTGGGTAGGTGGCGTCCGTGTAAAAGTGGCCTAAGTGTCTTTCACTGCAAGTTTTGATCCTCTGACATTTCCAAGCCGTTCTGAGAATTCTCCCCATCTGCCCTCTCCTGCTCTATATACAAGAGATTTTGGCAGCATCACTCAAGTATGAGACCCTTTATTGCTATTGTCTGAAGACCATTTAAGAGACAGCGGCCGCCAATACAAGGATGCCCTCGCCTCCCTTTGGCCCCTGTATGTTGAGAGGGTTCAGGTGGAGGTGGTGAGCAGGTAAAGAACTTGGGCAACATGTTTGACCATGCTCTGTCCATGAAAGCTCAGGTAGCGGATGTGGTTCGGAGACGCTTTTTTCAGCTTTTCAGTTTGCGTAAGCTATGCCCTTATTTATCCCAGGCTGACCTTGCCACAGTGACTGATGCTCTGGTGGCTACAAGGCTTCCGGCGGTGCCTCTTCATCGCTTGCAGCCTGTTCAGAATGTGGCAGCTGTGATCATATTACGCCCACCCTTCATTCTTTGCAGAGTGATGGTTTGAATTTCAGATTGCGCTGCTCCTTTTTAGGGCTCTGAATGGTCTAGGCCGTGGCTATATTCAAGAGCTGCTCCTGGAGCCTCGCCCTGATAATCGCTGCTCAGAAACCACCTGCTCTTTGGGGATCCTGCCATCGTTCCATTAGTTGGCGGGCAATTGGGCCTTTGCTGTGGCGGGTGCATTATTTTGTATTAGTTTGTTGTTATGTTGTAAAGCACTCCAAGCACCATTTTGGCAGAAGAGCACTATAAGAATAATAATATAATAATTTTTATTAATATTATTATTATTATTGCCACAACTGAGGGTGGAATCGTCTGTCCATTGACTTTAATGGTGGAGGCTTGTCCTATGAGTCTTCTCATGGCGTAGTTAAACTCCTTTTAAGAAAAGCTATTCTATACAGAACAGGAATTAAGTTTACTCCATAGTCCATGTACTGTCTTTAAAACCCCAGTAAGTATGGAAATAGTAAAGGCTCGCACTTTTTAAAATTAGAGGTTAATTGGGAAAGGGCAGATGGCTTCAACTATGTGGGATCATTGCAACGCACATCTTACTAGTAATAGACAAAAAGGAAATCAAAATACCATACGTAGGCAGATTGTATGCAATTATCTGCCAGTAAAATTCATATAAATGTTTCCCAGGTGATGGCTAGGTGTTCCTCAAACTAATACCAAAACAAAAAGACGCTGCTTTTTCAGTGAATCTTCACAAGAATATTGTAATTGTTTGGCAGGTACATAAACCAAAGGTGATGGTGAACACTGAAAAAATAACTGATCTCTTGGGGTTTTTTTGTAGATATTTGAAGGAAAACAAATTCCACAGAGAATGGTTGATGGGTGGAATGCCTTCTTCTTTGACGACACAGAAGAACTGGTAATGTACTAAGTCTAAAATACTGACTGGTTTTTAATGGAGATGCATCCTACAGAAGAAGCAGTCCTGTTAGAATAATCTCTGATCTGAACTATTTGCAGAAAAAACACTTGCCTTCTCTTGGTGGAAAGAACACTGAATCTCTTGGAGAGCTCTGGCTAGGGTTGCTGCGGTTTTACACGGAAGAATTTGACTTCAAGGAATACGTGATCAGCATTCGACAAAAGAAACTATTAACCACCTTTGAGAAACAGTGGACATCAAAATGCATTGCCATTGAAGGTACCTGCTTGTTGAGTTTTGTTATTTCACAAAAAATAGGACAGGTGGTATATGTACACACACTCCTTCTTATACACATGAATAAAGTCCTGTAAAATCTAGTTAGAGATGAGCTTGAGTTGATAGTCAGTGTGGTGTAGTGGCAGAGTGCACAGTATCTGGACCAGAAGGTAGGGGGGAGGTCCTGGTTCAAGTCTCACCTTAGCCAGAGGTTGGCGTTGGACCAGTCACAATAGTCTCTCATTCTAACCTACCTCACAGGGTTGTTGTGAGAATTAAAAGTTTGTTTGTTTATTTATTTATTTGTGTTAATTAGTTCTATGTGAAGTGCTTCGAGTGCCATGGCAGGGAGGCACTATATAAAAAAAGAATATAACTCACAACTGCTCTAAATTTATAATTACATCATTTCTTTAACAATAACCCACAGTTGTTTTGCTTCTCCCTCTGTCTCCGGTCAGTGATCTGTTGGGTAGCTCTACAGATGACCGTCAGGAGGCAGAAGGAAATTAAAGTCCTTTTGCGCGTGCGTGGAACTGCCCCCGCCATCTTCCCTCAGTTTTTTCTTCTTCCTTCGTCCGTCGGGGGCGAATCGCAGCTTCTCCCAGCAGGATTCCTAAAAGAAAAGAGAGAGACAGTTACTTCAGGACTGTTCGAGCCCCATTAAAAGCGGGGCTATAGGGTGGCGAGTTCTTTCCCTCTCTGGTGACAGGGAGGCTCGCACACGCCAGTCAGGTTGCCGCGCAAAGTGCCCGGGAACAGAACGGAGCCGGGGATTTCGGCGGCTGCCCATTCCCGGCGGTTAGACGCGGCGGAGCTGGCGCCTGACCAGTCTCCCCTCGCTCAGGGCCCTGACATCGTTTGGTGGGGGTCGGGCCAGGCTGCTTCAGACCCCATTCCATGCAGGGCACAGCGGCCGGTGTGGACCGTTTCAAGTAGCGCCACCACAGGAAGGGTGCCTACCGGAGGGGGACTTAGCAGCCAGGATGGACAAAATCCTGGTAGCGCTGGAGCGCTTAACTGAGGTACAGGGGAAAGGGGCCCCACCCAACCCCCTCTCCGGTTCCCCTCCAGAAGAGTCAGGGGCGGGAAAGGCCCCCCTCCTGGATTCCTCCCCCCTCAGAAGTCTAGGGCGGGAAAAAGCCCCTCAGGCCCTGAGAGGTGGGGAAGAGCCCCTCCCCCCTCAGAGGGGAGAGCGGGAAAAAGCCTTGGTAAGGGGAAAGGCAAGGCTCCCAAGCGCCCTCTAGGGGGACCCTTAGCAAAGTTGCTCAGTTCCCCTCAGCATTCAGAAGGGGACAGTGAGGAGGAGCCCCAGCCTAAGAGGCCAAGACCTCAGGCACAGGCAGCATTGACGTCTGATTCTGAACATGATTCAGATCAGGATTGGGAGGACATAGAGGAGTCGGTGCCACAAGGCCTGACACAGGACTCCCACAGGGACAGACAGTTTCCTCTCCAGTTTAAATTTTAATTTATGGCCCAGGGGGCAAAAACACTACAGTTAGTGGAAAAGCCCCCAAAGGATGCATCCTCCGACTCGCAGGAGCAGGAGGAGGAGGAGGAGCGTGAATACATCCCCTCTGTGCATGGGAAGGACTCTGGTTTCCCATTAGATAAGACTTTTGAGAGAGTGATTTTAAATGAATGGAAATTTCCAGTGAAGAGTCAGAGAATGAACAAGACCCAGGCTTCTCTGTACTCATTGTCTAGAAAGAAGGAACCCCTCCTAAAGAACCCCAAGGTTGATGTGGCAGCAGTTTCCCTAGCCAAACAGACGGTGTTTCCTACTGATGGGGGACTGCTACCCCAATTACTCCACTGATAGATCAGTGGAGAATACCCTATGCAGGGGCCTGGAGTATTCATCTACAGCAATGAGGATTAGCCTTATTTCATCCTGTGTTGCCAAGGCTCTTCTGGCGTGGATGCAGGAGGCCATGTTCGATAAAAGGGCACAGGTACTGTCCACGCATTAATTTGGCCACGGCATTCCTGGCAGACTCTACAATGGATTCCATGACCTGGGCCGCCAGAACCGTAGCTAGTTCAGTTTCAGCCAGGCGTAAGCTGTGACTTAGGTCTTGGGAGGGTGACACCGCAGCAAAGAACTTTCTCGCAGCTGCCCCTTATAAAGGTTTTTAATTGTTTGGGGTCTGTCTGGAGAAAGTGTTGGCGGATGCCAACGATAAATCAAAATTAAAGAACCTGCAGCAGATGGGCTTTAAAAAGAGGGTTTTTTCGTGGCCCCGGCTATAGGCCCAAAGGGGCATATGGTTCAGGTTTCGGGGTTTTCAAACGATTCCAGGGGCAGTACAGATATGACCAGCCTGGCCATTTTGCGCCCCGCAGAGGTAGCAGGAGCCAGGGTTTCAGACACGAAAAGCAGAGAGCAAAGGGATTCTCTCGGGGTCCCCGAAAGCAGGAAGCATGACTATTCAGAGGAGTTAGAGGTAGGAGGCAGGCTGCAGTGTTTCTCAGATGTTTGGGGTCAGTCAGTCTCCAATGCCTGGGTTCTATAGTGCGTGACCAAAGGTTACAAGATAGAATTCAGAGCAAACCCACGAAACGGCTTCATGGTGTCTCCAAAATCAGGGTGTGCAGAGAAACATCTGGCCATGATGCAGGAGGTGCAGAGGCTCAACTTGATCAGGGCAATAGAGCCAGTTCCCCCAAACCAACGGGGTCTGGGCTTGTACTCTCTTCTGTTTCTGGTGGCAAAGAAGTCGGGCTCATGGCGGTCAGTCTTGGACCTAAAACAACTGAACAGGGTTGTAAGATCCCAGAAGTTCAAAATTGAAACGGTGTCCTCAATCTGCCAGAGCGTCAGGGCAGGGGATTGGCTTGCATCCCTGAACCTCAGGGATGCGTATCTCCATATTCCTATTTGGGAACCCCATCGTCAGTGGCTTCGTTTTTGCTACCAGGGGGCCCACTTCCAGTTCAGGGCCCTCCCCTTTGGACTCTTCTCGGCTCTGAGGACCTTCACCAAGGTGTTAATTCCGTTAGTGGCGAACCTTCGGAAAGAGGGAATTCATGTGTATCCGTATCTCGACGACCTACTGGTGCGTGCTCGGGAACGAGACAAAGTCCAGAGAGACCTGCTCAGAATCTCCCAGTACTTGGGGGAACACGGCTTCTTAATAAACAGGGACAAGAGTCACCTCGAACCTTCTCACACGATAGAGCATCTCGGAATGTGGCTAGATATGAACTTAGGAACCGCATACATACGGTCAACAGACCAGAGAGGATCAGAGCGCAAATCCAACTTCTGAAACACCAAACGAAGGCAAGGTTGAAGGATCTGGCCCAACTACTGGGACTACTGGTATCGTGCACCAAACAGGTACAGTGGGCTCATTTCCACCTTTGGCCCTTGCAGCAGCTGCTGCGTCCTTTGCAGCAAGAGCTCACCAGAGGGCTCAATCCTTGGGTCAGGATACCAGGAAGTTTGCCAAAGTCAGTGTCTTGGTGGTTAGACCCAGCAACCTTCGAGACGGGAGTTCCACCAGGGGAACCAGATCGGATGGTCATCACGACAGACGCGAGCCTGACGGAATGGGGGGCCCACATGGGAGCCACATTGGTTCAGGGGTCATGGTCAGACCTGGATAGGAAGCAGTACATCAATGTCCTAGAGCTGAAAGCGATCCGCTTAGCACTGCAGCAGTTGACTCAGAACGTCAGCAATGCTCACGTCCTAGTGTATACAGGCAATATAGCCGCGAAGGCGTATGTAAACCACCAGGGAGGCTCCAGATCCAGTCAGTTGCAACGGGAGTCAGTGAGACTGTTCACATGGGCCCAAAGCAACGTGAAATCGCTGAAGGCGCTACACATAAAGGAATCTCAGAATGTACAGGCGGATTGGCTAAGTCGCCAGACCCTGGACCCACACGAATGGCAACTACATTCGGAGGTGTTCCAGAGCATCATCAGGAGGTTTGGGTGTCCAGTAATCGACCTGTTTGCGTCGAAAGCCAACAGACATCTGAGCCGCTTCATGTCAAAGACAAGGGACAACTCGGCAGAGGCAGTGGATGCTCTCAACCAGAGAGGGCCAAGGAGGCTACTGTACGCATTTCCACTGACTCCCCTGCTGTCCAGGACAGTGGCCAAGATCATCAGAGAGAGGGCACGGGTGATCTTGGTAGCACCATGGTGGCCAAGACGTCCTTGGTTTTCAGACCTGGTGGAGCTGAGCTGGGAAGAACCGATGATTCTGCCCTTACTTCCGGATTTACTCGCACAGGACCGGTTGGTCTGCGACAGCATCTCCATTCCAAAACTGACAGCATAGCCCTTGAATCTGCAGCTTTGAAAAAAGCGGGGTATTCAGATGCAGTTTTAACTACCCTTCAGCAAGCTAGGAGGCTGGCTACCAGGAAGGCTTACGAGGCTACCTGGAAGGTGTTTGCCCTCTGGGCAGGGACAGGGGGATAGACCCATGTCTCGCAGGGGTTCAGGTTATTCTCCAGTTTTTGCAGGAGGGGTTGGATAAGGGTTTGAGACCAAACACGCTGGCTCGCCAAGCTGCAGCCATTGCCTCTGTTCTGCAGTCCCTGTCAAATAAGAGGATCTTTCCGCATAGACATATCAGACAATTTTTGACGGTGGCAAGAAATATTAGTCCTCCTATAGTTCATAGATGCCCTTCTTGGAGTCTTAGTCTAGTTCTGGATGCCCTGACTAGGGCCCCCTTTGAGCCCCTTAAACACGTGTCCCTTTATCTACTGTCTCTGAAGGTAGTATTCCTGGGGGCAGTCACATCCGCTCGGAGGGTATCCGAGCTGGGTGCTCTGTCCATGGAGGACAACTTTTGTTACTTCCAAAAACAATCGGTTACCCTCCGGGTGGACGACGCATTTATACCGAAGGTAAATTCGTTTTTCTATAGGTCTCAGGACATTATTTTACCATTGTTTTGTCCTAGACCGTCTCATCCGAGGGAAAAGGTGTGGCACACCTTGGATGTCAGAAGGGCCCTAAAGTTCTATTTGAACAGGACTAGGGGATTCAGAACCACTTCAGCCCTGTTCGTTAATATTAGACCCAGGTACGAAGGAAAGAAGGCTTCTAAGGCCTTACTCTCAAAGTGGGTTAGGCAGTGTATAATAGAGGCTTACAGGGCCAAGGACAAGGTGCCTCCCTTACAAATCTGGGCGCATTCCACGCGCGGTGTGGCTACATCTTATGCTTTCAAATCAAGAGCTTCTTATGATGAGATATGCAGGGCGGCCACCTGGTCCTCCCTGCATACTTTCGTAAAACGTTATAAGCTCGACCTGTTTAGATTCGCCCAGGCGTCTTTTGGCAGGAGGGTTTTGCAGACAGTTCTGGAGTCTCCCAGGGCTATTTGCTCCCATCCGTGATGTATTGGGCTTGGGTACATCCCAACGGATCACTGACAGGAGACAGAGGGAGAAACAAAAAATGGTCACCTACCTTGGTGAATTTGTTTCTTCTCTGTCATACTGTCAGTTATCCGGCCTTCCCTGTCAAACAGCACTGGTCAAGATAGGGAGGTGGCATATGGGGTACCTTGTCTCCTTCAATGTTTGGTTAGTTAGCAGTTTTGGAAAGTTAGGGGAAGTAAGTTTCCATATTCATAGATTCCAGGTGAACTGTGGGGGGGCTCACTAATGGATGTGTTAAATAGTTTTAACTGTGGAGATGTTCCTCGACTTGGTTACGGACTGAGGCAAGATGGCGGGGGCAGCTCCACGCATGCGCAAAAGGACTTTAATTTCCTTCTGCCTCCTGACGGTCATCCGTAGAGCTACCCAACGGATCACTGACAGTATGACAGAGAAGAAACAAATTCACCAAGGTAGGTGACCAATTTTTGTTTCTCCCTTGAATATGAGCCTTGTGTTATGGGGCTATAAAAGTGTGAAGCAAATATCTTTGATAAGAATTTTATAATACAAACCAACACGTTTTACCTGCTCTATTTTTACATATATATTTTTCTTTCCCCCACTTGTTCAGATCCTTTTGACTTGAATCATAATCTTGGTGCTGGAGTTTCCCGAAAAAGTAAGTTTTTAAAACCTACTACTCAACTCTAATTTCTGAAGTAAAGTTCCATTATTTTGTCTTATAATGATTTTGCGTATTTTTCCCCAATAGTGACCAATTTCATAATGAAGGCATTTATCAATGGGAGAAAACTATTTGGTACCCCATTCTATCCAGTCCTGGTAAGAGAAGCTGTAAGTTCTCATAGGCTGTGTCTGAAAGCTTTACTGTACATCGTAATTTCCCGTTTCTGTTAGAATGGCGCATTCTTTTTTTTAACATGGGCAAAAGTGAGCAGACAACTTGTTGCAATTTCACATCTTCTTTCAAATCAGTACATAGGACACGTCATTCTTTTTAGCTGTTTGGTGGGGTGGGGTGTAAGAGGAAATTGCGAGTCTGGGGCGAGGGCGGGAGGGAATGCCATGCCTCCCCCCCCCCGCAGTGAGAGCGAGGGTTCTGGAACAGAGGAGGAGGATGGGAAGGAATGCCATGCCCCCTCCCCAGTGAGGGGTGTGTGTTTCAGGCCTGGGAAAAGAGTGTGGGATATGGGGTACTGGTTGGGGAGGGAGAGGGAAGGGGTTTGCTTGCCTCTGAATTCTGGGCTTGGGTGTCCCTTCCTGGTACTTGGGGCCTCTTGAGTGCTGTCATTCTTGGGGAGAGGGGGAGTTGTTAATCAGGAGCCAGGGAGGCGATCCTTTCTCAGGACAGGGTGGGGAGGAGGGCAGAGGAGAGAGAGGCAGCTATTGGGGTTGTGTTGGGCATGGGGAGGTATGGTGGGGAGGAGAGGTTATACCATCAGGGCATTCGGAAGAGACTTCTGGTGTCAATTCCCATGTCCCACTTCCCCACCTGTCTCAGGATATTTGGGAGTTGAGGCCAGTAGGAGGACCCCTGATCTGACAATGATGCTGATTAATGTGAGGTCAGTGGCTAATAAAACATCTGTCACCCATGATTTGATTCGGGATGAAGCTGCTGACCTTATATGTATTACAGAGACCTGGCTGGACAAGGCATTTGGGCTAGTTAGTATTGTCCCAGATGGTGCCAGGTACTCAGTGCAGCATCTGCTGAGGCTTGGAGGATGAGGGGAGGGTGTTTTGGAGTGGCCGTGGTCTGTAAAGGTACCTTGGCATTTCGGAGGTATTGGGTGCCTAACTCATCTGATATAGAATGTGTCCACCTTGGGGATGAATTGGGTTCCTCTTGGTGTACTGACCACCCCGCTGCACAGTTGATTCCCTGACTGCTCCAGCCTATTGTCTTGGGTGATTTCAACGTATACACTGAGGCCGGCCTTTTAGGGGCAGAGCAGGAGTTCATGGCTGCCATGACAACTATGGGCCTATTAGTCCCGACGCATGAGATTGGGCACACATTGGATTTGATGTTTTGCGTCAGCCTAGAAACAGGTTCTGATTATCAGAGGTGTTGTGATAATACCATTGTTGTGGTCGGAAATTACCTCCTGAAGGCCCAGAACCTGGTGTTCCTATGCCTTCGTAGAGGTGGTGGATCAGTTCGGTTGGTCTACCCCTGGAGATTGATGAATCCAATTGGTTTTCAGAACTTCTCTGGGGGATTTACCCACTGACCTTGACGGCAGCTTTGTCAATAACCTGGTTGCCTTGTGGAATGACATTTTGACCAAGGTCATTGACACGGTGGCGCCCAGGCTTTGCTCCCACTGCTTTGTTATCACAGGTCCCCTTGCTATACAGAGGACCTGAGACAGTTGGAGCGCAGGTGGTGCTTGACTTAAGCTGAAGCCAACTGATTGAGGCATACATCGTTGTTGAAGGACTATGCCGTGGATGTAATGGCAGTGAAGAAAGCTTTCTTCGCTAACATAGTCTGCAAAGTCTTGTTTGGCAAAGCTGTTCAGGATGGTGAGGAGCCTGGTTAATCCAGCCTATCTCCTCCATGAAATGGAATCATCCATAGCCCACTGTGACATTTATATTAATTACTTTGCAGGCAAAATCGCTTGTATTCACCATGACTTGGGTGCTGCCATTTCAACTGCAGAGTCAGAGTATGGGGTTATGGAAGCTCAGTCCTGTCTTGTTTGTTTGGATCAGTTTCAATTGGTATCACCCATCAATGCAAGGGAGGTGCTTGTAGTGATACGGGCAACCAGTTGTGAATTAGATCCTTGCCCGTCCTGGCTGTGAAAACCAGGTGGGAGACGTTGGGGTGGTTGCTGGCTGGGGTTGTCAGCGCCTCCCTATGGAAGGAGAGGGTGTTGGATGATGTCAAATCTGTGGTGGTCTGGCCCCTGATTAAGAAACCATCTTTGGACGCTGACTCCTCAGCCAGTTATCGGCCTGACTCTAACCTTCCCTTTTTAGGGAAGGTTATTTGAATGGGTGGTTGCCCAACAGCTCCAGGCTCATCTCGATAGTTGGATTCCTGGACCCGTTTGTCAGATTTTCATCCTGGATATGGCACGGAGACTGCACTTGTGACTTTGGTCAATGATCTGCGCCTTGAGTTGGACAAGGGGAGTTCTACCTTGTTGATCTTGTTAGATCTTTCAGTGGCCATTGATACAGTTGATCACAAGGTGGTGTTGATGCAACTGTGGGACCTGGCAGGGGTGCACGGGACTGTGCTTGAGTGGTTCTGCTCTTTCCTAGCGGGGAGGTTCCAGCGGGGGGTGATGGGTGGTTGCTCGTCGTCACCTCAGGGCCTCCGCTATGGTGTTCTGCTGGGTTCTATTCTGTCTCCCCTCTTGTCAACGTGTATCTGAGGCCACTGGGCGAGGTCATTCGGAGGTTTGGGGTGAAGTGTCATCAATATGCTGATGACACCCAACTCTACCTCTCTTTTTCTTCTGACCCAGGTCCTGCAGTCTTGGTGCTTACCTGATGCGTGTCGGGGACTGGATGAGGGTGAGCTGATTGAAGCTGAATCCTGACAACACTGAAGTGATTATGGTTGGACGGTCTTGTGACTTGGGAGGGGATTGGGACACCTATTGTTGATGGGGTCCATCAAGTTCGCAGCCTTGGATTGCTTCTGGATCCCTTTCTGTGCCTGGATTGTCAGATTGCGGCGGTGGCCAGGAACGCTTTTCACCAACTCTATCTGGTGAGGAGGGTGTGGCCTTTTCTTTCTGACTTGGAGCTGGCCACTGTCCTCCACGTCCTCATCGCCTCAAGGCTGGATTACTGCAACACACTCTATGTAGGGCTGCCCTTGATGACTGTTCTGGAGCTGCGGATGGTGCAGAATGCGGCGGCTCGCCTCCTTCCGGGGACGAGTTGCTGGGAACACATTACGTCAGTGCTTCAAAGTCTGCACTGACTACCCGTAATTCTCCAGGCACAATTCAAGGTGTTGGTCTTGACCTTAAAGCCCTAAATGGTCTGGGTCCCACATATCTGAAAGACTGCCTGCCCTACCATATCCTGCTGTGTCTCCTACAGTCGGCTGGGAGCACCCTCTTGTTCCATCTGTTACCCTTGTCCATGGGACAGGGGTGCACAGGAGGGCGTTCTTGGTTGCTGCCCTGGTTTTGTGAACTCTTTTCCCCAGGAGGTTCACTTGAGCCTGAGCCTTAGCATTCTCCCGTTGGCAGTGTAAGACTTTATTATTTGAAAGGGCATTTGGCGGGCAGGGATCGGGGTTGGATGGGTTTGTGGATAGAGGGTTGTGGGGAGGTTTGGAGGTTTTATTGTTTCAATTTTATTATTAATTGATTGTGAGCCACCCTGAGCCTTTGTGGGAAGGGCAGCAGATAAATCTAAATAAATAATGACTCGGTGAATAAAAATTCACAGTTTGCCCATTTTAAGTACCAGGCATGCAGTGTTACATTAGCAGACAAGTGCATATTTTTATAATTCTTAGAAAAAAGTGAGTCAATTAAAAATGGCTTTTTCCACCAGGCTGCACATAGCTTTATTCAACAAAAAAGTATGTGCACACATCCATTGTCTTTAAAATTAATTTGATTTCATCAGCAATGAGTTCATCAGCTGCGTTGCAGGAGGGGCGGGGTATAAATCTGAAAAATAAATAAATAAAATAAAAATCAGCAGTAAATGTTTGCAGATGAACTGATTTATTCACATCTTGCAGTTACACAGAGAAGGCAAACTAATATTTGACTCTCCACTTACATTTTATACCCCGACCCAGCATAGAAAATCATTATGAAATCAAAAGAGAATGTAGGAACAATAGTAGCATAATGCCTTAGGGCACTCTGTTAATCTATTTGCTACTTATTTAGTTGCTTCAGAAGAGTTTAAGCCATGCTAGAGGTTTTAAGAGCTTTGGAAACACATCTTAGCTAGTTGTTAAATAGTAACACTTTAACGTTGCATAGTCTCAATTTTAGCCAGTTCTTATTGGGTCTTAACATGCCCAGAGAACATGTTTTTCAAGGCAGACAGTAGACCTTTTATCAACACTGATTAGGCATGCATTTTCAATGAGCTCTAGAATCTACAGTCGCCTTGATAGGATAATAGTTTGTCTTCTTCCTACAGGAGTACTTCTTTGACTCAAAAGTATTAACAGATGGGGAGCTGGCACCCAATGACAGATGTTGCCGGGTCTGCGGAAAAATTGGTCACTACATGAAAGACTGTCCGAAAAGGAGGAGGTGGGGAAAAGTTGCAAAACTCTTATTTTAAATTGCAAAGTATTCTACTGGAAATACTGTTTTAAAAGTGGCATGCGCTATCAAACCCATTGTGAGAGACTGGCTGTGTACTCACAGGGTGGCACATGCACACAGTGGGGTTCCATATATGCCTGACAGGGAGCAGAAGCTGCGTAATTCTGCTGCAGTTCAAAGTTCAGCTGCAGAGGGGGAGGGGGAGTCCCAGATGAGGGGGAGTCCCAGATGAGGTGCGGGAGTGGGATGAGATTGAGACTGACTTTCCTGGAAGTTTGTGCACTGCCAAAAGTAAGGAAGATTCTAATGAAGGCTGGACCTTCCCTGCTGTTTTTCCTCATCACTGTCCTGATGACAGTGAGAGAGTACTCAGGAGGCCATCGCGAGTGCTTGAGTCAGACGGTGGAGCTGAATCTCAGGGGTGGGGGACAAGTGGCTTGGGGTACAGGGCATGTGAACCTACTGATGGAGAGCTTCTTGCCTTAGACAAGGCTTGGACAGTCTCAGAAATGCAAAATACCCTGGTGAGCGGGGATGTTTTCATCCCCAACTGTATCGTGATGCTGAAGATGCCGGAGAGAGGGTACGAGAGGTGCATGTTTGACGGGGTTTTATGCAAACGGGGTGGGCTTTCCAACTTCAGTACAACTGTGTGCAGCTGCCTGCCAGTGAGCCGTGAACTGTGCTGTGAGCCGTGGATGTGAGACATGGGGCTGAGGAACAAGCAAAACCGATTGCTTGGACTGATTGCTTTTACTTTGAATTTTTACTTTTGCTTTCAACGTTCACTATAGGCACTTGGTAAAGTATGCGATTTGCGCAATAAACTCAGCATTCTGTGCATAGCAGAAGGTTCTTTCCAGCCGCCAAGTAGTGGCAGGTGTAAACCCGGGCATGCACCTCTGTGGATGGGTGGGGTTAGCAGGGGCTGGAACCCCTCCCAGAGCGATATCCTGGAAGAACGAAACAACTGGGGTGGCAGCTTCTTCCCATGGTTCAATACTGGGAAGCGGGGAATTGGTGGGCAGAGCACAACGGGGAAGAACGTGCCCGTGTATTAGGATTGTCCTCCTAAACCTGTGAGTGGGGGCTGCCTGAACACGCAAGAAATACATGTGGGGACTGCCTGTTTGTTAAAAGTGAGTGGGAGCTGCACGGACCAAACCTGGACACCATCGGGCTGTCGTCTCCTTAACGCCCTTAGATACAAACGCACAAAATGGAGTAAGATATATGCAGATCATTGCAGAATTACCTCCTTTTTCTGGTGCATATTTCTATAGCCTTTGTCAATGCATTGTCTATTGGGATTGTCGACTTGTGGACAGGCACCCTGTTAGAACCCCTGCTTTAAAGTGTGTGGCATGTTCTCCTGTATAAACTGCAGAAGATGAAGCAGCACAGCACATGGAAACATTTCATTTTTATTCTTTATTTGCTAACGTTTAGCCTTTGAATGTGTCCCACTGCTCCATGTGGCGCACACTACTGCTGAAAATAAATCCATTTATATCCACCACAAGAGTTAAGAAACTCCGATGCCGGTCAATATTTTCCATTAGGCTTCTGGGACGCTTGTTAAACACAAGTGCACTTGTTGGTTGGGATACTATTTTGTAAGTTTTGGTAAATGCAGAACTGAACAGAGACTGATATTTTTAAACTCCGCTGTTGTTAAATGTTACCATGTAGGTTAAAGAAAAAGGAGAATGAGAAAGATGATGAAAAAGAAGCGAAGGAGGAAGATCGAGAGACTAGAGAAAAGAGATGCTTCATCTGTGGAGATGTGGGACACGTTAGAAGAGACTGTCCTGAATTCAAGCAGACGCGACAAAGAAGTAACGGCGTCCCAGGTAAAAACAGCATCTTGTTGGTTGGTTGGTTCCCATCGCCGTCCGCAGAAGGTTCCGATCATTGTCATAGGCACAAATGTCGTTCTGTGCAGTTCTTCCTGCCAAAAGGGATATTGCCTTGTGCAAAAAAAAAAAAAAAAGGTTTAGGTCAGACCTATGGCTGAGCTGAATTTTTGTGCAAGACTTGCAGAAGGTGGGAAGAGTATGGCTGGTAGCCTCCTTTCTGCTCTCCTTCTCTTGGGTTGGCCGAGAGGCGACCGGTGTTTGAGAGCCTGGCATAATTTACAGCAGGGTAGTGTGATAGCACGATTGTCGTGAACTGTTATCTTGGGACCAGATTTACCAGATGAAGCTTCTATTACACCATATCCAAGGGTCCTCGTCGAGCCTGTGACACGAAATCAGATGTATGAATTTTAGCCCGTAGGATTCCCCTATGCCCACAGAATCCCCAGTTGCTTATGTAGCCCAGAGAGCCACTGAAGCCCACAGAGAAGCAGACCGTGTCCCACTCTGCTGCAGCACTAAATGTAAAGAGTGGGATTCAACTAAAGGGTCTTTTTTGTCCCCTCCCACCCCACATGCAAATGTACTTTAAACATACATCCCTTTGAGTATAAGTGCTCTATAACAGGAGGTGGGTCTGAACTCTGACATCCAGATGCGAAGTTTGGGCCTCTAGGTTTTGGGTTCACATGCTCATTACTCTCACCTGTAGTTGTATGAACTCCCCTTTGCTCTTTGACCTGGATCAAGAGCCTTGGGACTTTACTGTAATGGATGCACTATAGCCCCCTTGCAGCTCCCTATAGCTCCCTGGCCTAATTCATTGTATTTTCCTGTTCAGCAGCTCAGTTGGTCCGAAGCCTGGTGGTAAATGCACAGCAAGTGGCTGCTTCAATTCAACAGCAAGTGGAACGGCCCTTACGCAGTAGGCAGCCGTCGGAATGCGTAAGTTCCATTTAGCTTGGAAGTGTTACGGTGACTATTTTGAGCTGTAATGAAACCAGAAAACCTAGTCTGTGAAAGTTAAGAGCTTAATCGCTCTGCGTGGGTTGTCATTAAAAACCAGTGCCACATCCCCATCAGTGCTAGTTACAGACGCTCCCTAGCGGGGTGGGGAGAACCTTCAGTTTTGCAAAATGAAAACTCCACCGCTGGTGTGAGCGGTGATTCTGAAAAGCAGCCCAAAGCCAGGCTGCGTGGAGCCTAGATAGTATTAGAATACACGTTGATAAAACCAAGTGTGATCCTCAAGCTGTTTGGGGCCAGAGCTTTGTTCCAATATATGTTCCATTCACTTCATGGGGGCTCACGCTGGTGTAAAGGGCCAGCGCCAGAAGACTTCAGGATCATGCCCTAAAGTTCGTCTCAGCTCTGCCATATTCAAGACTATCCTTTAGAGAACATCATGAGTCTCTTCCCCTGTGACCCTGAAACACTGACAGTTGTCAAGGAGCTGGTGATTGGTAAATGGGACTTGTTGCTATTGGGTTAGGGAGAAAAAGGTGGATTCTGAAAGAGAGAAGATTCCCACCATGTAGAGACAAGAAGAAAGATGTCCAAAGACAGAGAGAACCCAATATTGTTTAATTGAAGGACTAACAAATAAAAAGGGAGGGGGCGGGAAGTCTCTAGCTTGGGACAGATTCTCAATCGCTTGTATTACTGTAGAACCAAAGAGATTGGGGCCAATCCCATGCCCTGGGGATCCTGCACACACCCCTGCAGTTTCTACGTGGCACAGTGTGGGATCCGTGGGGCAGGGGATCGGCCCCAATGTCTCTAATGCCCCAGAGCTTATAGTATTTAACCAGTCCCAGCTGGTGGTATCTAGGTATTGCTGAGGGGACAGTACAATTAGGGCCTTATTAATTTGCACTAATGTTGTGGGAGACTTCTACCTGCTGACCAACGCAATGCTGAATCAAGCCTCCTGCACTACGGCTGCATTTGGGTTGGTTACTCGAATAGCGGTAGTTTTAGGTATTTAGGCTGATCTCTCAAGGTTTGTGTATTAATGTTCTGTAGGTTCGGTCTGTAACAAGCAGGGGAGTCTCTAATTATATCAGCTTGCTACAGTGCTATGCTGCTGCTCTGGTTGGGTTTCTTGCCATCAGATCTCTTTTATGTTTTAGTAGTGTGCCGCTACTAAACCTGCAATTTTTGTTTTTTTATTTTGTTTGTTTGTTTTTGTTTCATTTAATTTTTACTTAAGCAGTTAAATTGAATTATAAATTGTAAGCCACCCTGAGCCTCTGTGGGAAGGGCGGCATATACATTTGAATAAATAAATTAATTCATTTAAATTGGTGATTGTGTTTTCCAAATCCCAGGCTTCCATTTCCCAGTTTGCAGAAGAGACCTCGGGGAACGGGTGCAGGAATAATCCTAGGAGCAGCTGCTACATCCTCCATGGGGCAGTGCCAATGCTAGCAGTTAGCTTAGGCGGGAGTCGCATTCACTTCAGTGGGACGTGCCTTAGGGCAGGCCAGTGAGGCCATGGCCCCAGGCTTCATGGGAAATACGTGGGTGGGAGTCCCAGCAGTAGGAGCCGGCAGCTCATGACATCGAAGGGAGGGTGCCAGAGCAAGCACTTCCTGTGGGACTCGCCACTCGTGAGATCGCAGTGGCAACACTCGTGAGCGCCTCTGGAGTGGCAGCAGAGGGGGGGACCAAGAGTCTTGGAAGCAGCAGTGGGGCCCCCCAGGGGAAGAGCAAATTCCTGAGTGCAAGCTCCTTTTCACACCTTGCTTTACACTTTACAATATTTGTGTGTCTGGCATGCGAGGGGAAACTGTCTTCATCCCTTCTCCAGGCCAGTTCTTGTGAAGGGGGTGGGATGGGGCTTCACTTAGCTAAGACCTGCTGCTGTAGAGAATAAGCAGCTGTATTGGAATCTTAGCGTAAAAACCCAGAGAGGAAGAAATAGCCTGGTCTGCTTGAGTATTTTCCTCGGGCTTCCGGGACAGCCATCCAGATGACTTCGGGGATAGATCACTCACCCCAACCAGCCGGACACCGACATTGACACTTTTGATAGCGTATGCTCAGTAGGGATCTGACCCCCTATGTTCCAATTGTATGTCAGCCTTGGATCAAGCAGCAGCAGATTCCGCTTCTCCCGGGCATGGTGGCAAAATCCTGCAACAGAGAAATAGGAGAGTTTAAGATGATAGTGGAGACTCCATGGACGTACGTTCTCCCCTCCTTTCCTCTGTCCCAGCTGGTGCGGGAGTGGGGACGAACAGGCATGGAGGAGTTCCCTGCGGGAACGACTCCTGCAAGAAAAAAACAAAAAGCAGCAGCCAGCGAGCCCAGACAAGCAATCCAGCCAGGAAGGAGCGGTGGGCCTGCCCATAGCCATTTCACACCGAAACAAAATGGCATCCTGGACAACCCTCCCTCCCTATGTTTTGGGATAGATGTCGCCTTTTGTCCTGTGTCTGCCACTTTGTTTGAGGAGAACGTTCAGGAAAGTGATCCGTTTACTACATAGGAGGTTCTTGACCTCTAGTTATACGTGATGCTGAGAATTTGGTTGCAGTACTCGGCTTTTTAACAACTGGAGCATAGGTGGCCAGATATCCCCCCATCGAGCATACTCTCACCAAAATGTTCAATGGGATGGGGAATCTATCTCCAGTGTAATCTGGATGGCTGTCCTGGAGGCCCACATAGATGGAAAATTCTCAAGGTAAGTGCCCCAATCTTCTCTTCTGCAGTAACCCCAGGGGTTAGCTCCTGCCTAACACTGTGGAGTGGAGGATTGCTGGGCATCTGAAGGAATGTCTCACTTTAGTTTGTCTGAAGGTTTTTACAATATTGGAAATCTGATGTGGAAACACTTGTAAAATGTAAGAAGTATATCTGTTGGCAAGACTCAACATTTAAATCATTGCTGAAAAGGAAACTAAGCCTGCAAGGATTTTGTGCAAATGAATGACCTTTGTGATACAAATAAATGTGATGGGGAGGGGAGGCGGGGAGGACGAGACACTTTTGACCGAAAATCAGGCTCTTGGGTTGTTGGGTTTTAGAAGAGTTTGGTGCCAGTCAATGGCCTCACCTTCTTTGGACAGTGGGATGCACTTTGCAAAGTTAAAGAACCAAATTCTCTGCTTATGGAAACTGTTAAAATCTTGTTGAAGTCAACAAAGCTGCTCTTGTTTCCAGCAGCAGAGAATTTGCCTGGTGGGTTCTCAAAGCTCCAGTAGTTAATGTGGTGTTGGGAGGAGCTATTATGTCAGGTACTTATGAGAAGAGAAGTGCGTGAAAAGAGCTAGTGAACTAATCAGAAATGCATCCTTTTTTTTCCCCCTCCAGTCTGATTCGCATCAGTCATCTTACTCTCCACAACCTCAGCAATTTACCCAGAATTCCTCTCAGCCAGCCTCCATTAACCAGACTCAGCCACAGCCAATATCCCAGTCTAAGCACGTTCCACAGCCACAACAGGGGGCACAACCGCCCCATCAGGTCCAGCTGCCTATGTTTAACTTTCCCCAATCTCCCCCAGGTCAGTATTCCACCTTGCATAACCTGGGACTACTTCCGATGCACCATCACCACCACCACCACCAAATTCAACTTCCCAACACCTCCTGGCCTATTCACGGCCCCGTTATTCACGCTGCACCGGGCAATCCTCCTCATTCTGCAAATGTTCCATTTTCTCTGAGGTCTGGCAGCAGCAACACAACCAATAGCCAGACCAGTGTAAGCTTGAATGATCCCAGTATCATCTTTGCACAGCCTGCTGCCAGGCCCATGGGAATCCCCGGCACTTCTCATGAGGGACACTGGCACGGCCCCGTGACTTCAAACTCACTGGTGAACAATGGCACTGTGGGCAACTCAGGTAACTCTACTCTCTTACTATCGACCATCTCCCCCATCACTGTGTACGAATGCCGATGCTTTAGTTGACATTGCCAAAGCAGTTAACCCTATCACTTGGTTTCTACAAATGAAACATGAGAGAATCAAAAATGCTGAACAACTTACATTTGCTAATACCTTTTTAATGAAAAATGCAGTTGTTATGGAAAAGATACAGAAATGTGGGCCAGATTTATGCTGCCCATTGGTGGGTCCCGCTGTTGCTTTCTGCTGGAAGCACGTTAGCGCGCTCTCTTGGGAAACCTAATGTTTGCATCAACGATGGCAGAAATAAGCAAACCTTTGGTGCACAAAATACGATGTTAATTCTGTGACGAAACTAAGAAATCAAGCACTTACCTCAGAAAATTCCATAAACGAAGATTGAATCGCAACCAAAGTGTGCAGCTTTGCCGATGTGCTTTAAGTGACGCTTTCTTTTTATACCCGTCAGACGGAGGTGGCACAGGGCTTTAGGGATCCTGGTCTACAGTACGCTCTATTGCAGTAGTCATAAATTATGTGTGAAATAATATCTTGAACACACCGCTGATTTTCTTCCACAGCTTTCCATTACTCAGGCAACAGCCTAGTACTAGATACTGTGCCCAACATTAGTATTTTTCTTTAAGTTACTTTGTAAATTTAGGCAATAGAGACAAAGTAATAAAGTGATATCTTTTATTGGACCAACTACAGTTGGTGGAGGTGTGTACAGGGTCCTTTGTCAAGCCAGTGTGGGGCTACGAAAACCAAACCAGCAATACCGAGCTGTTTTTTAAAAATGCAACGGTAGATTGGTATATGTACATACGACAAATCAAGCCACAGTTCCATTTTTATGGAACTACAGAGAGAGCGAGCATTTTTTCTTCTCATGCCTATTTGCAGAGAAGATTATACACTGTATTTAGAATCTAACGGGACATTTAGGGTACTTATCCTCTGTACTGAGCCTCATTCACAACCTTGGACCACTCGACCTGTGCTGCTCTGTGTTCACGTGACAGTGGATCATGCAAGCTACTTGGTCTGCAGCCATTTGGAAGTGGATATTTTGAGACCGATTAAAAGGAAAGCTTTATTTAAAAAAAATGCAGGATTAGACTTACTTGTCTACAGTCTCTCTCATTTTACTGTGATTCTGTTAGGAGAGTTTTTATATCCTGGTACTATACTAGTGGTTCCCAACCTTTTTCCTATGTGACCTCATTTTGAGACTTCAGTATAATTCTGCAATCCCAGAATGTATTAAATATCGATTGGGATCACAACCCTGTTCCCAGATGCCCTGGTCCCACCTGGGTTCCCAACTGATAATTTGAGAACCTGCATACTAACTCCTGATTCATCCTCCAGCTTTGGCAAGCCAACAGGTATTCTGTTACGCAACAGGCCATTCAGGCAACAAGCAGTTTATGAAAACCTAAATAAAGCTCTTTTACAAATGTAACTGCTTTCAGTCCCATAGAGTTACTGCCAGAGATATATATTATGCCTTGAGTTTGGACTGTTGAATTATTTCATCTAAACTTTGTCCTATGCTTTTCCTTTTTGAATGAAACCTAGATCAGGGTTTCCAAGGGCAGTTTGGAAAACTGAACCCTCCTTCTGTTCCTTGGGATCATGGAGCCCCTGCTCATTTTCTTCGTCTCCGAGGGGCGTGGCCTTACAATATGCCTCCGAACTACATGCAGCAGGGAAATGCCAGCTACCCACTGAACAAGCCTTTCTACCCTCAAGGTACTAAAACCAAGTAAATGAATCGCAATCTCAGCAAACGGTCCGGCCAAAGGTTAGGTCTGTTAAGGATTCTATTGACTTGATGTTCCAAGAATCAGTTTTCATATGTTGTCAGTGGGATCCTCCACGTGGGCACTTAGTGCGTAGGTGAGACACAGGCCACTTTCAGACACTGCGGGGGGAAATGCACAGCCAGGATATGTATGGGGATCAGCTGGTCTGAAAGGCCCCCCCTCTGCCGGCAAAGCCATGCGTGCAGGAGGGAGGTTTTCAGACCAGCCGATCCCCACGCATATCCTGGCTGTGCATTTCCCCCCACAGCGAGAATTGGGGGAGGGGCGGGGGGTGCATGTCTGAAAGCGGCCTCAGTCACTTAGTGCAACTCATGCCATGCTAAGTTTGGAGGATCGTGCTGCTAGGAACCATAAGTTGAAACTTAGTAGGAATAATTAGGTCATCCTTAAAGTAGATAGAACCCTGTGGGATCATTTTTAAAGGAAACCTTAAAATTCAAAATCAGGTCTGCTATGAGCTGACATGAAAATTTCCAGGGCACTTTCTGAAAAAACAAGGGGTTACCTGGCCTCCTTGCCTTCAGAACAAGCTGTCCTCTCCTGACTCTGGCTTCCAATTCTGTGACAATATGCCTTTCACTAGCAGGTCAGTTGTTTCACGTATGTATGGGGCCAGAATCTCCTTTCCTTGCTCAGTTTGGTTGTCTCCTACACGGATCTGCTTGGTTGAATAAGGGCCGCCCCATCAGGCTGCTGCACCAAGTCCTTCCAGATGCTCCATTCTCTTTTTTTCATGGACTTCAATGTAAACCGAGTTTACATTGACTTCATTGTAAATGGAGAGTATGCAACGTCTGGGAGGATAAGGTGCTAATTTAATAAAAGGGTCAATCAAAAAGCCATGGAAAGCTACCAGTTAAATGGGACTGGGCCCAGAGCCATTCAGATAGCATGGTTCTGGGCAGTCTTTCTATCTAGGAAGAAAAGCGTTCCAGACGGAAGACTGCCTAAAGTCAGATTGTTTGTTTCTCTCATTTTATATCCATTGGATGAAGTAGGACTTCAGCTATGAAACCCATAATTCCAACGTATGAAATTACCCTAATTTATCTTTTTCTGTAACTGTTAAGGATTCAGAGAAAAGGACGTGAAAATAAAGGTGAAGAAATTAAGAGAAAATTAGTCATCTTGCTTTCTACCAGTAGTATTGCTTTCCAGACCAGCTGGAATCTTGGATGAGCAACTAGATTCCTTTTTAATAAATATAAGTGAAATCCTGATTCGCGAAAGCCTATGCCTAAACCTCCCATCCACTTTGATGGGGTCAGGATTGTGGCAGTGCATTCTGGGCTTCGCTGGACTCAGAGTTACACCCTGTGTGTTTGATACATTGGTAAAGTGCATCTGTTTTGCTAAAGTAATTGCAATCCCTTTTCTTTTAGCTGGCCCATTGATGCAGAATAACCAGCGGTTCTCACTTCTGTCTCAAGGACATCCGCACTTGAACATGAATTATATTCAACAGAAAAAGTGAAGTTTAGTTAATGGGTGGGCGGGGTGGGTGAGGAAATCAGGTTGTGATTTAAAAATCTTAATGCAACATGTTTAGATACAAGATTATTTAAGACTGTTTTTAAACTGTATCATTTGTACATAGATATGAACTATAGTTTTTACTAGTATCACAAAACTAAGTGATACAAATTTCATCTATTTTATTACCCTATTTTTAAGGGGAATTGTGTTTTTGTTTTATCTTGATAAACTGTAAAGAGAGAATTTTTAAAATTAAGTTCTTTATTTTCTATTAGCTGTATTCATACTTTGGTTGCTTCAGACTTTATATATATTGTTCTAAAAAAAAAAAGAACTTAGAAAGGGATTTCATGTGTTTTAAAATTTTGTCACTTCTATTCTTTATGGAACAATGTAGTGCCAAAAAAACTTTTTAAAAGAAAAAATAAAACAAAACTGCAAAACCAGGATTGAAAATTTGCTTTCATATTTTTAGTTCTCATTTTAATTTGTTTTAAAGAAGGAATATGAAATATACAAGTGGCTTGGGGAAACCTAGGCAAATACATTTGAAAGCAACAAAGCAGGGAACACCTGCGTTTTGTTTTAAAGCAGTTGCTTTTATTATTTTGCTCATCTCGACTTATTTCTTTAAGCATTCATCCGCTTAACATAAGTGCCATACTGGGTCAGCCCAATGATCCGTTGAGGCCAGCGTCCTGTCTCCGACCGTGGGCAAGCTCCGTCTCTTCGCAAAAGAACCCACCAGGTCATATAACGGGGTGATTCATTCCCTGTTCTTCACTCCTAGCTGTTAATGGACCTATCCTTCAAGAACTTATCCAATTCTTTTTTTAAACTCAGCTGTACTACTGGCCTCGATCACCTCCTCTGGCAACAAATTCCACTAGTTAATGGGTGCGTTGAGTGAAAAAATACTTTTTGTTTTAAATCTGCTGCTAGTTAGTTTCATGGAGTGTCCCCTAGTTCTACTGCTATTTGAGAGGGTAAATAACAAATGCCTATTTCCTGATTCCACACCACTCATGATTTTTATAAACTTCTATCCTATCCCCTCTCCGTTGTCTCGTCTCCCAACTGAATGGCTCCAGCCTATCGAGCCTCTCCTCATACCGAAGCCGTTTCATACCCTTGATGGTCTTTGTTGCCCTTCTCTGTGATCTTTCTAGTTCTGCTATATCTTTTTTGAGATGGGGCAACAGGAACTGCACACAATATTCAAGGTGCGGTCGCACCACAGATTGATATAAAGGCTGTATGATATTTTGTTTTATTCTTCCATGTTCAGATGCTTTCAGTCCAACTATGTGGAAATCAAGCAGGGCTGTGACAAGAGTGACATAACCAATGGAAGAACCACCTCTCGTTAAGATAACGTTTATGTAAATTCCATCTTTTATACTGCTTGCGCGCGCGCGCACACACACACACACACGCTGTAAATTAAGATGTCAACATCATGACATGATCAGATTAGGTAATACTTAAGCATACTTTTTTTAAAAAAGAGAGAGAGTTGGTAGCCTTTACTGCTGCATGAATAAATGAAAATTGGATGCTTCCCTATGAATTTTCCTTCTGCAGGGGTCCTCCAAGACAGATGGCTTTTTACTATGGGGTTAGATCCCCACCTCGACCAGCAGGAGGCAGACTCAATTTTTAGAGCATTCTCAGGGAATCTTACCCCTAGTACTCCACTTGAAGCTATCCAACTAATTACTATCAGATAAAACACTCTCCAAAACTCAACCTAAACACTAAAAGAAGTCTAACAAAGACCAAAGCATTCCCACCATTGACAGCCACTAACTGAGCTATCAAAATAAAAAAACCAGGGTGGGTAGCTATGGGGATGTACAAAAGCAGTGTCACCCATTTAAGAGACAGGGGTGAATCTTCAACATCAAATTTTCCTCAAAGTAGAATGCTGATTATAACCAGCACCTGCCTACCAAAGGCTACTTCAGCAGAGTCGAGAACCTGCACCATATAGTGTCTGGTAAATGTATGTAGAGATACCCACATGGCAGCCTGATTTCTGAAGGCCTGAGACACTGCCACCCTCTTGAGTGAACAGACACAGGTTGTGGAGGAGACTTATCTCCTGCCCTATATGCTTCCTGGATAGAGTTAGCTATCCTTCTAAAAATCATAGACTTAGAGGCCTTCTTACCTTTCCTGTTAGAATGATAGGATACAAAGAGAGAGAGCTATGGTAGGACTATTTCCTGTCCCCTGTGAAAAGCGGAATTCACTTCAGGACAAAAAGCTGGATCCAACCACACCACCTCTTGAGTTCTCTCTAAAGGAACAGAAAGCTGGCTCCATTGACAAAGCACCCAACTCAGAAACCCTCCTAGCAGAAGTGATTCCCACTAGGAAAACCACTTTCAGAGATAAATAACACAGGGGTACCTCATGGATGGGCTCGAAAGGAACCCTTAGCAAGGCATTTAATGCTAAGCTAAGATCCCAGTTTGGAAACCGGTGTACTTCTGGGGGAGAAATTTGCCTAGCTGCCCTGAGAAAACCCTTCACGTGAGGATGAGTAGCTATCTTGTATCCCTGAACACAGGAGAGCATGCTACCTAATGTCGCCACCTGCCTAACCTTTTAGGGAAGGTTACTGAGTGTGGGTGGTGGCTCAGCAGTTGCAGGGGCATCTTGACCGCATCGATTTTCTTGATCCCTTTGTCAGAATTTTGTCTGGGTTATGGCACGGAGACTGCGCTTGTGGCCTTGGTGGATGATCTGCGCCGGGAGATGGACCGGGGTTGTTTGACCCTGTTGGTCCTATTAGATCTGTCAGCTGCTTTTCATACGGTTGATCACAAGATGTTGGTGGCGTGCCTGCAGGGGTGGGCAGGACTGTTCTTGAATGGTTCCGCTCATTCCTGACTGGGAGAACCCAGCGAGTGGTACTCGGGGAGTGTTTTTCATCATACCGAGACCTCGTGTGTGGTTTCCCGTGGGGTTCAGTGTTGTCCCCCCTCTTGTACAACGTATATATGCAGCCTCTTGGCGAGGTGATCAGGAGGTTTGGCGTACGGTGTCACCAATATGCTGACAACACCCAGCTACATTTCTCTTTTTCAACAGACCCAGACCCCACAGTCTCCGTGTTTACTTGATGTCTGATGGCTGTGGGGGATTGGATGAGGCCTAATCGACTGAGGCTGAATCCCGACCAAGACGGAGGTGATGGCGTTAACGGCCCCCATCATTGATGGGGTCTGTCCTCCATTGGTTCCCCAGGTGCGGAGTCTGGGGATGCCCCTCGATGCACAGCTCTGCCTGGATGCTCAGGTGGAGGCTGTGGCGAAGAGTGCCTTTCGCCAATTATATCTGGTACGTCGGCTTACGTCGTATGTTTCGGACTCCGACCTGGCCACCATCGTCCATGCTTTCATCACCTCTTGACTAGACTACAGACTATGGTAACGCACTCTACATGGGGCTACCCATGGTGATGGCCCGGAAGCTGCAGCTGGTGCAGAATGCAGCAGCCTGTCTCTTGGTGGGACTGGGCTGCCGGTAGCACATTACACCAGTGCTCTGGTCTCTGCATTGGCTGCCGATAGTCTTCCGAGCCCAATTCAAGGTGTTGGTTGTCACCTGTAAAGCCTTAAACGGTCTGGGCCCTGCCTATCTGCGAGACCGCCTCACTCCCCGGGTACTGGACCAGCCCCTGCGGTCATCGGGGAATGCCCTTCTTGTGGTCCCCCGAGTCTTCCGGGGGGCCACATAGGAAAGGGCGTTCTTTAATAAAATAAAATAAATAAAAACTGTGTTGCTTCAGGCCCTTACTGAGATATTCCTGGAGAAAGATATTCCTGATTCTAGCTTTAAGTGGCCTGATATTTTCCCCCCTGCACCACTGGATGAAGACCCGCCATGTACACTGATAGATTCCTTGTGGATTGCCGTCAGGCTTGCATTGGGGTGTCCACCACTGCTGAGGAACCGGATCCTTAGCACTCCCGGCTCAACCTTCATGCTGTTAGCTTCAACAACTTCAAGTTGGTGTACTTGATCAGTCCCTGCAACAGTAGATCCGGCGACAGAGGAAGTTGCAAGGTGGCCTTTACCTTTTAGTTCCTACAGGTTCACAAACCATGGACGCCTGGGCTAAAGGGGTTCACCAGGATGAATTGAGCTCGCTCATGACGCATCTTTGCAATTGTCAAGGTGATCAGCAGGAAGGGTGGGAAAGCATATAACAGCCCCTAGGCCAAGGTTGGTTCAATGCATCCTGTGCCATCACGTGGTGATCCTGGGAGTGTGACATGTACCTGTCCACCATTGTGTTGTCTTTTGTGGTGAAGGGATCCACGAAAGGACAACTGAACACTGACACGATCAGCTGGAAAGCGTCTCTGCTCAGCGACCATTCCCTTGGGTCGAGAGTCCTCTTGCTTAACCAGTCTGGTAGGATGTTCAGCTTGTCCCGAATATGCAGAGTCTTCAGTGATGCTTGGTTTGACTCGGCCCACCTCATCAACTGCGACGTTTGAGCATGAAGAGATCATGACTGAGATCCACCCTGGTGGTTCGTGTATGCTTTTGCCATCATGTTGTCTGTATATATTAGGACATGAGCCTTCTGAATCTCCTCTGAGAATGCCATCGGCACCGGGTACATAGCCCTTGGCTCCAGCCAGTTGATGCTGTGCTTCTGCTCCTGGGCTGACCAGGTACCCTGTGTCGTCTTGTGATCCATACGTTCTCCTCACCCAGACAGGCTGGCATCTCTCATGATGGTGAGCCTGGGGGGCTCTGGCATAGGGTGTCCCTGGTCAAACCGGCCACCTAGCCACCAGAGCAGGGAGTTTTGTACTCATGTGGTTACTACTTCTCCTTGGGGTTGAGGCCCCTGGTGAGCTGATCCTGAAAGGGTTGAAGCAGCTGTTGGAGGGGCCTGGCATGGAACCTGCCCTATATACTGCAGGTGTTGAGTGCAAGATATCAGGCTGTGAAGACTCGCCAGGGTTTTCAACCTGAATCTGTGACAATCTCTGATCTTTAATATCGGGTTCCATATCTTTTCCTGACGTCGTTGTGGGATGAATATGTTGTAGTTGTGAGTATCCAGGATGTTCCAGGTGCTGAGCAGGTTTCGGATTGTTTTTCTTCAGGTTGACTATAAACCCATGACGCTTTAGGTATTGGATTGTCCTGTCCATCTCTTGGGCTGCTCTTTCCCTGGACATGGATCTGATCAGGAGATTGTCCAAGTAGGGATGGATCCTCTGCCTTGAGATTCACCAGGAGGGGGAAACAGGACTTTAATGAATGTCCTTGGTGAGGTGGCCAGGTCAAAAGGAAGTGCCCTGTACTGCCAATGCCTCTTCATGTAGGTGAAACACAGCCATCTCTTTGACTTGGGCAGATGGGGATATGCAGATCCAAGGAAGTCAACCATTCGTTTTGGGATATGGCCAAACAGATTTCCAATATAAAACATATATAAAACAACCCTATGTATGAAATACATTTTACGCTCCCCCCATACCAGTACCCCTCCCCCCCCCGATCCTACCCATCCCCTCCACCAAATGCCTGGTGGGACAACCAGGTCTTACACTGCCACTGGAAGGTGAGCTGATCCAAGCAGAGGCGGACCTTTGCCAGAAGGGTGTTTCACAGCAACAGAACTCCCTTCTGGCAGAAGTCTGCCTCTTCTCGGAGCTTCGTCTTGCCTTGACGAATCTGTTCAGCGTCTTCAGATCCAGGACTGCTCTCCACTCTTCGGATTCTTTTGGGAACCAAGAAGAGCAGGGAGTAGATGGCTGAATCTTTTTTATCATCCAGGACTGGCTCCTATAGCTCCTCCTTGAGCATCGCCTCATGTTTCCCCCTCTTTTGGGATATTGGTGATACAAAATAAGAGCATTTGGGAAACTGGAGGAATTCTATGGCATATCCAGATCTCACTCTCTCTCTTATCTAGGTATCTGCTGTGGCTTCTTCCCAGACGTCCACAAAAAGAAGCAGCCTGCCTTCTAGGTTTGTTGGTTCCTCGGGGGGGGGGGGGGGGAGAGAGCGAGCCAAGAGTCGTATCTGTCCCATGCCTGCTCCTGGCTTGTGCCAGGACTGTCCCCCTTTATCTCTTTCTTTGCCCCAGCGTGGTTTACCCCTAGGCTGACCATCCCTGATGGCATGCTAATTTCTCCTTCTGTTACCCTGGGAGTAGGATCCTGTGTTAGAGACGAAAGATCTGCTTCTGTGAGAATCTGCTCTGAAGCATCTGCTTTTTGTTTTTATTGGATGCATCAGTCAGGACCTTGTCCAGGCATACTCCAAACAGCTTGAAGCCTTGGAAGGGGCCTGCTACTGAAGTAGTCTTTGCAGTGTCGTCTCCCTTCCAGGATCTCGACCACAAGCGCCTGCAGGTTGCCACATTCGAGGCTGCAACCCGTGATGCCCAGCAGAGCATGTCTGTAGACGAATCTGCTATGAAGGAGTATGCCAATTGGATTCTGGCGGCAAGTCCCCATGTCAGCTTGGGATATGTTGGGGTCCATACTCCTCTCAATCCATTTCATAAGGGCTCTTGTAAAGTACAAAGTCAGAGTGGCCATCTTAACAGCTGAGACTGTGTCAAAATTCCTGCGGAAGCTAACCTCTATCCCCTTGTCTGTAGGATCCCTGGGGAAACAGTCTTCCTCCACAGGGAAGATGGATTTTCTGGCTGGCAAGGCAGCAACTGCATCCACTGTAGGTGTGGTCAGCAGGGAATTTTTGCTCTTTGTCAGGTTGTACGGGGACTCTTGTGTTTTACTCAGCTTAAACACCCTGGTAGGGTGCTGCCATATGGCTTGGATGATTCTTTCAAAGGCCCTATCCAGCAGCATACCCCTATCTCTGGATGGTATCCTAGGGATGTACTCCTTATCAAAGTCCTCTCTGGACTCTGGAGGAGTCTGAAGAGTCCTCCGTGGACTTTCTCCTTGAGTATGCAAGGCTTTGAACCTCAGTCATACATTTGCTCTCTCTACACATTTGGACCACACCGGTTTTCTTGATCCCATGCAGTTGGGCTTTTGTCCAGGTTATGGTGTGGAGATGGCGGCCTTGGTCGTCGACCTCCTAGTAGAGCTGGGATAGGGGTTGTATGACCCTACTAGTTCTACTGGATTTATCAGTGGCTTTTGATACTGTGGACTATGAGCTGTTGGTGACCTGCCTGCGGGCCCTGGCCCTGGTGGACGGAACCATTTTACAATGGTTCTGTTCTTGTCTTGCTGGCAGATCACAGCGGGTTGTCATAGGGGACTCTACATTGTCCCCTGGGGCTCTCTCATGTGGGGTCCTGCAGAGTTCTGTTCTGTCCTTCTCTTGTTCAATGTGTATATGAAGCTGCTCAGGAAGGTCGTGCACAGCTGGGGTGTGTGTTGTCATCAATATGCAGATGACACCCAGCTGTACTTATTTTTTTCATCTGACCCAGGCCCTACCCTCTCCTGTGTCTGCCCGCTGTGGGGGATTGGATGAGGTCGAGCCGATTGAAACTCAATCCCGATAAGACGGAGGTGATGCTGGTGGGTGGGGCTGGGGATCTGGGGGTGGGCGTTCCCCTCCATTGGTTTTATGTGCAGAGCCTGGGGGTGCCCTGAGTTCGCAGCTGTGCCTAGATTCCCAGATGTTGGCTGTGGCCAGGGGCGCCTTTCCCCAATTACATCTGGGGAGAAGGCTCCGCCCATGTGTGTCAGGTCAGACCTAGCCACCCTTATCAATGCATTCGTCACCTCGAGACTAGACTATTGCAATGCGCTCTATGTGGGGCTGCCCTGGTGATGATTCTGCTGCTCTGGGGAGTATCAATTGGAGCACTAGGAATCATATCGCCTCTGAGCATACTTCAAAAATTGAAGTCTGCCTCCTGCTGGTCGAGGTGGGGATTTAACCCCATAGTAAAAGAGCTAGCCGTCCAGGAGGAACCCCTGAGAGAAATGTGAATGGATAAGACCTGCTTATATTCTCTGAAAAACTAAAACAGCCCTGCTTTGCTCATCAATTTCATTGCGATATCCATTCTCAAGTCTGGTGATGGAACTTTGGTGTCGGTTCCTGGAGGTTAGGCCTATTAATGGCAGTTAGCTAAGCAGGTCTCAAGGTTGTAACCTCTGACTGTTGGGAACTGTGTGTAAACTACTGTAACGTACCCTACGTGTGGCTACCCTTGGGGATGGTCCGGACGTTGCAGATGGTGCAGAATGCGGCGGCCCATCTCTTAATGGGGATGGGTACACTAGTGCTCCATTCTCTGCACTGGTTGCCTATTATCTTCCGGGCCCAATTCAAGGTGTTGGTAATGACCTACAAAGCTCTAAACAGCCTGGGCCTGGCTTATCTGCGGGACCGCCTCAGGCCCCAGATCATATTGCAGCCCCTGCGGTCGGCCGGGGACACCTGACTTGAGGTTCCCCAAGTTTCCCGGGTGGCGACGATGGGGAGGGCGTTCTCGGTGGCTGCTCCCAGACTGTGGAATTTCCTCCCAATGGAGGCCTGCTTGGTCCTGGACCTCCCCTCTTTCCGAAGACCATGTAAGACCTGGCTGTTCTGCCGGGCCTTTGGAGAGGGAGACAGGTAGGATGGGTTGGGGGAGGGGTGTTCCCTTGTAGTATATTTTTAGCATTTTAATGAATTTTAAATTGTATATTATGTGTATTATTATTATTATTATTATTATTATGTCTTGTAAGCCACCCCGAGCTGCTCTATGATCAGGAGGGTGCGAGGTAGGAAAATAGTGAAATAAATAATAAACAGCAGGGAATGAGTCACTCTATTATGACCTGTTGGGTACTTCTCTGAAGTGACAGAGAATGGTTATTGTTGGAGACAGGATGCTGGGCTCGATAGACCATTGGTCTGGCGCAGTTCTTAGGGGTAAGAAAGTTGTAAATTAAAAGCAAATAAACCATCCAGCTCTTCCCTGGCTTTTTGTTTCCAACTCTGAAATAGTCAATACCAGGCTTTTCCTGGTCTGTTTATATTTTGGGGTGCAGAGTTTTACTGGGAACATTTTCCAGGGCTCAGCACCCCTCGTTTCACTTGAATTTATTTATGTGCTGGGACTGGGACACTCTCTCGCCCCCTCCCTCCTGAAGGTAAAGGTACCTGAGGTGCTGCACTATTATCCTGCGTGAGACTTTGATTTTGCAAAATCAAAGCTTTAATTTTGTGTCTAGGTCTCAGGTTTGAAATTCCAAATAGGATAGCAGTGTTGTCCTCAACTCTGCAACGTGACTCCTAAATCAGTGAGGTTTAAGAACTGTAAATACAGCCACATTTCATTTACTTTCCTTAACCCTGAAGCACAAAGGACATTTAATGATCAGAGCTTTAGTAGATTGATAAAGAAATGCAAAGGGCAGAGAGATCTTCACCTAAGCCTATTTTCTAAGTTATTTTAAATATAAGCTGCCAACCAAGAAAGGGTAGTTGCTACACTCAGTCTTCATGCTAGTCTCTCACTGGATGAGATGAGGAGTCCTCAGGTCAGGCCCCGGCCTCTCCAAACGATGCTGTTAATTCAGGAGAATTAAGATTCATTCAAATGATCCCAAAATAACTGAAAGTTACTTATAATGAGCCAGGTAAGAATAAAAGGAGTACGTTGAAGTTTTCATCTATATACAAATGTTAGAAGTCTAAAGAGGATGTGAGTGAGTGTGTGGGGCATTAAACGAAGATATAGACACAATAGTAGGGATGTAGCGAACATAAAATAAAAAAATTCACAAGTGTTTTCAAAGTTCCAAGTGTTCAGGCCGGCACTCGGAACCTTAGCTCACAATTTTAAAAAAAATATTCAGTACATCCTTGCTATTATGTCTGTCTTTATTTAGTGCCAGTCTCTAACTTTTCCATCTTTTTAGACTTCTAACATTTGTATATAGATTAATTCTAATGCTGTCTGGGAGCAAACTGGACTATATTCCCAGCATGCTCCTAGACAGCTTTAGGGGCGTGCTCGGACAAACCTCCCTCAAAAGTTAAATGCACAGCAGCCGAGTGGAGATTAAAGCAGCGTGCCAGGCTCCCTGTGGCTTTTGCCGAGTGCTGCCCCTTTCCCCAGCCCGTTAGCCCTCTCTTCCCTGCCCACTACTGCTTACTTCTCTTAGCCAGCCCCCTGCACCTCCCCTTCCTGCACTCAGCCGAGGTTTTGCCAAGTCGCGGGGCCCTTCCTCGGAACATCAGGGCTTGGCAAACCGAGGTCGAATGCACTGGTCCTTGGTAAATGCCAAAGAAAACTGAGGCCTGAGTTACAGCACTACATAACGGGAATCTGCGACCTGGTGGAATGAGTATAATCAATGGGACATTAATACCAGGGTACAAAATATATCGGAATGACAGAGTAGATTGAGCTGGTGGTGGGGTGGCTCAGTATGTTAAAGACAGGATTGAATCAAGCTGGATAAAAATTTTACAGGAGGAGAACAGTACTCTGGAATCTCTATGGATAGAAATTTCATGCAAAATAGGGAAATGTGTAGCATTGGAACTATACTGTCATCCCCCTGATCAGGACAGTGAGACTTGACTGCAAAATGCTAATGGAGATTAGATAGGCTACTAAAGTCAGAAACACAATAATAATGGATGATTTAAATAAAATCTCAGTTACCAATCGATAAACGTCTCCTCGGGGCATGATGTGGAGGTAAAATGTCTAGATGTCCTAAATGACTGCTTAGAGAAACTGGTCGAGGAACCAACAAGAGGAGGAGCTACTTTTGGCTCTAGTCCTGAGTGGAGCGCAGGACCTGGTGTGCAAGGGGTAATGGTGGTGGAGCTGCATAGCAATAGTGATCATAATATAATCAAATTTGACATACTTACAGGAGGGAGAATGACAAAACTACCTTGATAACATTTAACTTTAAAAAGGAGAATTATGCAAAAATGAGGGAAACTAAAAGGAGCCGTTGTGAGGATTAACCCTCTGCAACCATGGAGTCTATTTAAAAACACCATCTTAGAAGCTCAAATGGGAAGCTAGTCCTAATGAAGAAAATAGAAAAGAGCACAAGCATTGTCAAATTAAATGTAAAGTGTTAGTAAGACAGGCCAAGAGGGAATTTGAAAAGTGACTTGCTAAAGATGCAAAAACTAGTAGTAAAAACTTTTTCAAATACATCAGAAGCCTGCTCGAGTCAGTTGGGCCATTAGATGCCAGGGGGCAAAAGGGAAGCATAGGGTGGATAATGCCATTACTGAGAAGCTGAATGAATTCTTTGCTTCCCTCTTCACTGCAGATGATGTTGGGAAGATACTCATGCTGGATCTATTTTTTGTAGGTGATGAATTGGAAGAATTGCTATAAATCAATGTGACTATGGATGAGGTTCTAGAGCTAATTGACAAGCTAAATGGTAACAAATCACCAGGACCAGATGGTATTCACCCCTGAGTTCTGTAGGAATTCAAACATGAAATTGTAGACCTATCACTAAAATCTGCCACTCTACCCAGTATTTAAAAAGGGCTCCAGAGGTGATCCTGGAAACTACAAACAGTTGAGCTGGATGTCTGTGCCTGGCAAACTTGGTGGAAACAGTTGTGAAAACCAGAATTACTGGGCATGTTGATAAACACAGCATAATGGGGAAGAATCAACATGGATTTAGCAAAGGGAAGTTGTGCCTCACTGATCTATTGGAATTTGAGGTTGTAAATAAGCATGTGGATAAGGGTGAGCCAGTTCATACAGTGTATCTGGAATTTTAGAAGGTGTTTTACATGGACGCTCATGGAAGACTGTTAAGGAAATTAAAGTCATGGGATAGGAGGTAGTGTCTTACTATGGATCGGTAACTGGTTAAAGGATATGAAGCAAAGAGTAGGACTAAATGGTCAGTTTTCACAATGGAGAGATGTAAATAGTGGAGTGCTCCAGGGATCTTTATTGGGACCGGTGCTGTTTACTGATATGGAAAAAGGAGTAAAAAATTAGGTGATCAAATTTGCAATGACACTCTGCATGTGAGGAATTGCAGGAGGACCTTGCAACACTGGGTGACTAATCATCTAAATGGCAGATGAAATTTAATGGTGACAAGTCCAAAGTGATGCATGTAGGGAAAAATGCAAGTTATAGGTGCACAATGCTGGGTTCTAAATTAAGGGTTATTACCACTCAGGAAAACGTTCTTGGAGTCACTGTGAACAATACATTCAAATCCTCAGGTTAACGTGTGGTGGCAACCAAAAAAGCACACAGGACGTTAGGGATTATTTGGAAAGGGTTGGAGAATAAAACTGAAAACGTCATAATGCCTCTCTATAAACCTTTGGTGTGACCGCACCTTGAATACCGTGTGCAGTTCTGGTCACCCTATATCAAAAACCATCTTCTAGAACTAGAAAAGCTACAGAGAAGGGCAACAAAAATGATAAGGTGTATGGAACGGCTCTTGTACAGAGGCCTAATAGGTTAGGGCTCTTCAGCTTGGAGAACAGATGACGGGATAGAATAGAAGCTTATAAAGTCATAAGTGGTGTGGACCATGCAAATAGGGAACGGTTATTTACCCTCTCGGATAGTACTAGACTTAAGGGACACTCCATGAAACTAATGGTGTAGATTTAAAAGAAAGTATTTTTTCCACTCAACACACTATTAACTTATGGAATTTGATGTCAGAGGATGTGGTCAAGCCCAGTAGTATAGCTGGGGTTTAAAAAAGGACTAGATCCGTTTTTGGCGGATAGGCCCATTAACGACTATTAGCCAAGTAGGTTTAGGGATGTGACCTCTGACTGTTGGGAGCTGCGAGTGGACAATGGGGAATGGACGGCCCGCTGGGACCTATTGGATTCTCCTCGCAAACAACCGAGATTGGACACTGTCGGAGACAGGATGCTGGGCTTGATGGACCATTGGTTTGACCCAGTGTGGCACTTATGATGAGATCATTATTGCTAAACTTATGACAGAGTGTAAAGAAGCCAGGGTTTAAGTTGTCCACACTACTTTTTAAAACTTTGGCATGGAATGAGGTATATGCAGGCAGTTAAAGTAATTGATTACTACCTTTTTATTAGATTCAAGCCATGTCTTTAATGCTGTCTTTGTGACCGCTGTTGTGGGAAGTAGGGGCTGACTCCCTCCCTCTGCTCCCATGTAACAGCAGTAAGGTTAGTTTAATCTATATAAAGTGTTATCCCTAGCGCTTGTGTAAGTAGATGGCCTTGATTGCTTCATTTCCTTAGCTATTATATGCTTCCCTCAACTATTTATTTTTATTTTTAAAGTTTTGTTTCCCCGCCCCTCCTGCCACAGGCAGCTCAGGGGGGCTTACAATTTGCAAAACCTTAAACCTAAAGGACAACACCCCCCCCCCAAAAAAAACCCCTAGGAGTAAGTAATGAGATAGTTTGTATGCTTATCAAATGCTTTGCCATACAAACTGCTGTAAATACAGATGCTATTTAGATATACTAGAGCAGGGGCAGTTTTTCCTTCCCAGGGGCCACTTTGAAAATGAGTACAAGCTCCAAGAGTTGGATGGGGTTGCATTGAGGGGAAACATCTAGATCAAGGACTGGGAACCTTAAACCCAGGGGCCAAATGTGGCCCTTGGCACATTTGTATGACCCTTTCCTGTTCCAGCTCCTCCCCCACCCAAAAGCACTGGCAGTCTGAGCTCAGGGTAAGGGTCGTAGAGATATAGTGTAGAGATATTTTATTGGGGACCAACTTAGGTTGGCGGAGGCTTGCAAGCGTTCGGACCTCCCAGGATCCTTCATCAGGCATTTCAGAAATCCAAGCCAGAAATCCAAGCTGACTTGCCTGACGAAGGGTCCTGGGAGGTCCGAACGCTTGCAAACCTCCGCCAACCTAAGTTGGTCCAATAAGAGATCTCTCTCCACTACTTTGTCTCTACGACCTATTTTGGGGAACAACACACTCTTCAGGTTAAGGGAGCAGAGATGGGAGCATTAAGATGGGAAGGTTAAGATCCATGATCTGCTCTCTCCTTTTTCTGAGCGCACCCTTTAAGCACCCCTACCCCCAACTTCGATGTGGCCCTTGGAGCTTGTACTCATTTTCAAACTGCTCCCTGGCACAAATCGGTCAGTGTGAGCATACTCTTATCTGTGCTCCCTTCCTCGGAGCTCAGTCTTTTAGTGCTTGGAGCTAGGAAATGGATCCTGGGACCGGAAGATGGCTGTATTTGGCCCCTGAGATGTGGATTCCAAACTCTGATCCCTAAGGCTGTAACAAGAAACCTGCGGCTGGTCTGCAGAACCAACTGTGAAAAGCAGGCTGCTTTGGTCCTTTCCTGCCCATACTGCAACCATCTCCAGGGAGCGGGAGGAGCTGGATAGTGTATGCCCATTACAATCCTTCGCTATAGCACCCATGAAGATGGGCCTGGCCCTAGCAGATACTACAGTAGGCAGCTCTTGAGTTTGTAGTAGGGCACAGATCTCTACAGTAGGTGTCTGCTGGTCTAGGAAAACCCTAGATTCACTGAATGCCAGTGCTTGGGAACTCCTGTGCTAGTGCAAGGTTGGGCAGCTAAGCCCTGCCTTTAAGAGCAGGAATTTCATCTCTTAAATTAGGAGCTGGTGATTATAATCCAGCGTTCTACCTCTTGGAAATGGTCAGCTGTATTCAGCCTCCCCTGCTTCTTATGCTGAGTACATGTGCAATGCTGTGTGCGTCTTCAATGGGGTAAGAAAAAAATAAGCAGCCACCATCAACACGAAGACCTACCATTATCACAGAAGTGACACAGGAGAATGCAGGATTGCTATAACCATGCAGCTAATGCTGATTACTGAACAGCACTGAATGAAGTTTTGGAAGTGTACTCCGTCAGTGCCATTAGTAATTGTTTCCATAAAGGCAGACAAAACACTTAATAGTAAGTTAACTGAGCATTTAATAACATTTTTTTAAAAAAGTGTACAGTGATTTTAAACAAATTCCTTCTCTTGCTCTTACGCTGTTTAGCAGTGGCTTCCAAGAAAACAAGTTTAAACCACTGTCCTGGCAGCTTTAAGCTATATGCTTTGTGGCTAGAGGCCTAAAACAAAAGTACATTAAAACAATAGCTTTACCTCAGTAGAAAAAAAAAGAACCTCACAAATCCATAATACCTTCTTGTACAAGACGGCAAAGGGGAATTCTAAAAAAAAAAGTGACTGCCAAAGCAGCCATTACATCTTGCTACCCCGTATCTCCAAAACAGAGCATTCTGCGAGGTCCTGGAAATGTCTTGTTTATTCGTTTCCTCGACGACTCTTCTTATGGCTTTTTTTAGACCTGCAACAAGATTGTTACTTTCACTCATGTGTCCAGTCTGGAGCAATGCAAACGAGTTTATTCCAAAGATGGCAATTAGGTGGCAACCACCTTTGACCTGCTAATACAGATATCACTACCCCAACCTCAAACAAAACAAAAAATCCTGCCCTGGCTTGAAAGCCTTGCTGGCAGGTGAGAGGAGAGAGACCCATTATCCCTCAGGTAGGATGTGGGAATATCCTGAAATTAGGGTTTACTACAGAATTGGGCAAACTGTGCCTCTAGAACCACACGCAGGTCTTTGGCCCCGTTGTGGTAAATGGATGTGGCTCCTGGGATTATGAAGCTCCTCCCCCTGCTCTCCCCCCCCCCCCGTTTACTAGATTATTTTTTTTTAAAAGCTTTCATTTACAGGACATTTACAACTTAGACAGCTACCATTAAAGTAGTAGTGGAAAGTCTGTACCTTTCAGGGGACTTAGAATGACTTCTGTGTCTGTGGCTACGATGATGCCCTGTTATGACAAAGATAAAAAGATTGACTTGGCTTCTGTTTGCCATTGCAGCAGGGACAGTTATGCCCAAGGTAAGTACTGGCAGGATCCTTGGTCAAGCAGTGACCATCCACAGGGAACTGTCAGTTCAATGTCTCTCTCCATACAAAGTCTCCACTATTTACATCCATATACAGGCTTCACTTAGTCTCTGTATAGCCAGGCATAACCATTGAGCTTAGTCTCCCGCACCCAGGAACCACGTTCTGGGTCTGGTCTTAGTCTACAGCCAGCCACCTCAGTAGCCTCCCTCACACCAAGCTTCAGCTCAGTTTTCTTCTGTGGGCTGGCCACTGCCAGGCTCAACTCAGCTGTGCTCTCAATCAGGCGAAGTTCCCAGCGAGGCAGAGCGCCTGCAAATCTGCTAGTATCTGCGGCTGGAGCTAGCCCTGCTACAGTGATTCCCCCACACTCATAGGATTACTTTTAACTCCAGGTAATACAGTTGACCTGCGTTAAATGCTTTAAAAATATTAACAAATAGCTCTCCAATGTAGGCAACCAACATCCATGTAGTAATTCCAAAGCTGGTTAGGGGTGTATTTTAATGCCTACAATGAATACTTGTACAGTTAAAATTTAACCTCCTGTAATTGCACATCTTTATCAGCTGTCTTTTAAATCCTCTCACACACTTCACAAACGTGACACTCCAGGCAATGGCGAAGCCACAAGTCACCGGCGAAAGCTTTGCAGTACCTGGAGATTTGGATCTTGATCTGTGACGTCTCTCTCTGGACCTGCTCCGGTGTCGCCTTGGGCTTTTACTGCGATGTCTTTCCCGGCGTGGTGAGGGACTGTGAGAAGGGAGACTGTTAGGCAATGGAATTTTAAGCAGTTTAAAAAGTAGAATTGCAAGTCAACAACTCTCCTACCTTCTCCTCTTTGGAGATCGGCTTCGCCTGTACAGGAAGGTAAAAAGGCGGTATTATTTATATGGTACCAGCAAGCTGCCCAGTGCTGAACAGTTGTAATAGGAGACAGGTCACAACCCCAAGGAGATTACACTCTAGAATGGACAAGAGGAGGGGCAACAAAGGGGAGTTGCACATAGGGAGAAACAGGGATACATCCATGAAGTTGAGAAGTTGCAGGTGCATGTGCTTAACTTATTTACAAGGGAATAGTGGGATCCTATGAATAGACAGATTGAATGGGGGGGAAAAAACAACACGCTCAGTTTTTTCTACTTCACCACTAACTTAAGCTCTGGGCAAAGTCAGATGACTGTTTACAAAACATTCAGGATTCACAGAAAGTTTTTAGAACCAAGGGTTTTTTTGTTTTTTTTAAAGTTACCTTCTAGGAGATCTGCTTCGACTCCTCCTATATCGCTGGGTTGGGGATCTGCGGGGTTTATCCAGGTCTCTATAACCTCTTCTCCGGTGATCAGGGGACGGGGCCCTCTCCATCTGAAAGCATTGCAAACAAACATACAATTCTGTAGATGTCTCCTGACCCTGATATAACACGATCAATCATCTAAAACCAATAGTTTCTACCTTGTCTTGAGTGCTTAAAAATGTAACTCTAGTTTTATTGACTTCATCCTCTATCATTACATGGACATTAAAGCTACCCATCTTCTGCTTCCCCCCTCCCCAAAAATTTTAAAACAAAGCTAAAGCTCAAACTCAAACAGTACTGTCATCAAAAGCAAAGGTCAATTTTCAATAAACCAATAAAAGCTTGATTGATATTTAAACTCAGCAAAGTTACCCTGGCACCACGCGTGAAAACGCCTGCGTTATTCCGGAGTGCACTCACGTGCACAAAGTCCTAGGAGAGCATTTTACTGCACAAGAAGATTCAGGACTGGGAATGAGTATTCCATTAAAATACACGCTGTAAAGCCGCTCACAAACCTTGTCGTCATCCTCTTCCTCCTCCTCACTGGACTCCACATCATCCATATCTTCCTCCAGAGCACTAATCCGAGGCTCCAGCTGTTCTGCTTCTTCCAGAACATAACGTTTCTAGAATGAACAGCAGCTTTTCAGCATCGAAAGCCCACACGCCGTAAGATCTATTTTGCAGTGAGTAACCCCCACCCCTTATAGTACATTGCCTACTAGCAGTTGCGACGGGTGCTTCCTGTTTTTACCATATAATGGCAAGTCAGTTTCTAGCCTCTACGTACCTGCAGACGAGGCAAAATGACATCACACATACGTTCATCATGGAGCAGTTCATCAATAAACTCATCCACGTGCATCAGCTCAAACTCTGAAAGGCAAATCGTTAAACACTTAAAAGGACAATTGCAATCAGCTTCACTTCAGTAAGAAATATTAAACACAGATGTGACTTCATTCAAATCGCTATAACGGGGGGGGGGGAACCTTTTCCCTCCCGGGGGCCACTTTAAAAGCTTGCCCGAGCTCCGAGGGCCGCACAGAAGTGGAGACAGGTGGTTAAGGGATGCACTCAAGGAAGGGAGGGCCCAAATCATGGATCTGTGCCAGGGAACTGTTCCCTGTCCTTGTTTGCATGCCCTCATCTCTACTCCCTGGAGCTTGGTTTTTCAGTGACTGGAGGTAAGAACTGGATCCATGGGCCAGATCCAGGAAGTGGCAAGGGGCCACGTAACTTGCCATGGGCGGGCCTGAGGTTCCCCACCCCGGCCCTATAGAAACTCTCACAGGGTGACGCTCTGCCAGGTAATGTGTACTAGCAGTTCGTGTGCACGAGCCCCATTCTCTCTAATGAACCTTGTGTCCACACTAACTGTTAAAAGTGCTATAGCAATGATCCATCTACCCAGAATTGGATCTCCAACAGCAGTCAGTCTGGGAGACGTCAGAGGAAGTGGGCACGATGGGGTGATCTATTTATTCCCTGTTATTCGCTCCCAGCTTTCCCCCATTGTTAAGGAATGGCTTATGAGTGCACAGAAATGAGTCACTTTCAATTTAAAACCATCCAAACAGCACTGTGGCATTGTTTGCAACGTGCAGATCGAGAGAGTTATTCTTTTCCATGTAGTTTAAGTAGTAGCCGTACTTTAATCTCTTCCGAGGAAGAGCTGTAGAGGCTGCAAGTGCTAAACTCCAATTACCAGACACTGTTAAGCGAGGAAGCTTACCTCCATTTCTGTTTTGGCTTTTTATTTTTCGATAATCGTTGTACAGTGGTTCAAGGTATTTGTAGCAGTCAATGGCAGTGCCAGTCAGTCTCATATACAATGCGCCCAGCATTCTGACATACCTACACATTAACAACAGCAAACTAACTTAAAAACAATTGCTTACAAGTTTCATTTTTCTGCACAAAGAGATAAGAGTCTGCACCCAGCCAGTTTCTTACAGGAAAAGATGGGCGACTGCTCCAAATTCCTCTGTAAGCATCCGATCTCCCCTTCATGTGTATGGAGGAAAGACTGGGTGGCTATGGCTACCAAGACACAGGTGGCTAACGGTACACTGATGAGGCCAGGCATCGTGATGGGGAAGGTTCATCACTGAGGTGAGCAGTTGTGCCAAGTCATTTATCAACATAGATGGGGGAGCATATCTTGGATGTGCAGACAGATATTGCATTTGCCAAATGAGGACCCAATGCCAGCGCGCCAGTGACACTCGTCTCCCAGCTGCTGTACGAGGCATTTGCCCCCCATGCTTTTCCTCTTCACTTGAGCAGCACTGGCCTCTGATAATACACACATCAGCATTATCTGTGCACCGGAGTCCCATTCACTTCAATGGGACTCATGCTTATTTAGATTTATACTCAAGCTTTTTCTGGCGACTCCTGGCAGCTTATACTATAATTAAAAAACAACAATACCAAGCAATAAGACCCTTCACAAAGCCCCTGCCCCTCCACAATCCCATACCAATCTCTGCTCCCATGCCTCATACACTGGCGTTTGGCACCACCAACTCACGTCCCTGTTTCTCACCCAGGAGGAGGACCCCTCATTCCCCAAGTCCTTACCAGTCACTCTCACCAGGGGATCGTGGCGATACCAAGTTCCCTCACAACCTATCATTCCCAGACCAACACTATAACATTCAATTAAATATTAATTTCCAGTTGCTGCTTTCAACTATATCAAACACTCCCTAAATTCCCCACCGGCCCCAAACACTCCACCCACGCCCGTATCTCCTTCCTCTGCCCCCGCGAAGGGGTCGTAGCATTCTCCCCACAGCACCCCACTTGCCACGATGGCTGGGCCCTCCCCGCCCACAGGCTTAAAGACATGACAGACTCTCAGCCACAAATAGCCCCAGCAAGCACATGCATTATCTGTCGGGAGGTCACAACACAAGTTTCCAGGCTGTAGAAAAAAGTTGTTTCTTACTTGAAATCTTCATTTTTGATAAACTCGACAATGATATCCTTTTCTGGCTGGATCTGCAGCATCTTCAGAGTCAAGCAGAGGAACGGGGTAGGTTTGATGTTACCGCCATATACGCCACCAACGTATCTCAGTTCCATTGCTTTATCCACAACCAGCTCCGCTAAAGTAAGGATTACATGAAAAGTTTAAGGATCATGGTTCTTTCGATTTTAAAAGGTAAGTCTGCAGTCTGTGAGAGGAGCAAACCGGGCTCCAGATCACTGATGCCAGAAGAAAAGCTAAAGCCTAAACTTCCATTTAATAGAGTCCATGTAATTTCACCCAGTAAAAATGTCTACAGCAGCTGGCACTGGGGTGTCTTTTGTATGGGCAGAATCAATGGGTTTGGCACCTGGGCACGTAGGTTTGAAGGGGGATTTTATCAGCCTGCATTTGCAGAAGGGTGTCGTACCGGGCCTAGGGTTGCCACCTATGCAACATGCATTTTTCATAAGTGTTCCTTAAAAATGTGCATAGGTGGCAGCTCTCACAGCTCCACCTTTCTACCTACAGAGTGGAGTGAAGAGAGAACCCCCCCCCAGTGACTGCTCATTTATGTTCCTCCTTCTACCATCTTATCCTTCAGGATTCCCCTTTGTAACATGCAGCTTTTCAACTTCTTGAATGCACCCGTCTCTCCCTAGGTTCTTCTCCTCTCCCCTTGTTTATCCACTCAAGATTGTACAACCCCTGGGGGGGGGGCGGAGGCCTGTCTCTAGTCACAACCGTTCTGCACCAAGCACACTGCTAGAGCAATAGGGGGTCTCAGACAAGTGGATTACCCACTCAGTATTCACTGGTTACCAGTGGGGATGTCACACGAGCATGGTGGGTACTGGGTGGATTGTCTGAAAACACCCTATATAACCAACCACCTGCTAGCCCCTCTCAAAGCCCTGACGCTAGCGAGGATGGCGTGTCCTTGCCTTCTAGGCACAGGGTTCAGAGAAATTAATGTAACTTCATGCCCCCTAACAACCCGCCCAATTCACCCCTTTGGGCTGCACCATCATCGCTCCCCCCGGACGCCCAGTCCACAAACAATCCCCCTCCCCGGCCCATCATCTCTCCCCCTTAAAACTCCATTCCTCTCCCCTCCCGTCCAGACCCCTAAGTATTCCCACTTGGCCCCATTAACCTCTCTCACCCCCTACGCGGCCCAAACTACTCTCCTCAACCTCCCCCGTAGCCCAGCCACATCTCTCTCCTCAACCCCATTTCTCTCCCCTCAGACCCAGATCCCCATCTTCCCCCTTAATCCTACTTTATCCGTGGGATCGTCTCACTCCCCGTGCAGTGCGGTCAGCCGGAGGCGCCCTCCTCGAGGTCCCCTGGGTGGCTAACTATGGAGAGGGAGTTCTCGCCGGCACCCCCCCGAGGCTGCAGAACTCCCTCCCGGCAGAGGCAAGACCTGGCTGTTCCGCCAGGCTTTTGGCAAGGGAGATGGGGGGGAGGGGGTGGTTATTTTATTTGTTTCCNGGGGAGGGGGTGGTTATTTTTGGTGGGGGGCTGGGGTGTGGTTTTTAAGTGTGTTTTATTGTATTTCCCTCTACCCACCGCAGGGAGGCGGTTTTTACCCCTTTTTGTTGTTTTATTATGTATTCTATATCGTAAGCTTCCCTGGGCTACCGTCCGCAGGAGGTGCGGAGTAATAAGTTTTTTTAAAAAAATCCGCTCTCTCCCAAGGGCTCCAACCCTATGGAACGCTCTCCCCTCGGAGACGTGCCCAAGCCCGAGCCTGCTCACCTTTCAGAAGAGGCGTTCGGCCTTTTGGGTTAGCCAGGTGTTGCGTTTGGCAAGCGGGGATAGGGGAAGAATTGGCGGGTGAGGTTTAGGATTCGTTTTTATATGGTTTTCATACAGGCGTGACAGGCTCTACGTTTCCGTATTTTTGTACCTACCCTGAGTCTTTGAGGGAAAAGCGGGATAAAAATGGACTCTATAAACGTATGCCCCACTCGCCTCATTTCTCCCCCCTCAGAGGCAGCCCCTTGCACCTTCCCAACCTTAGGCTCAGCCCAGCCCAGCCCCACAGGCGTCCAGCCCCTAGGCCGCAGCCGGCCCAGCACGCACCGGTGAGGCCGAAGCACTCCTCCTTCCAGTACTTGCTCTCGTAGATGCGGGTGCGGATGATCTTCTCCACCAGGTACTGCGGGTTGGTGCCGTGGATGCTGTGCGCATCCTTCACTGTCCGGTTCGCCATGACCGGGGTGGGAGCAGAGAGGGGGGAACAGCCGAACCCGCGCACTCACGGGCAAGTCCGGGCACCTTAACTTCCGCGAGTCACAGTCAGCCCGTCCGTCGCCTTCCCTGCCGCCATCTTGGATTCGGGCAGCGCCCCGCCCTAGCTTGGCTTCACGGCGCCAGCGCCCAGTATGACGGGGTGGGGTGGGCGGGGCGCGAGGAGTCTGGGTTGGCGCGAAATTCTAGACTGGGCTTGAGCGCTCGCGCCGCCTTCCCGAGAGAGTCTCGACCTGGCGGAACCGAGAGCGCCGGAGCGAGCGAGCCAGGGCTGCGGGCTGAGTGCAGAGCGAGGTGAGTGCGTGCGCCCACGCGGAGGAGCAGGAGAGTTGGGGGGTCTGAGGCGCGTGCGAGGTGGCGGCGGGGGGCACTGAGGCGGCTGCGCGCGTGCGAGGTGGCGGCGGGGGGCACTGAGGCGGCTGCGCGCGTGCGGGGGGGGAGAAGCACTGAGGCGGCTGCGCGCGTGCGGGGGGAGAAGCACTGAGGTGAATGGGGCCGGCAATGCCAAGTGTTTAAGGAACACTTATGAGAAATACAGGTTGCAGGGCGTGCATGGGCGCATGTATTTTTCATAAGTGTTCCTTAAAGCTTTGCCTGGGGGGTAACCCTACAGCCCGGCTCTCCCGCTGCTGCCCGCGCTTTGTCCTGGGTAACTGGGGCAGCAGCTGGACTGGGCTTGGGCCCCCCATTCTCTCGGTACTAGACAGGCCCCTGGGCTGCTCCTACGGGGCGGCTTCCTATTGGCTATTGCCCCGTGCCCATGGCCGATTGGGGAGGCGCCCGGCTGGGGGTTGGTATCAGCTTCTGGACCCAGGGACGGTGACCCGACCCGCCTCTGCTGCTGGCCTGGGGGGGGTAGCGAGGAAGGCGGGAGACTCGGGGTGTGATCCTGACACTAGAAACACTGACTTCACTAGACTCTCGGTGGTCGCTCTCCGTGTTAGCCCCGGTTTAGCCACTGGCCTCGGCCTGCGCCTCCCCAGCCCCGTCTCTGTACAATGGTCAGCGTGGACACTGAAAGCCTGATCTTGGAAGCGCGGATTCCGGCACCAAACTCCATGGAAGAGACTTGGGCTGTTTTTAGGGCGCACGTTCTTTTAAACCTGCAAAACGAATCCCTCGATAGCGAGGTATTTAGTTCGCGGTTTTAAAAAGAACAGGCGGCCGGCTTTTAATGTCGCGTCTCGACTCTGCCCGCGGGGTTTCACGCGCGTCTAGAACCGGCCTTCCTCCGAAACGGTGCTTTTCCTCTCCTTTTGTAAAGCATTTTTGGAATTCTTGCTGGATTCCCTTCACTCCCTTGGCTTTTGTGGCTCTGTCCATAACTGGTTCTCCTCCTACCTCTCTGACCGCTCCTTTAATGTGTCTCTCTCCAACTCCACCTCCTCCTCCTTCCCCCTCTCAGTTGGTGTTCCTCAAGGCTCTGTTCTTGGCCCTCTCCTCTTCTCGATCTATACCTCATCCTTAGGCAAACTCATTGCCTCCCATGGCTTCCAATACCACCTCTATGCTGATGACACTCAACTCTATCTCTCTACTCCCTCTCTCTCTCCCTCTGTTCAAGCTCGTCTCATCAACTGTCTCTCTGACATCTCTACCTGGATGTCTCAACGTCAACTCAAACTCAACATGGCTAAAACTGAACTCCTTATCTTCCCCCCTCATCCTTCCTCTCCTTCCTCACTGTCAATAACTATTGATGGAGTCACCATCCTGCCTGTCCCCCAAGCCCGTAGCCTAGGCTTCATCTTTGACTCAGCCCTTTCTTTTAAACCCTACATTGACTCTGTTGCTAAATCCTGTCGCTTCTCCCTCCATAACATTGCTAAGATTCGCCCTTTTCTCTCTGTCTCGTCTGCCAAAACTCTTGTTCATGCTCTGGTCATCTCTCGCCTCGATTACTGTAACCTCCTTCTCACTGGCCTTCCCCGGTCTCACCTTTCTCCCCTCATCTCTGTCCAAAACTCTGCTGCCAGGGTCATCTACCTCGCCAGTCGCTTCGACCATGTGCAGCCCCTCCTCTCTTCGCTTCACTGGCTTCCCCTTCCTGAACGAATCCTGCACAAGCTCCTAGTCTTCACCTATAAAGCTCTTCACAACCTTGCTCCCCCCTACCTCTCTGCACTTATCGCCCTCCATACTCCAGCCCGTGCACTTCGCTCCTCCTCTGTCCCTTCTCTCACCCTTCCACGCCTTCCCTGCTCCCCTAAGCGCCTTCGTCCCTTCTCACTTGCTGCCCCCCATGCCTGGAACTCCCTCCCTGTCCACATCCGCCTTGCCCCCTCCCTTCATACCTTCAAATCTCTCCTTAAAACTCACCTCTTTCGCTCTGCTCTGTCTGACTCTTTATCCTGCTGAGCCACTATTCCTATACCTACGATCGGTTTACCCTTATCCTTGCAACATGGACCTGCCTGCTGTCATTCTCATCGTAACCAAGCCAAGTACGTGCACTTGAGACCTCGCATCTTCATGAATGTTAGACCCCTTGTCTCTCCCTCTGTTCCCCTTCCTAAGTCTCTCCCCCAGCTCCTGTCTCTCAGATTGTAAGCCCTAGGGGCAGGGACCGTGTCTATTTTATTACTTTGTAAAGTGCCAGGTACACTGCTGGCGCTATATCAATGTTTGTTAATAATAATAATAATAATAATCGGTTGGGTGAAGAACGTGCCTCTGCGGGCCCTTGTACAAACAGGATTGTCGGGTGGTACCAGCAAGGAAGTGCTCCCAGCCAACTGCAAGGGTCATGGTGGAGCACAGTAGGAAAGGCAGCCCATCAGCTATATGGGGCCCAGGCTGTTACGGGCTTTAAAGGTCAAAACTAACACCTTGAATTGTGCCTGGAAAGCCATAGGAAGCTGGTGCAGACTGTAAAGCACAGGTGTAATGTGCTCAGGGTGACCCACCTCCAAAAAGGAGCCAGGTCACCGCATTCTGCACCAGCTGTAGCTTCTAGACCGTCCCCAAGGGCAGCCCCATGTAGAGTGTATTGAAGTAGTCTAGCCTCAAGCTGATGAAAGCATGGATGATGGTAGCCAAATCGGAAAGGGATGCAGCTTCCTCAGCAAACGGAGTTGGTGAAAAGCGCTCCTGGCCACTGCTGCAACCTGTTCCAGCTGCTGCAACCTGTTCCAGCTGCGGCAAAGTGTCCAAAAGCACTCTAAGGCTGTGAACCTGAGTAACCAGAGGGGGCCAGATCCCTTCAATAACGGGCATTGAAATTAAGCAACCTTGAAGAGGTTGCAAACTCCATCATGACAATGAAAGTCAGTGGAAGCCCAGCATCTTTAAAATCAGGCCATTTTAGCTAGGTATCCATCTTTATTCGTGGTGTTAATAATGTAGTGCCAGCAACATGCCTGATGCTATATACTCATTAAATAGAGACGGAGCTCTACTCCCAAGGGGCTTACAGTCTAAGAAAGATGAGGTAGAATACATTCATGCTTAGCTTAATTACACGAGAGGAGGGGACCCTGAATAAAAGGATGGAAGAGAAAGCATCTGTGACCTAACCTTGGGGATGAGAACATCTAGTCTTAACCGTGGTATAAGAAAGACAACTAAGAAAGATGCATTTTTATAACAAGTTTGTATGCCTCTAATACATTATACTATTTTTGTTTGTTGTATGAAATTTGACCCATATGGGTCGTAAATAAAATCAATCAATCAATCTAGTCTTAAATTTTTAAACTAACATCAGTGTGAATTTAGTAATAACTTCATTTAGACCTGGAAAAAACAGGTGCAGAGAGGCTAAGTTGCTTTACCTTAAAGTACTCGAAAATAAGTGCCAAAGCGAAGGATAGGATTAAAAAATCTTGACCCCTTTCCCCCAGCGATTCCCTTACGTTGCTTGACTTTGCTTTGACCATTGGAAAACTTTTCCTGCAACCAATAACAATGTCTGATTACTTTTTTTAAAATCTCTTCACAGAAATCATGAACACTAGGCAGCAGAGGAAATGTATCTACTCATGGTTTGGAAGAGCAATTGACTCAGACAAAGAATTGGGAACCTTTAATTATAGGTATACACCTTATTTCAAACTGAATGAAAGAAACTGGGAAACGTTGCATTTTTAAGGGGAGTGTGTACAGTGATGTACTATTTGTGTTAATAGCTCCTGTGGGTGATTTCAGACGTTACGTTTGTCTGAAATCACCTCAGTCAATCGCGGGGTGTGTGTGTGTGTGTGTGTACGGAGGTGAACGTCGGTTTGCTCACATTCAGATGTTCACCTNCATCCAGATGTTCACCTCAGTCAACCACCCCCCGCGGTGAATCTAACCACGCTTTGTTCTCCCGCACCACGGCGGCGAACGAAGCGTGGTTAGGGGGAATCCGGAACGCGGTGAAGGAAAAGTAACGTCTGTTACCTTACCTCCACCTGCTCCGGGGTCCCGGTAGTGGCAGCGGCCAGATAGGCCGCTGCAGTTGCCTGTCTCGGGGAGGGCAGCCGCCTGGGGAGTGCAGGGGGCGGGGCTGTGCGGCTGCGTCGCGCGGCCCTGCCCCCGCCGGGGTGTGTGTTGCTGAACAGACGTTACGGTCGGGCGCATTGACCGCGGGCCGTGGTTCGGCGGTCCCCACGGCCGGGGGCAAAGGGGTGAATGTCTGTTGGCTCACCCCTGCCCGTGGACCGCACCATCCCACGGCCCGTGGTCAATGCGCCCAGCCGTAACGTCTGAAATCACCCTGTGTTGCACATTTGTACTAGAGCAGAGCTTTGCACTAGACACACTGCATCCATCTTCCCCTTTTGCTCTGCAAAACAGCCTTCTCCATTGTCCCACTCCCTGTTCACCAATCATTAGCTGATTGGACAATTATTAGTTGTTCAAAGGGCCTAAGCAAGCCCCACCCACAGCGCCTCAGGGTGGGTGAGGCAGGGCTGGTCTGTTGTCCACCGAAGAGCTAATGGATCCAGGGAAGTTCTGTCTGGCTGCAATTCTGCAGATGGGAGGAGCTAGTGTGTTGCCTGAGGCTGTAAATTCTGTTCCTGTAAATTATTTCTTGAGCAGACTTGTGGTCACCCAGTCCTGGCTGCAGTTAGGTAAACACTTTCCATTCCTGCTTCTGGGTCCCGCTGCAGGTTTCAATATGAAAAATTAATTGGGACAAGAGGTAGGGTCTTACCAAACCACTTTTTAATGCAATATTTAGTGCTATTGGTGAGTATGTCTTTGTAGGCTAAGCAGTCACTATGAAGTAGAGACAATAGGAGAGGTGAGAGGCAAAAGATATTTTAGATTTATAGAACGGTTAGGCTGATTAGCACATGTCTTGTTTTGTTTTTATATTTTTTAAAAAGGAAATAACCCATCACATCCATGCTGGCCATAACAGTTTGGATAATGTGGGTAATTACATTCTAGCTCCATACATTTGCAACATCTTATTTATAAGGACCATCCTTTCCTGTACAAAACAGTGGTATACTGTTCCTTTATACTATTAAATAGTAATCTGGTGTTTTAGCATTTGAGGGTGATGTGGAAGTGATTTGTGTGTATTCAGTTTGTAATGTATTTTGACATGAAACATGCTGGAAAAAAATGTAAGTTCACTCTTGCCTCTTGAGGATATGTTGGTTTGAAGCCACTACTAAGGGATTATCTTTACAGCTTGCAGGTGTAGCCAGCTAGTTGTGGTAGCCTGACCTGCTTGCGTTTAATGGAAGTTTTTGACAAAGAATTGAAACAGTTTGGAAAGGGAATATTGGTACAGACGTTAGTAAAGGGAACTTTACGAATGAGAGGATGTAAAGAGAGGTCCCGATTTGTTCACTTGTCAGTCTTAACAATGTCTCTTATGTGTATGGAGTATGAAACAACCCTGTTAATTTGTTTATATCTATTGTTTCTTAGGGGAATCACTGTTAAATCAGAAAGTCGTCTAGAAATCCGTGTACTACTTGGGGAGTTTGTTTTAATAGAAGCAGGGAATGTGGACCAATTCTATGTAGCAAGACTCCTAAAATTATATGAAGATGGTAAGAACACTCCCTTTTCTTTTATTACTTCTGTGTACCTTATGCTGGCTGAGCACAAAACGTTTTTTAAAGGCTAGCTAAGATTTCTCACTCTAGTGGAAGTGGAGTTCTTTTAAACATGGAGGCTGACTGTGGGACACAAGAACAAAGAAACTAACCAACTTGTCCAATAATGTACTGCACATCAGTGACGGAACAAAAAACATGAGTCCTGACTTCAAGTTGCTTCGAAGAGTTTTATTTGGATAGGGCCAATATCAGTATCTTCAGAGGAAAATCTCTGAAAGTAGAGCAAAACCTGCAACTCTGCAGCTGTTCACATGTAAGATTATACACGTCCTGGAGGTCATCACTACCAGCTAACTATTCTCTTGAACCTTTTCGCTGTACTGAAAATAGTTCTCTGAGAATGGAGTGCTAGAAGCAACTAGATCTTTTACCTCTTCTTCTTTGTGCTGGAAGGCTAATAAGCTTTAAATGGTCAAATGAAAAATTCTCCAGATCCCGAGATTTGAGAGATTTAAGTTCAAATGCAGACACAGCCCAAGATCTCTTGTGTAATACTGGGTAAGTTACTTGAACACTGATGATTTCTCATCTGTAAAATGTTGCACGAAGGTACTTTAATAGTTATGGGCTGGTCGAAAGATTTCAGCAGACACCTGATGCCCCTATCAACATGTGGCCAGAAATGATCAGATGAAGTCGTCTTCACTGTCAAAACAGCAAGTTCTTTATTGAAGATCGACAGGAACAATGAAGAAGCTTCACTCCAGCTCGTACACAGTATTCCAGGAGACTCGGCTTAACAGGATTCAACAGCAATCAGAATACAACACAGAAGAAGCTTCACTCCAGCTGGTGCAAAGTATGCCAGGAGACAGCAGAGAACAGTGGGCAGGGTCCCCTTTATATAACCTTTAACTATAAGGCCTTTTGCACACGGCACCTGGACTCATTTGCATGCAGTCGATCCAAAGCGCACACTCCCGTTGGTCCCTTTCTTGCCTTCAGCAAGGACCAATTACACTCTGGCTTTAAGAGCCAATTACAGTATAGCAGTACAATACAGCCTGTGCTTTCACGTGGCGACCTCTAGGGGGCTCCATAACCCAACATCCAGTCTGAGCTCCCTATTGGTGTGTGTAACTATTCCCCCTCTTTTATTGGCATGTTCTCAATCCCTCACACAAGTTAAGCGTCTGGTCATTTTCCTATCTCGGGCTCTACCTTCGATACCCGCCTTAACACCTTTACTAAGAAGCTATCTGTAGTTTTATTACTTAGACTTGCAGACGCTTTTCTTTTTCTTCGCAGTCCTCACAATAAAAGGGCTTATTTGATGTTTTTAAAAGGAGGGAATATCTCTTTTTAACAATTTCACGTCTCTTTCTCCTCACGTATCCATTAGATGTTAAAATTAAAGTTGTTAATCGGGTTCCTTGGCCCGCACCGCCCCCCTTACACCCCCCCCCATAGAGTTGCAAGCTAGAGCATCCACAACACTATGGTATTGCTTGAGGCTATGTCAGCTGGAAGCAGAACAGCAATGTGTGTCTGCACATCAGACGGACGGTTGCTCTGCTGTGGGCTGGTGCCCTCGGTTTGGCCGGTCCGCTCTGCCAGTGGTGCGTTGGGATGTTCTGGAGCTCTGCCAGCGGGTCTGTCCTGGAGCAGGCAAAGCTTGCTCCATGCCTGCTCTGCCTGTATGTCTGGGCGGGCATCTTTAGGCGTATGGGACACCTGGGGGTGAAGCAGACTGATGCAGCCAGTCCATCTAAAAGCATCCTCTGTCCTTGGTTGGGACCTTGAGAAATTCCTGTAATGCACATACGAAAAAATAACAACGCCGTAACTAAAACTGAAATACTTCTCATGCTTTCACTAACTTTTTTCTTCCTTTACTCCTAGATGCTCAAGAAAAGCATGCAGTTGTGCAGTGGTTCTCTCGTGTCACAGAGATACCTCTCAATCAACGAAAATGTCTGGGAAGAGACGCTTCTCAGGAGATATTTTTATATGCAGATCCTAAACGTGACACTGATGTGCGTGCAGAAACCATCATTAGCAATGTCAAAGTATGTACACAGGGTCCTCTTCCCACCTTCTCCTTTCCAGTATAGAAAGACTTTGAAATGCCTAAAGCAGTGGTAGAAACATTTATTTTTCTCTGAGACTGGTTTGGAATTTTAAATGCAGTTCTGTAGGCATGTTTGTCATTAGTAGTATTTGAAATACATCTTTTTATAGCTGTTGACATCGTGGTTTTAGAGGTTTGTGTGGGGCCATAGCAGACAAACCATGTTTGGAGGTGGGCTTTATCAGTGCACCTGGTTTTCCTTGGCAAAAGCAGTTTCCCACATTAAATTCTTTAATTCATTCGACATCCCTTACCTTAGTACTGACTTTCAAACAATTAAAAAAAATAAATCCACAGCTCGCTGAACACCTCTTGTGCATAGTATAAGAATTTCATACAGCTGGTGTCAAACACAGAAATGATCTATAATACTGCATATTTCAGCTGCCATCATTGTGAAATCATGGATTTCACTGACTTTATTATTGTTGTCATTATTATTATTCCAAGGATTATACAGCGATGGAGAGTTGATATCCCATTTAGTGCAGCAAGTCCTTATTTAAATTGTGTTTGCAAATCTGAAAAAAACCCACTTATACCCAGAGACCCATGCAGCAAAGGGGAAAATGCAGTGAACATGGGTCCCTGCTTATACCATTCCTCTAGTAAATGCAATCCAGAGAGAGAGTGTGGTCGCCGTATTGGTCCCAAGTAACAGACAAAGTGATTCAAACGATCTCTCTTATTGGATCGACTGTTTTTGGAAAGCTTGCTTGTTTCCACCAACAACAGTTGGTCCAGTAAAAGAGATCATATGAACCATTTTGTGTGTCTAGTAAATGCAGTAAAACTTCTTCCTCGGTTTCCCCATTGCCTAACAGCTGTAGGAGTCAGTTATGTGTGGTCTGCTTCCCATATTGCTCTGTTCGGCACTTTAGTGCATGTCTTTAGATCCCTTTCTGTTATCTGTCCGCTTCTGCAGTGGTCTGCTTCCTGGTCTTTTGTTTTCTCCCAGACTAACGAACATAGTTTTCTCTGTCTATAACAGTAGATAATAAGGGTCTCTTTGGGGTTTATTTTTTATTCCCCCCCCCCTTTTTTTTATAGGTGGTACCGTTACTTCCAAAGGAGATGTTGCCTGTGGTGGCAGATAAAGAACTGGTATTTTTTGTGAGGGACTCTTGGAATGGAAAAAACTTTAAGCCTTTGTCTGAGAACTTCTTGTCTGAGCTGAATGAAGCTAAGAAAAGAAAGAACAACGGCTGTGCAACCTTTTCCACTGAGTGCCTGCTTTCTCTCTGGGAAACAGAGACTGAAAGAGTCACGCGAAGTGCCTCAAAACCCAAGAAAAGCGAGATGGAAATAGAATCAAAACACTCCGTTTCCAAGTCCTCACTGTCTAAGGAGAGACATTCCCAAAGGCTGGCCAATGGCGTTGGCACTCCAGGAGCCAGGAAGAAGTTGCAGCTAAACAGTATGTACACAATAGTTACTGATATACAGAAATTCCTTTTTTGCTTCGCTAGTAAATTTAACAACGGATAGTAAACATTTGGCAGAGTTGCGGGTCAGATAGCCTTGAAAACTGGAATCGCCTCTTCACAGTGTGGGGAAAAGCAGTTTCTGAGTAATGCCTGCAAGAATTGTCCTCCCTTTCATTGTTGCCACTTAGTGCTAGGACATCTCACTTGGGAATGTGGTGTAGAGAATTGGGAAAGGAAATAAAAGTGTGCAGCTCTGGGATTATAGGTTTGCCCCTCAGTGTCTGGTCTGGGATGGTTAGCAGCCCCAGGATGAGTGCCCCCTACCTCCCAGCTGCTGCAGTCACCAAATAATTGGGATACAAGACACTGGTCTGCTAGGGAGCACATTTAATTGTAGAAGATAGTTATAAATTGACTCTTGGTGAGGAGGAATTTGGCCAGTGCAAAGATGTTGGTATGGTCCGTTGATAGTGTCATTATGGAGGTTCTTCATTTTGCCTTAATGCAGTGCATACTGTATGGAATTATACTCAGGTAAAACTTTCTGAATACCAGTATTACGAAACTCAGCCTGGAATCGGAGTCAAACTAGATTTTTTTTCCTTCTCATGTCCTTGCCAGTGATGAAGTTTCTGTCCAATTTTGCCTCGGTGGCACCTGTACGGCCACATAATCTTCCTGGGTTTATAAAGGTATAAATGGTTGTGCTTTTATTGATGGTTTTATGACTTAAAATATTTGTGAACAGTTGTATCAATACATAAGGAACCGAATCCTGTTTGTTCCTCTTCCTAGTGTGTTGGCTGTGGCTCAAACAAAAATAAGGACTAAAAGCTACAGCAAGCTTTTAGCAAGCAGAATATGTCAAGCAAGCATTAAATTAAAATATAGGAAACAAATCTCGGCAGGTGCTATCTTTATATTTTTGAAGAGGAAAAGCATTTGTGCTGAGAGCATGAATAGTTTTTAATGCTCTGGCTATTTTTAATACAAGATATGCTAAATTGTTACTAAAGTTACTTTTTTCTAAACAGTTAAAAATTTAGTGTGGTGAGATTTATTGTTCCATCAACATAACATTTTATTTCACCAAACCTTTCCAGAATTTTTGTTTTGTTTACTGGCCTTTATGGGGCAATTTCTTAATCTGGATGATAGTTATTCTGTAGGAGTCTTTATCATTAAGACTCCTGACTGTTTTTAAAGTATTGCTTTGCAGTTGGAGTAAATGATGTGATAGTGATGGATAGCATGTGTGTGCTGTCAACTAAGGAAAGTCAGAGTGAGTGTAGGGACAATGAATCAATCAGTTTCTGTGCATTTGTGATGCCATTTTGTTGTGCTGAGAAGGGAGAAGTACTTGAGTATATACACCGTTGGCCAGATGGCTTTCTCAGTCCCCTGATAGCCTGCAAGCATGTGTTTGAATCTGCGTATCCAAAGTAGTGCTTAATTGCCTACTTGGGGAAGGGAAGAGCTCAAAATGGTCCTTAATTATTTATTCTTGATTTTTCGTGGAGAGGAGTGTCATTAAAAAGTTCTGTTCTTCATTCCCATCACTTAACCTTGTCTTACTCAGTAGCAATTAGGATCATGACAAAAGTAGCATAGCAGCTTAGCAGATCAAAATTAACCCTATTAAAAGCTGTTGACTGTTTGATGTTGGTTCCTAGGTCCTACAAAATCTACCAGAAGTAAATTCACAGACCAGGATGTTCTAGATCTCCTGAATGATGACTGCAATGTTCTGTGGCCCGTAAAAAATTCCACTACCAAGCAAAAAGTGACATTCACTGGGGTTAAGGACCGTTCTCCGGAAATACCCTGTACTAATGGAGAGCCAGACCCACCACTGAACATCAAGCCATTGGAAGACCATTCTAAGATGTCCGATGCAATGAGGTTATCTCCTTACAAGCGGGGCCAAGTTTCTAGTCTAAAAGCCAAGTGTCCTGATGTGAAAGAAGAGGCAACGTGGTAAGTGGCAGCATTATTTTCAATTCAGCAGTGGAACAACTGTGCTATGTATATTTTTATGTTTGTTTTTAATGTAAATCATTCTCTTGAAGCAATATATTAACCCTGATGGAAGGTGGTGCTTTCTGTTGAGAGGCCTTTTTTAAAACAACCAACGTTCATGTCTCTTCTACTTCAGATTGGAGGTGTGCTAAAAACAAAGACGAGGCTAAGATAGCGACAGAGTAAATATAGGGTAGGGACTTGACTAACTATAGTGAGTACATTTTAAAAAAAAAGTTTCCTCCATTCAGCTTATAAAAAAATAAAATTGATAGAACTCTCGCCTCGTTTGGGAATTAATTACTGGCTCCTCTGTTTGAAGAAGCAAGGATGCAGCTTTGTGGGAAGAAGGAATGCTTTGTGGGTTAATGCCTAAGGAAAGGGCAGCTACTGAAGATGCTGGAAGGGGATCGGCTTCTTTAACCTGATGTTATAACTTGCCTAAGGCCACCCAGGGAGTTCATGGCTAGGGCAGAATTCAAACCCTGGCTTCTCAGGTCCACCTCCAGCGCCTTATCCACTACACCACACTGGTTCTCAATTATGAAATTGGAACAGCACAAAAGCAGGAGGAAAAGGATTAAACTTGTGCTTATTAATTGTAAGCCACCCTGAGCCCATTTGGGAAGGACGGCATATAAGTTTAAATAAATAATAAATAATGCCACCACAAGGAATATACATCTGTGCACTTAGGCTACAATCTTGGAACTATATACAAGTTTGAAAATCTCATACATAAGTAGTTTCAGGACTGTGGCTTCAAATGTCCTGATAACTCACTAAAATTTAACTACTTGGGTCTTGAACATTAGAACAAAAGGATGTTGCTTAATACCCCACAAAAGGGATAGGATGTTCCTTTTTCTCCTTAAGAGTAACAGAGTGCCACATCCATGTGGCTTCCAACAAGAATAAGAGCATCGGAACAGAATCCATGTGGTGTTTTCTCGGATCCTGTTCACACGAGACTCCTGTGGACCAAATCCATCCTGTGAGTTTTTCCTATGAACGTTTACATTTCAGATTGCATTTATTCATCTGATTTAATGAGATAAAAACAGATGAATGTTACCTTTCCGCAGTACGTAACCAGAAAAGCTGTGTTCTTTCAGCATTGGCACTCCACTTCCCAATTTTGGTTTTGTTGTGATTTGATTGTATGTAATACACTATGAGACTTAATATACGTTCCAGTAGTTACATGCATTTTCAGATATGGTCATTGGTTCCACAATGACCATATTTGAAAATGCATGTAACTATTGTACCAAAGCTCTAAATTATCTGTACTGATCCAGCAGGCAGGATTTCTAGTAATAGCCGGTAGGTTATGTGTGGAAAATAATCTCACATGACTTTCACAAACTCCCAGCATATCACCATGTCTGGCAAGATCTGTGATTCACATCATCCTGTTGACCAACTACACCCAGCCTGGAACAAAGCACCAACAAGGACTAAACAAAGGTGCTTGATAGGAGGGTGCTTGTATGCAACCTACACAACCCAAGACACCGAATGGTCAGCTGGAATGACAAAAGGAGCATCCCTGCAGAATATCTGCTTCATGCCTGGAGGGGAAGGAGGAGATGTTCCTGACCAGGGTGATGCCAACCGGACAAGCAGCAGCCATTCAAGCGACCATCACCCTTTTTGCACCAGAACAGATAGCATTGGTATCCTGCTTTTAACTATAAACAAACTTTCAGTGCTGGAGCAAAGACAAGACAAAGACCTGGTAGACACTCAGATGGTCAACTGCAGTAAACAACAAAGGCGTACACATCAGCATATCTGCTCCCTGCCTGAAGGGAGGGAAAAAGATGTCCTGTTATCAAGTGTCCACCCTGACTAACAAACACTGCTAATATGACCATTAGCACCCAGGCTTCAGACGGATGGGAAAGGGAGATGACAGCCAGACCCCGGAAGATGAATACCAACAAGCGCATTGCACAATCAAGCACCCTGGAATATGCATACTAAAGAACATCTTCTCCCTAAAACACTATAAAAAACTGAAGCAGAGACCAGAACATTGTCTCATCGCTTGGCATCTAACTTGGTGTCCATGGGCTGTTGACCCTTTCCGGGACCCCTCCATAGGGGGGCCTACAACTTGACCAGACCAGGTCATCCCCTATCTCCTGCCCCTGGCAGATGGCATCCACAGTTTTGAATTTTTTTATTTTTTTTTTTAAATATTTTTTTATTGTTTTTACATCATTTACAATAGAACAAACATTGACCATCTACAATCCATCTCTGCAATACATAGTGATTGTCTAGTTGGTCCATAGCTCTACAGATAAAATTAACAACAATACTTTAATAGAAGTCTTGGGAGAGGAGAAGAGAAAGTTCCCGTTGAGTTTCTGTAACAGAATTCAAAATCAAGTCTCTTTACTTTCCTGTCCTTAGGAGCCGCTAATATTCAGCTTCTTGTTTCATACTTTTTTAGTCCAGAGCCCTTATCACTGGTGTCCAAGTCTGTTCGAAGGTACTCATTTCATCATGGAGATCAGCATGCAATCTTTCCATAGTGTACATGAACCATATTTTTCGATACAACTCTTCCATTGACAAGTCCTCCACCCCCTTCCAGTGCTTGGCAATCACTGCTATTGCTGCAAGACATATTATTTTGCAAGAATTCTGACACCTGAGCATGTTTTTTGTTTTTGGATAAAGACCCAACAGAGCTAATTCCATTTTGTGAGGGACCACTTCCCCTGCTATTTTGTTGATTAATTTCCATACTTTGCACCAAAATATACATACTTTCGGACAGTCCCACCAACAATGTTTATAAGTGCCTATTTCGCCGCATCCCCTCCAACATATCCCTTTCTCAGATATACAAGAGAATTTCAACCTCACCGGGGTCAGATAATACCTTATTGATAGTTTAAGCTGAACTTCTCTGATTTCTAAGGAAGCAGCACACCTATTCATATGGTGCCATATCTCCCTTTCCTGTTCCGGCCCTAGGGATAGGTTTGAATCGTTCCTCCAATCCTCCATATACTTTACTGGTGCCTTATAGTATAGTTCCTTTATTGATTTGTATAACTTTCCCAATCTTCCTGAGGATTTATTTTTGTTGAATATCTGCGTTTCCAACTTAAGTGGTTCCCTGTTAAATTTCTCTTTATTTTGGGGGGCATTAGCTAGACCTTTTATTTGTAAGTACTGGAAAATATCTACTCTGTCTTGTGTTATTTCTTCTATTTTGTCTATGGATAGAAAGTTCCCTCTTGTAAATAGTTGCCCCATTCTTACTATCCCCTTTTTCCTTAATGATTCCCTGAGCCCCGGTGCTATACCTCTTTTCCTGGCCATTATAGAGTCTATTGGGGTGAAGGGGGAGTAATCACCTTCTAACCCCATTTTCCTCCTCAGTATGTGCCAGTTCCTACACAATATTCCTGCGAATGGATGCTCACTTCTGATTTCCGCCGACATTTTCCCTTGATCGACTAGGAGTTCTTTTAATTCTTTTGCCTGTGTCAGTTCTTTCTCTAACCTCACCCATTCGGGTGCGTTGAACTCCTGATACCAGCCATAAATCCCCAATGTAATTGCTGCTCTGTGATATAATTTTAGGTTAGGTACATTTAGTCCCCCTTTTTCCTTTACTTGCATTAATGAATCTTTCCTAATTCGTGGCTTTCTGCCATTCCACACCAAATCTTTTAACAGATCCTCATTTAGTCTGAAGAAGGCCTCTGGTAGTGCAATCGGTATTGCCATGAGCTTATGCAGCAGCTTAGGTAGCACCATCATTTTATACATGTTTATTCTGCCTAGCCATGATACCGTCAGTTTGCGCCACGGTTGTATTTCTTCCCTTAGTTTTTTTATCAGCGGGAGAAAATTTACTGTGTAAAGGTCCTTAGTGTTTTTTGTGAGTACCACCCCCAGATATTTTAACCCTGAGTTTGTTATTGGGAAGGGTGACATTTCTTTTAGCCGCTTATCCTGTTCCTTCCCATAGCCAAAGGCTAAAGCAAAGGACTTGTCTCTGTTTACTGAATAACCTGAAATGCTTCCAAAGGTTTCCATTACCTTTATTAATTCTGGTAGAGAATCCTCTGGCTCCGTTATGTACAGCAAAAGATCATCTGCATACAGAGATAATTTGCTTTCAATGGCTCCTATTTTAACACCCTTTATTTTTCCATTTTGCCTAATCGCCGATGCTAAGACCTCTAGGACCAGGTTGAAGAGCAAGGGAGAAAGGGGACATCCTTGCCGCGTCCCTCTTTGTAAAATGAATGGCTCTGTGAGCTCGCCATTTATTGAAATCCTAGATTTTGGATTCTTATATATTGCCAGGAGCCACTTCAGAAAATTCCCCATCACGTCCATCTTCTCTAACACTCTGAATAGACACTTTGGTTCAATAAAATCAAAGGCCTTCTCCGCATCAGCGGAGATGACCATGGCTGGGATTTTTTGCTTGTTCAGTGCGAATATTATATTGATTGCTTTCCTTATATTATCTCTGCCCTGTCTGCCAGGTATGAAGCCAGTCTGGTTTCTATGTATTATTTCCTCACTTATTGATTTTAACCTATCTGCCAAAATTTTTGCAAAAATCTTATAATCACAGTTCAACAGAGATATCGGTCTATAGCTCCCGCAACAGTCCAAATCTCTTCCTGGCTTAGGGATTACTGTTATAATGGCATTATAAAAATCCTGCGGCATTTCATTCTCCACTAGTATATTATTAAACACTGCCGTTAAATGAGGCGCAAGGATATCCTGAAATGCCTTGTAGAACTCGTTTGGAAACCCATCTGGTCCTGCCGCCTTATTATTTTTTGACGCTATTATTGCCTCCTGCACTTCTTTTGGTGAGATGTCTGCATTCAAGAAAGCCAATTGCCCTATGTTCACTTTGGGAATTTGTATCCCCTCCAGAAATGAAAATATCTCTGGATCTTTCGGGTTGGTAGAAGTATATACATTTTTGTAAAAATCAAGAAAGGCCCCTTTAATATCTTGTGGCTCTGTGCAGTAATTCCCCCGCTTATCTATGACTCTAGATATATGTGCTTTTCTTTGTTTTTTCTTTACCAGGTTAGCCAGAGTTCTCCCCGCCCGATTGTTATGTTCATAAAAATGGAATCTTATTTTCCTGAGTTGAATCTTGGTTTTCTCAAGTTCTATTGCATTTATAGTTTCTCTACTTTTGATTATTTTCCGTCTTAGGGCTTTATTAGACCTAATCTTGTTTAAGGCCTCCAATTTTTGTAGCTCCGCGTATGCCTCCTTTTTCTGCTGTCTTTTATCCTTTATTATTTTGGCATTTAAGGCGATTATATTACCTCTAATTACGGCTTTTGCAGCTTCCCATAATGTTGCCGGAGAGTTAACTGTACCCACATTATGGTCAAAAAATTCTAACAGGCTTTTTCTCAGCTGATCCTTATTCTCCCTAACTCTAAGCAAGCTTCTATTTAATTGCCAGATACTAGTCCTTTGTCGTTGTTTTCCTTGCTCTTTAAACGTGGTAACTACAGCACTATGATCAGTCATCACCACCGGTACAATTATACATCTGTTTCCTCTGTGTGCCTCCATTTTATTTATCAAGACATGGTCAATACGTGTGTAAGTGTTGTGTATGGCGGAAAAGAAAGTATAATCCCTCTCCTTTCCATTTAGGTGCCTCCAAATATCAATCCATCCAAATTGCTCTAGCATCCTATTTAATTCCCTCTGTTCCCCCTTCGTCCCTCCTAACCTGGAATGATCCAAGTCAGTGAGGGTGGTATTGAAGTCACCTTGTATTATTACTGAACCCTTGGACACCTGAGCAATTTTCTCGAAGCAATCTTTGAAGAATTTCACCCTACCAGCATTGGGAGCGTATACGTTTGCTAATGTCACTTGCCATCCATTCAGATTACCCACCAAACACAGAAATCTTCCCTCTTTGTCCTTTATACTCTTTTCTAGTATAAAACTTTTCTTCTTGGTAAATCCTATGATAACCCCTGCTTTTTTCCTTTTAGAGCAGGAGGCCCATAAACCTCCTATTCTGGCTGTCATAAATCTAGGGACATCCTTTGCTATTAAGTGTGTCTCCTGCAGAAAAAATATATCCGCCCCCTGTTCCTCCACAAAATCCCTGACCCTCTTTCTTTTCTGAGGGGAATTTAGGCCTCTGACATTCAGAGTGACTGTTTTGGTGTCAGTCATCTTTTAATCTGGCAAATTTTTTGAGGATGGTTAATCCTCTGACATCTCGATTGACTGAGTTTTTGGTGCTCCAGAAATACTTAATTGTCTGCTTTTTTATAGCTAGCTCTCTCTTATCCTTATAAGTTTTTTGCCTAAGAGACTGTTTTCCGTTTTGCTTTCTTTCCTCCTTCCCAAATAAGACTTCACCTCTTTCCTTCCTCCCCCCTTTATCCCATCCCCTACCCCCTCCCGTTAAACTTCTCTTCTCCCCCATGAGCTACTTCGCTCACCTCTCCTTCTCCCCTTCCTCCCCACAGGGATCCTCTGGAAGTACAACCACCCGGACTAAAAAGGATAATCCACCGTGTGCCCTTCCTCCCATCACCCCCCAGCTCTTAATTAATATTCAGATATTTAAATCTCTTCAACAATTAGCAAACCACCCAATATCTTTCAAACAATTATCATTTTACCCCTTTAACCAAAGATTGTGGGCATTCATAGGTGTTTTCAGCAACAGTATGTAACTCCACCTTCTTTGCCTATTTTCCACCCACTTTTTTTTCCTTTTTGCCATAAGATCTGTACAAATCAGCAAGGTAAACCAGAAAACAAGTCAAACATTCTTTTATCAAGTTATCATTTCATCCCCTTAATCATCAACTTTAAACATTCTTAACTGTTTTCTACATCCACTAATAAACCCACTTGCTTTGCAATCTTTCCACCAGCTTGAATGCTGAGCAGTTCTGTGCATTGTCTATGGCAAATTTCAGCTTTGCTCTCTTGCTCTAGGTCTCCCTGACTGAGCTGCAAGAAATGTGGGCATTCATAGCTGATTTCAGCAACAGTGTGTGACTCCCCCTTCTTTGTATATTTTCCACCCACTTTTTTTCTTTTTGTCATAAGATCTGTACCAATCAGCAAGGTAAACCAGAAAACAAGTCAAACAGTTCTTTTATCAAGTTATCATTCCATCCCCCTAAACATCAACTTTAAACATTCTTAACTGTTTTCTACATCCACTAATGAACCCACTTGCTTTGCAATCTTTCCACCAGCTTGAATGCTGAGCAGTTCTGTGCATTCTCTAGGGCAAATTTCAGGTTTGCTCTCTTGCTCTAGGTCTCCCTGACTGAGCTGCAAGAAATATTTCTAAGTCCTCTGTTGCTTCAAAAATTTTCTTCTTTCCATTTTCAAAAATCAGCATTTTAGCAGGAAATATCAGCCTGGGTCTAAGGTTCCTTTCAATCAACTCTCCAAAGTATTTTCCCCATCTCATTCTTTTTCTTACCGTCTCCGCCGCAAAATCAGGGAATATTCTTATATTCTGTTGCTGGAAATACAATTTTTTCTTGGCTCTGGCTGCCCTTAGAATTTCTTCTTTGGTGTTGTAGTTCAGGAATTTGACCAGTATAGGGCGGGGGGGATCTGTATCTTTCTGTGGTGGGCGCCCTGTTCTATGAGCCCTTTCGATTGGAACAGCATGCAAGTGAACCTCTTCAGGGAAATTTTCTTTTAGTATAGCCCATATTATCTCATTTATTTTTTCCATCCCCCCTGTCTCCTTTACTCCATTCAGTCTCAAATTTCCTCTTCGTGAGCGATTTTCCAGATCCTCACACTTTGCTAACAAGAAAGCAGTTTCACCTTTACATTTATCAAGCTGCTCCTGGGTGGAGAGGGAGTGATCCTCCAATTCAGAAATTCTCCCTTCAGCTGCCTCCACTCGTTTTGCTATCCCTTCCATCTTCCTGTTGCCTGCTTCCACTGCCTGTTTTATTTGCCTCATCTCATCTTTTAACTCCTCTTTCATCTGCCTGAGCAGCCTTTGCAAAGAGCCTGTCTCCTCTCCTTCCTCCCCGTTTGCACTTGGAGGGGCCTGGTCTATTTCACTTTCCCGCTCTGCCTCTGCTGTCAGTCTTTTTCCCCCGCTGCCTCTCTCCCCCTCCTGCCTTATCCCAGCTGTTTTAAGCCTGTTGTTATGCCGCTCTGGGGAGTTCTCCTGCACTGATCTCCCTCTGGATTTATCTATTCCTGCTCTTTTTCCTTTTGCTCCGGAGCCCTCTCTCTCCTCACCTTCAGAGCCCGAAGAAACCAGGTCAGTTTCAGGTTCCCGCTCAGCTGCAGGCGCCGCCGTCATTTTCTTTGCTTCCCTGCTTGCCTCTCTCACTTGCAGCAGTTCAGCGGCCTGACTTTTATGGCAAAATCTTTCCAGGACGTTTGTCTGTGACAGCTTCTGGCGAGGTTTGTTCCTCCCAGCCATCTCCAAACTATTTGGGTATTTTTTTCTTTTTTTGACTTGAGTTACAGCCTGCTTTAGAGCTGGGGGGTGCGGAGCCCAGGCAACTTCCAGCCGCTAGCCCAGACGCATGCGCAGATCCCCACAGTTTTGAACTTTTAAGACATGTAAGACTGCCTGGGTGTGGGATATTATATAGCTAGGTAACTGCTGCTGGATCATTACAGGCTGGGTTTTATAAATTTCAGAAGGGGAATGGGCCGGTTAGGATGGTCCGCCCTTGGAGGCTGATGGAACCTCAGCGGTTCCAAGAGGCCCTGAGGGAGTTAACCTTGGACCTGGACGGTCACTCTGTTGATGAGCTGGTCCAGCATTGGAACAGCTTGCTGGGGGAGAGGCCATTGACTGACAGGGTGGCTCCGAGACACCCTCTGCCTCAGTCTTGTCACCGCAGGGCCCCTTGGTTTACTGCGGGGCTGCGGTGTATAAAACGAGTAGGCAGGAGGTTGGAGCGACGCTGGTGTCGGACTTGATCTGACACCGACCGACTTCTCCATAGGGCCCATTTGTGGTCCTATGTTGAGACGTGAGGACAGCAAGAAAGGAGTTTCTTGCTGTCCTCATAGCGTCTGTGAAGTCATGCCCGGCGGAGTTGTTTCGGGTGGTGCGGGGGCTGGTTAGTCCGGCCTCCCTCTGGCTAGACGGGGACTTGTCCCAGGCCTGCTGTGAGGAGTTTGTCACCTACTTCGCAGACAAGATCGCTCGGATTCAGAGCGACTTTGACGCTGGATTAGGGGCAGTAGGTGGAGAGTGCGAGGGGATGGAGGCCCCATCTGGTCCAACTTTGTGGGGGGAGTTTCCGGAAATGACACCAGCCGATGCGGTGGATGTCTTGTGGTCTTTGAGAGCCACCTGTTGTGAACTTGATCCATGCCCATCCTGCTTGGTGAAAGCCTCCAGGGAGACATTGGGGACAGTGCTGGCGTGGGTGGTTAACGTGTCCCTGAAGCATGGGAGGTTGTCGCCCAGCCTCAAGAAGGCTGTGGTGCGTCCCCTGCTGAAGAAACCATCTTTGGACGTGGATGCATTCGCCAGCTACAGACCTGTCTCTAACCTTCCCTTTTTAGGGAAAGTTATTGAGCGAGCGGTGGCGATCCAGCTCCAGGCGCATCTAGATGGCATCGGTTTCCTGGACCCTTTTCAATCTGGGTTCCGCCCCGGCTGTGGCACCAAGACAGCATTGGTGGCTTTGGTCGACGATCTCTGCTGGGAGATGGATGCAGGATGTTCGACATTTCTCATCCTGCTAGAGCTCTCGGCTGCTTTTGACACCGTGGACCATGGGCTGCTGTTGAGACGACTGCGTGACCTGGGGGTCTAGACGGGACTGTTCTTGAATGGTTACGTTCATTACTTTCGGGGAGAAGCCAGCGGGTGGTGCTGGGGGCTGAGACATCTTGCCCCCGCACTTTATCCTGCGGCGTTCCGCAGCGTTCCATTCTGTCTCCATTGTTGTTCAATGTATATATGCAGCCCTTGGGGGTGGTTGTGAGAGGGTTTGGGGTGCGGTGTCACCAATATGCTGATGATACTCAGCTGTACCTCTCTTTTTCAACTGACCCAGACTCTGCTGTCTTGGTGCTATCCCAGTGTCTGGAGGCCCTGGCGGAGTGGGTGTGGCAGAGCAGACTGAAGCTCAACCCCGATAAGACGGAGGTGATGTTGGTGGGGAGAGTGAGGGAGATGTCGGGCCCCCTGATTGTGGGGGGTTCACCCTCCTATAGCTCAGCAGGTTCGGAGTCTGGGGGTGGTATTGGACGCGGATCTCCGCCTGGAGCGGCAGGTGGAGGTCGTGGCGAAGGCTGCTTTCCGCCAGTTGTATCTGGTGCGGAGGCTGCGTCCATATGTCTCCGGCCCAGACCTGGTCTCCCTCATCCATGCCTTCGTCACCTCGAGGCTGGACTACTGCAATGTGCTCTACGTGGGGCTGCCCTTGTTCCTGGTGCGGAGGCTGCAGCTAGTGCAGACTGCGGCGGCCCGACTCCTGTCGGGGATGGGTCTTCGGGAGCACATAACACCTGTGCTCCGGACTCTGCACTGGTTGCCAATAGCGAGCCGAGCCAGGTTCAAGATTCTGGTATTGATCTATAAGGCCCTTCACGGTCTGGACCCCTCATACCTCAGGGAGCGCCTTGCCCTCCGCGCCCCAGAGTGGCTCCTTCGGTCTGCCGGGGGTGCCTTCCTGGAGGTCCCCCACGTTAAGCTGGGGGCTACGATGGAGAGGGCATTCTTGGTGGCCGCGCCTTTGGAACTCCCTCCCGGAGGAAGCTCACCTGGCCCCAAGCCTTTTAACATTCCAGTGAATTTGCAAAACCTGGCTGTTCGCCCAGGCCTTTGGGGAGGGTGGGTTAGGGTTTTTTTTATTCCCCTTCACCCTTATTTATTTATTGTATTATTTATTGTGTTCCTTGCTCCTGTTTTAATTGTTGTACTTTCAGTGTTTTTTAAATACTTTATAGTTGTATTTTTATATTTATATGGGGGTTTTTTAGATTGTAAGCCGCCCCGAGCTGTTTCAGGAGGGACGGGGTATTAATGTAATTAAATAAATAAAATAAATATAAATATGTGAACAACTAAATAAATCTATAACTATGATTAAGATCCCATCTATTTGAATCTCTCTCGTATCTGCAAACCAGGGTATGTGGGTCCCCCGATCCAGAGAGAGCTAATTCACTATCTGGCAGTTTAAATTGGCTTAAACCACAGTTTTGTGTGTGTTTTGTTTTTGTTTTGTAGTGTAGAGTGATTTAAATCAGCAGTTAAAACCACAGTGGTCAAAACTGTTTAACCCTACTTTCTTCATTAATTGAAATATTTCATTTTCTAACTCAAACTGCCATGCATCAGCAAGTTGGACCGCAAAATTTAATTGTCCAAAACTTCTTATTATTTATTTATTTCACATGGCCATTGCAGTCAACATCACCTTACATCATATACAACCATACAAAATATAAATTCCATATATAATTAAAAAATAAACAATTTAACAATTTAAAAAGAATTTGGGGCGTGACATAAATAGTATATTTACATTACTAGCCGTACAGCCAAATTGAGAGCTCCCCCCACCCTTTACTCCCTCGGTAAACCTAGAGACTGCCACATCTCACTTATCCCTCAAAAATCGGACGGATCGTCAAATCATAACATTCACCTTTCTCACCCCCGCATCCACCGAGGGGTAACTACCCTGCTATAACCAGGCCCTCCCAATCCCCTATAATCCCCTCTTTGCCTTGTTCGTTTTTAATCCAATAAACCCTGGTCAGGAAATTTGCCACACTCTTAGAAATCCTAATATCCTTATCCCGCAAAAGGGCTGCCTCTGTGACACAAGCCATAATACTGGCCAGCGGGGCAATATAAAGCTCCTTCCAATATTGATAAGCCGGGCACTCTTAAGAGAATATGCATTATCGTCTCTACTTTACTCAGACCACATTGCTGGCAAAGTCTTTCCACGCACGGAGTACCATTAATTCTACCCTCCGTTACAGCAGATGGGAAATTATTTAATCTGGCTAGAGTAAAAGTCACCCTAGTATCCCACATGCTCATCTTGGCTAAATATTTTGGGCCAGCAGGCGGAATCGACCACTCTATACAGCACTGCTACCTTTTGGGTCATGAGCAAATCATGCTCACTTCGGAGATCTTGATCCCAGATCCTAGTTTTCACCTCTAGTCAGGCTCTACCATAAGGGGAGCTTCATGAGGTGTGACGGGGACAGTCCCAGCAATCTCAGTTCCCGCTGCACACATTGGTACCGTTTGCCCGCGGCTGATGAAACTATTTTACTAGCCAGTGAGCCTGACGGTACAATGTTTAACCGCAGCCAATATTTTAAAATTGCTGCCTTAGCATGACTTGCCGAAATGCTTAACTCCAGCTTCTGCCCTCAGTAGAACTGCTGGTGTCGCCCTAGGGGCCTGCAAAATTATCCTCAACATTTTATTTTGTTACTTTTCCAATTTCATAATCTTGCTTACTCCCCAAACTTGTACTCTATAAGCAGCTGGGCCACCATTTTCTCTTGCAAAAGTCGCAAGGCTGGTTTAAACAGCCTCCCCCCTTTGGACCAGTAATAATTTGCGATACCTTGCCCTGTAGCCTTAAGATGACATTGAGTGGCTTTATAGTGGGTCTCCCAAGAAGGGGATTTTGCAAATATATAACCCCAAGCTATTTATAGTGGGAGACCTGCTCTATCTCCTCCCCATCCAGGAACCATCTATGTTTACGGCGTCTACTGATAACCAGGACCTTGGTTTTCGTGTAATTTATCCTTAGATGTTCATTTACGCAATACCTCCCAAAGGCCATCATCAACCTCCTTAGGCCAACTGAGGAGGCAGCAATTAAAGCTGTATCATCTGTCCAAAACTCAGTAGGGTTGGGACCTTGGGTACCATCGTGATTAGTACCTTACATATACATAACTAGAACAGAACAAAAGGGTACTTGACAAAAATCTGAATTCTAAACTAAGCCGCATGTGATTTCCAAGCCTTTAGAGGAAAGCTGTTGCTCTTCACTACTCGATACTCATGCAGGGCAGGGTCAGAAGCCCAGATGAGTAGCTGGTGGTTTCAGAGGTCAGCAGGTAAACTTGAGGGAGTAGGTCAGAGGCAGCAGTATCTTGCATATAGCTGTTCATTGGCTAAAGCTTTGCATATTTTCCCATCAGTCATTCAAACCGTATAGATGAAGAAAAGACCAAGAAGAAAGCTGACAAATCCAGAAACTTGAAGAAACCAGTAGCTAAAACCAAGGTCAAGACCAGACACTGTAAGAGGTAAATCCCAACATTCAGAAGTATCCATGTGCCTTATGTTTGCTTGTCCCAAGGGTAATCTTTGGGTTTTGGGGCCCTTCAGCTTGGCAGCAACAGACTGACATTTTGAATGACTTAGAAATTCTGAAAACCTGCTAGCTTAATTATTAGTCAAAGGAAATTAAGTTTTTAGGTCAAACAACTTCAGATGTGTTCCTGGAAAACAATAAGATGCCAAAGATGCCGCCCCCCCCCCCCCCGGGCATGCATATTTTGTCCTGCACCTTGTTCACTCTAGAATATTTACATATACAGTAGATAAGAATCTGTCTGGGATAATTTAAATGTAAGCGGCTGTATGAAAGGACGAGGGGATAGATTAAAGCAGGAGCGGAGAACTTTTCTTCCTTGGGTCTGCAGTCCCTCTTTAAATGGCCTGACTCTTCTGACAGACCTACAGAAGTCGTGCCTAGCCCCACCCTTGGGAATTGTGAAATGTTATTGCCGGATGCGCCTTCCATTGGGGCAGGTTCCCTCGACCCAGCTTCTTTGAACAGGGAGCACTGCTACAGGGTACACGCTTCCCCAGGGCAGGCTCTTGCATCTGCAAAGACTCTGGTGTTGGCAGGCCAGGGTGTGTGTAGAGGATTTGTGGGAGTGTGTGCGGGAGGGGGGAGAGGTGACTGTGTATTGAATATTTGTGCACTTCCTTTCTCCCCTACATCCTGTCTTTTTAGTCGAGCCCACTAACTGATTTTAGTGTCGCAGCCACTGCGTCACAGCCGCCCCGAGCTGTGCTCAGGAGGGGCGGGGTACAAATGGAATAAATAAATACATTTTAAATTGTCAATGTACCCCATGGATCAAAATAATTCCCCTCTCCTGGTCTATAAGGTACTTTTTAGTTCTAAACCCCTATGATAAGGAATAATAATGGGAGTTTTGCTTAGGATTTAGCAGACAAAAATCAGGATTGTGTATTCAGTACAAAGTATTAAATCTACAGAAGAAAAGTAGAAACCTTCAGTTAGAAAAATTACCTCTACAGACTAATAGAAAGGTTCTAGCAGGAACATGGGTTGATGAGCCACGTTACAAATGTATCGTGTTTTTATTCCTCTTATTCCCCACCCCAAATCTTTTTCCACTCTTCCCAATCCCTTTTATCCAAAAGAGGGTGGGGAGAGGAAATAGAACAAGTTTCCCATCATAATGTTAACATATATCATATATCCAGTTACAAAAGGCTTTGTCATTTTGTTTTCCTTAGGATAGGTGAAGAGCAAGTTTTGGAGTCCAAGAGTCCAGAAGTGACTCCTCGTTCTCATAAGAAATTTGTTGAGAAGACTACTGCTCGCATTGCAAAGCAGCTTAGGTAAGAATTTTCTTTCATGTTTGAGTCCAGCCCTCAAAATCAGATCATCTTAGGAGTATGAGAAAATCAAAATCCTTCAGCTGTATTTGCAAGCTCTAGCAAGGGGAAGTCTACACCACTATTTACCTGTAGGCTTGCAAATGAGTGGGGAGTAGTTGTAATTTTGGTTTTGAATCTCAAATTCTGTCTGCAGTGAGTCTTGATAGTAAGAGAGCAACCCCTTGGAATCGGCTCTGATCTCGGATAAAAATACAAATAAATAGTGTGTAGTGCAGAGGAGGCCAGTCTTACTGTTTATGCAGTTCACTTCATCCAAGCATCAACCTTAGGTGACCTACCAATGCTCAAAGCTGGGACCATCCTGCTGGCTCCCAGTTCAAGGGCAACTCAGCCAATCATCTCAGGAGTGGAGAGGAGCACTCCCCTTTAGAGAGAGAGCCCAGCCACACCACACTGGAGGAGCCCTCCTGCCTGGATACATTCCCTGGGGCTCCAGACCTGCTCTCCTCCCCAGAAACAGTCTCTGAGAAGCTAGTTCCCCCTTCCTCCTGTGATTTACTGGAGACTAGCATGTGATCTACCTCTTGCCTTGGTATAGTGGTTCTTTCCTCCCAAACAACAGTGCTATCCTCCTTACTTGGAAGTAGGGTTGTCACATATGTAAATTTTTCCAGGACACTTATGAAAAATACATGTTGCAGGCCCTATATTGGCACCCTAAGGCACCAATGCAGGACCAGCAACATGTATCTTTCATAAGTGTCCTGGAAAAATTTGCATATGTGACAACCCTGCTTGGAAGGCTCCCAGAGCTTAGGTTTGAACCTGAAGAAAATTCCATGTTCTCTCCAGGTCTCCTGAACAGCCATTTTCAGGACACTTGGCCATCAGGAGGCAGACACTAAAACTGGGGCCCAGGTCGTTTAGGTGATGGTGTGGAGACTGCAGCTAGTGCAGAATGCGGCAGCTCGTCTCCTGAAGGGGGGATGGGCTGACGCGAGCACATTACTCCAGTGCTCTGTTCTCTGGCTGCCGATAGTCTTCCGGGCCCAATTCAAGGTGTTGGTGTTGACCTTTAAAGTCCTAAACAGCCTGGGCCCCACCTACCTACAGGACCGCCTCACCCTCCAGATTCTGGATCAACCTCTGCGGTCGGCTGGGGGCACCCTTGTTGAGGTTCCCCAGGTGTTGACCATGAGGAGGGCATTCTCGGTGACTGCACCACGGCTGTGGAACTTCCTCCCGTTGGAGGTCTGCCTGACCAATGACCTCCCCTCTTTCCGTAAAAAGTGTAATACCTGGCTGTTCCGACAGGCCTTTGTTGAAGGAGAAGGAAGAAAGGAAGGAGATGGGGTGGGTGGGGTGGGTTGGGTTAGGGTGAGGTCTTACTGTTTTTGGAGTGGGGGGTTAATTCTGGGAATGTTGATTTTAATGAAATTTATTATATGTTTTAAAATGTTGTTAGCTGCCCTGAGATGCTTGTGGCAGTAGGGGGCGGCATACAAATGCTGTTATAAATAAATAAATATATGCCTGCTCTACATTTGCTCAGTTTATATATTTCTACTGACTATGCTACATGCCGGAGGATGAAAGCTTGCTTATTTCCACCAACAATAGCTGGTCCAATAAAATATATAATTTGAACCATTGTGTCTCTCTGTCACTTGGGGCCAACACGGCGACCACACTCTCTCTCCCTTTTTTAGAAAAGTGCCAGGTCCCCAAGTCTCCCCATATAGAAGGACTAAAGGACCAAGATGGAGACTCCCAAAGTGGATGCAGCAACAGTGTCATTGACCTACCAGTCGGTCTTCCCCACTGAAGGGGAATTCTTCCCCAAATATCAAACATAGGGGAATTGAATCAAGCCTCAGGAGAATTTTTGAGGTTTCCTCAGCAGTGCTGCGCATGGCCACTGTGACATTATTTCTCTAAAGTTCTCGTGAGTTGGCTTAAACAAGCGAAGGATCTGGTTCTCTCTTCAAGGAGAGTGAAAGTATTAGCAGCAGGGATCCAACTAGCCTCATTCATAGCCGTTGCCTCTACTGATACCCTGACTTGATCAGCAAGGGTGATTTCAGCCAATGTGGCTGCCAGAAGGAGGCTTTGACTTAGTTGTTAATAATAATGCGCCCTGGCCCATGCCCCAAAAGACCACCTCCGCTGGCCTAGCTCAAGGCGAATTGCAGCCCCGGGGCCCTGAGGAGGGCTCTAAGGAAGACTGACTGAATTCTATCAATGGGTAAGGCAACGAAGGGGGCCCATAGGTCCGCACCAAAAAGCACCTGGGCAGTGGACTTGGCATTAAAGGCCTGCAAAGCCATCCTAAACTCAGTTCTCCCAGAAGCCATAAAAAATTTGCAAATGGCAAAGGATTTAGCTGTAGTAAAAAATAACAAGAGCTGTTGAGTAAAATAAAATCTAGGGGCAATCCATGAAGCTAAATAAATCTCAAGTGCTCAGTAAGCAGACACAGAAAAAGAATGTGGAGGAGATCCTCAATCTGCCCGACTTAGTTGTTGGAAAGCAGATTTTCATGCCAAGAATCTGCTAATCTTGAGAGCATACGAGGGATCGAAATGACTCGAAGCATGCCTCGATAAGGTCCTGGCAGATGCCTCTGATAAAACAAAAAAACAACAGATCCAACAATGTTTCAACAATCCAAGAAAGCCTTTTCTTTCCGTCAGTAAAAACTCCTACACAGGATCCAGTTTCCAGAAGCCCAGTAACCCTTAGCAGGGTAGAGATCTCAGGTGCAGAGTGGGGTGGAAGCAACAGAGCAGAGGTTCACAGGCACCAACCAATCCAAGTAGGGACATAACCCTGGGCACACAAAAACTAAAGGTGACTAGTCCATTCACCCAGGGAGGAACCACCTACTGGGGCATGATCCAGCTTTTTTCTGACAGGTGGGCAGTGGCTACCTCCCAACAATTGAGTAGAAGAAATTGTAACACAAGAGTACATAATAGAATTCCGGAAACACCCACCGGAATCATTCTTGTTCTCTCCGGTATCAAGGAAACTTTTTAAACACAGCATGGCAAAGGAAATTGTCTGCTTGCAAAGGATAGGTGCCATTAGAACCTGTCCCCAAAGGCGGAGCATGGGTCAGGGCTTATATTCCTAATTTCTGGTACCCAAAAAGTCTGGAGACTGGCGAGCCGTGCTAGACCTAAAAAGACTCAACTGCACCGTGCAGGTCAAGACCTTTTGAATGGAAACCCTATGCTCAATCTGCCTGGCAATTTCTCAGGGAGACTGGCTAGTGTCACTCGATCTGAAGGAACCCTACATGCACGTTCCTATTAGACCAGCTCATCTCAGGTGACTGAGATTTTGCTACACGCTGGCAGTGGCAGTATCAAACCTTGCCTTTTGGCCTTGCGCGCTCACCCAGGACCTTTACAAAAGTACTGGTAGTTCTAGTAGCCAATCTACAGATCGAGGGAGTCCATGTACATCCGAACCTGGACAACCTACTGATACGCTCTCCCTCTAAGGGGTGAGCAGAGAAGGACTTAGACAGGACAATCTGTTAGCAGCACCACAGATTTATCAACTTCCAACAAGAGCCAGTTAGAATTGTCTCAGAGGCTGGAACATTTGAGGACATGTGTTGAGTGTTCATCCCACGCCAACATCAGGAGAAGATCCGTCAATAAACAGTTCAGGTGCAGTCCAGTTCCAAGACTTGCCTACTGGTTTGGTAAAACTGCAGGGACTGTTAATCTCATGCATACACCACCTACAGTGGGCTAGGTTTCACTAGAGACCTCTACAAACTCTTCTCTAGCCATTCCTGTACCAAATTGTATGGGGCTGCAATCCATGGGTACAGGTACATCACCCTGTGAAAAGAACACTAGAGTGGTGGATGGTGGAATACTGCTTCGATCCATGAGTCTCCTTGCCAAGACATCCCCTTCCCCTGAATCATACTAATAATCGATGCGGACCTGTTTGGCTGGGGTACATGTTTGCAATAGAAATCGGCACAGGGGACTTGGAGCTCAAGAGACACACACCACAGCATGAACTGGCTCGAGTTGAGGGTGATTCAGTTGGCTCTGCAAAGATTTGCTCTGGAGGTGCAGGGACAACATTTTCTCGTCTTCACGGACAACACATCCGCGAAGGCATACACGAACAATCTAGGGAGCTTAAAGTCCCAAGCCCTTAACAATCTGGCCACGTTACTGCTGCAATGGGTGGAGTCCAACCTGCTGTCGATGAGAGCTGAAGAAACTTGGATCCAGGAGACTGGTCTCTGAACAAAGTAGCATTCAGGTTGGTGGTGCAAAGATTTGAACTCCCAGTTCTAGACTTGTTCGCATCTCAAGCAAATACGAAAGTAACCAGGTTTGTGTACCACTACGTGGACGAGGGAGAGATGGCATGCGACATGCTGACCCAGCAGTGACCAAAGGGTCTATTTTATGCCTTTCCTCCGTTTCCACTCATTGGCAGGACAATTCACAAACTGAGAATAGAGGGGTGACAATAATTCTCATCCCCTTGTTCTGATGGAACTACATTCGGCACCTCCGTTCCAGTTACCGTTGGTTCAAAGACCTTCTGGTACAGTGCCCAAAGTACTGGAATTTGGGACTGCTCAGACTTGCTGGGTGGATGTTGAGCACCAGACCTTCAAAGAGCTAGGTTACTCAGAAGCAGTTCTTAACACATTGATGTCAACTGGACGACAGTCATCCAGAAGGATTTATCAATGCACCTGGAAGGTTTTTGCTGGCTGGTGTGCAAGTAGACTTTTGGAAGCACACGGGCAAATGTTGGTACAGTGTTGGAATTTTTATAGGCGGGGCTTGATAAGGGCCTGAAATAAAATACTCGGTCTAGACAGATGTTTTATCTTGGATAAAGTGGCCTTTTTGAAAAAGCTCTGGCATGCTTTAGATATATGCAGAGTGTTAGAAGCTTTATTTGGAAAAGACAGCACCTTTTAGGTAGTCCTCGTCCTTGTTTGTGCATTATAATCCTTTCTCTAAGGGGAAGAGCGTGCCCAAGGCAATCATTTTGAACTGTATCTCAGGTGTATAGGACAGAAGGGTTGTTACCCCCTCAGTTGATTTCTGCTCATTCACTACAGGGGCCCACCACTTCATGGCGTTCAGGTCTCTTGCTCCTTATGAGATTTGTAGGGCGGTGACTTGGTCATCGTTACATACTTTTACCAGGCATTATAAGACGCAGATTCTAGATCCAGCTAAAGCCGCCTTTGGCAGAAGGGTTTTTTATAGGCAGTGTTATATCAGGCTTATATATTCCACCTGCCATTCAGCGCAGTCCAAGTATTATCCCACCTGACAGACTTAAAGGCAGTGCTGTGTTACAACTCTAGTATCCTGAAGATGGCTGTCCAGGAGGTCTGGAGAGAGAAATTGGGGCTCTTATCGTGGGAGTTTTCCTTCTGAACAGGCCATTCTTCCCTCCCTAGTTTTGGTGAAGTAGTGTTACATTTGTTAGTTTGCCACTCGGCTCAAGGAGACAATAAGAAAATTCCATTTTGCACGTTTAAAGTTCGATCTTTTCTATATGCAAGGAATTGGAGTTTTATGTGGCTGCATGGCTGTGGTACAACTCGAGCAAGGAGGGTCAGATCCTCCACAAAGCATGATCCGTCAGAGTTTTATTGTCTGCCTCCTGCTGGTTGAAGTGGGGATCTGTTACTCCAGTATCCTGAACATGGCTCTCCAGGGGGCCCGTTCAGAAGGAAAATTCCCAAGGTAAGAGCCCCATTTTTCCTGTCAGCAGCTCTGTCTGTTAAGTGGCCAAATGTATATCTGGAAACCCATTTAGTGTCCTGCCATGCAAGGTGGGAATGGAAGCAGCTCAGAAAATTCTGTGTTTGAATATAAAAATGCGTACAGTACTAAGACCACATTCACAGTGGTGGCGGCACCCAGATCTTGGCTTCTGCAAGCCAAAATCTGTGCGGAGTTCACCGTTGTGAAAGGCCCCCCTCCCCCCCAACAACGTTGCCAGAGATCACCCAGAAGAATACTGAGCGGGGAAATCCAGCTCTTTACATTTCCAGGTAATTGCTAGCGCCGGCCAAACTCCGCATAGATTTTGGCTCTTGCAGTTTCTACCGGAGCCAAAATCTGCATGGGGCCGGTCGCCACCACAGGTGTGAATGGAGTCTTAGTATCTTGCTATCCCTTTATTATTGGAAAAATTCACTTTAATTTAGTCTAGCAAAATAACTTTAAAAACTCAGATCCAAAATCAACTTTTCTGCCTTTTACTGTAATGATTGGTTTTTGTGTTTTTTAAAAAAACTGTCCACCAAAAAACCTCTTTTTTCCATAGGTAAATAAAATTATGTAGATCTCTTTTATATGTGCATTACATGTCTAATAATCTTTCCATGCAGTGTATTAAATGCATCCACAGAGGAGAAAGATGATGACTTTTTGCCTGCTATGGAGAATTCTGATTCCAGTAGCAGTGAAGAAGACGACGACAGGGAGATACCCGATTCGCCCAAGAAGAAAGCTAGGCCAAGCACAGGACTCATCACCCCCAAATCATCTGGGAAACGCTCCGCCAGGACTCCTAGCAAGACCCCCAGGAAAACTGTAAGATACCTAACAGCCACTGGCCTGAAAACAAATTTGTTACAGCTATTAATTTAAGCATTTGCTTATAGAGAGAGGCAAATTATTTATCGTGTAACATCATAGATTAGAGGTCTACTCTACGCCAACAAGATACTCAATGTGAGACTATTAAGCAAAACATCTTGAGTGGGAGTAAATATTGGTTTGGACTAAAATTGTGAGAGAGAGGTGTGCCTCTCATTTCTCCAGTTGTGGGTGTGACTTCCTGAAAAAAAAATGAAAACAGAGCCTTTTGATCACTATATAGCCTGTAGGCAACGTGTATATTTTGTGGAGTGGGCACAGGGGGAGAAATATAACCTACATTTCCAGTGTGTTGCATTGCATGGGGTTGTTTTGTTGTTCTTCAACACCAGGAATCCGCCTGGCACTGAACAGTTGTGATAGAGACAAATCCCTTCCCCCAAGGGGCTTAGAACCTAGAATGGACAAGGAACGGGCACACAGGGAGACAGAGAGGTACATTCATGAAGTTGAGAAGTTGCTGGTGCACTTAACTTATTTACAGGGGGAGGAAAGGGACCCTGAACAATAAGACAGTAAGAGCAGCAGCAGTGAGCAATCCATGGCTCTTCATAGACATCTCTAAAAGCTTCAGATTTTCTAAAGCCTACAATTTGGCAATTTCAGAAGTAATAATCAGATAATCTTGTTAGCTGTGCTCTCTCTACCCACCACCCCTTCACATCCTGGATTTTTAAACTTTCTTTGATCATATAGATAGAAGATTTTTGGTCTGTAATGCAATCCAAAACATAGAACTCTTTGAGGATTTTGACTTTTCTCTGTAGCCTGAGCCAAGAACTCCCAAGACACCCCGTAATGCTACTCCCAGAATTCCCTGCCGAAGCCAACAGGCACAGAAACCAAGCTGTGTGCTTGAAGAGGCCAGATTAAGGTATGGTGTAACGAAGATTGTCCTTTTAATATTGAACCAATGCGAGACACAACCTGTTACCTTTTAAGTGAAGAAGTGCTTGTATTCCTTGCTCAAAACACTGGTGGTAGTAATAGGAGGCTCACGTCCGAGACTAAAGGCAGGAATACTTTGCAGCTTGGCGCATGAATACTAAGTTTTTAGATTTCCAAAAATGTAACTGACCGTATTTTCCTTTGTACGTTTTTAGCCATGCTAACTTCTGAGGTCTATGAGCTCTGGAAGTTTGTAGCAGTTTTTGTTTTACTTTGTGTAATGGTAGAGGCTCAATGATTTTTTAACTCCTAGTTTTGTGACTGGTATGCTGGCTTCTTGTAGTGAAAACAGTAGTACAACTTTCTTGGAATCCTTCATTCTTAACTGAATACGCGCAATAAAATGGATCATCTCACTAACCTTCCTCTTATTGGGATTAAATGGATCATCTCACTAACCTTCCTCTTATTGGGATTAAATGGATCATCTCACTAACCTTCCTCTTATTGGGATTAAATTTA
>QEPC01013865.1:10862401-10880676 GCA_003113815.1 Sphenodon punctatus | reverse complement strand
GTAGGGAGATTAGGTCCGAGAGGTAAGGGGGAGCTTGGTTGTGCAGTGTTTTGAACGTGAAAACCAGGAGTTTAAACAGGATACGTTCAGGAAGGGGGAGCCAGTGAAGAGAGAAGAGGAGAGGCTGCACATGGTCGAAGCGACGGGCAGAGTGAATGACCTTGGTAGCGGAGTTTTGGATTGCGATAAGGGGGGACAGGTGAGAGCGAGGGAGGCCAACGAGGAGGAGGTTGCAGTAATCGAGGCGAGAGATAACCATGGCATGAACAAGGATTTTGGCTGAGGAGGTAGAGAGAAAGGGGCGGATCCGAGCAATGTTATGGAGAGCAAATCGGCAGGATTTGGCCACAGAGTCAATGTAAGGTTTAAAAGAGAGGTGCGTATCAAAGATAAAGCCCAAGCTACGGGCTTGGAGAACAGGATGGATGGTGACGCCATCATTCAATCAGTTGTTTGAATATTGTCAGAGGTGGCAAGCAGATTACACATTCTCTCCCTACCCTCTAAGCCTTTCAGGTTCTACTATTCCTTAATTGTTGCTTCCTATTTTTGTAAATATAGATGTGTGTCAATGGTTTGTGAATATCGGAGCTTCTGCTCATCCGAAAACTTGCTAGTATGGATTCAGTGGCTGAGTTCAGGCCGTTTTGAAGACTTGGCCTCAATGTTAAGGATTGCATCACCTTATCAAAAATTAACCTTTGGCACTTATTGTGTCTCAAATGTTTGGGCATATATTTGTGTGTGCACTCATGTAGGTAGAATTTTCCACACTATTCTGCACCAGCCGATTTGCTTAGAACTGTGATAACACAAAATTCTTAAATACTATCAGCAACCTGCTAGAGTTTTTTTCCCTTTGCTTTAATCAAAGGCTGCACGTTTCCACCGTTCCAGAGTCCTTGCCCTGCCGTGAAGAAGAGTTCCAGGATATCTATAACTTCGTAGAAAGCAAACTTATTGACGGAACAGGAGGGTGAGTTATGTGATAATTTGTTTGCTGAACACTGTTTGGGTCAGAGCAGCAACATATTCTAGTGGTTGAAGTCCGGTAATTCGGACAGAGGGTAATCCCTTGCATCGTCCACTAAACTGAAAGCATTAAGCTGAAAACGTCTGATTAGGGAAGCTCTCCCCACTCACTCCAGTTTAGTGTCTGCCTCTGAGCTAGGAGCAGCGTCACACCAGGGCTCCGCTTCTCGTCCGTTCGGGTGATTTGAGGCGGACCCAAGGTCTTCACAGCTCCTTCGTGCCTCCGGAGCGATCCTGTCGGGACCCCGGGTCGCGGAACAGAGACCTGCAGCTTGTGTGCCAGGGCCAGCCTCCGGGTATGGACCCTTGAGCGCGGCCGCTGAGGGACATTTCCAAGATGATGGAGACCACCAAAACCAGGCGCAAGACCCGCATGTGCGTCATGCCCATCGCTGCCTGGGAGAGTCAGGCGGTGGTGGCCTGAGCGACAGAGGTGTCTAACTTGGCGCAGGATGCCCCAGCGGTTTCGTGGAGCGATTTGGACTCAGAAGGGGCTCAGTCATCAGCCCCCCATCGACCAGTAAGACCTCCCACGGGGATCAACCCTACCCAGCACCTGCAGCTAGAAATGATGGAGCACATGCTCCAGGCTATCCAGAGCCTTGTGAAGGAGCAGGCCCGCTCCCAGCTTCGCAGGGACCACCCTATGCCTTGAGGGCTGTGCTGAAATGGTTTAAGCTCAGCAAGGACCCCGGCGTGAACCCAGCCATGGCTGGCAAAATGGCTAGCAACATCGCTATGGCTAACGCCTTTCTAGAAGACGCTGCCATGGACTCGCTCACATGAGCGGCGAAGGGAATGGCAGCAAATGTAGCCGCTTGTCGCAGGCACTGGCTGCGTTCGTGGAGGGTGGATGCTCACGCAAAGACCCTGTTAGTCCACAGGTGATACAACGGCCCCAAGCTCTTTGGCTCCGCCCTGGATAAGGCCCTGACGGAGGCTTCTGCTAAGGATAAGCAGCACTCGCTGGAGCAGTTCCAATCACAGAGGTCCTTTTTTTGACCCTTCAATAGGTTCCCTACCACTCGGAGGGATTCCTCTTACAGCAGGCAATAGGCCTCCGCCTCTTCCAGAGCCAGGGGCACTCGCGGCCGGGGATACAGACCGGGCAGTTCTATTGCAGGGGTCTCACGGTCTTGGCGATCCCCTCCTTCCACCACGCAGTGCTCCTGACTACTCTGGTTCCTGCTGCTCCGATACCGCCCCTGTAGGTGGGCACCTTCAGTAGTACATCGTGTGGGAGGCGTCGACTACAGACCGGTGGGTCCTCGACATTGTGGCTCTAGGCTACCTTATAGAGCTAAGAAAAATTCAAAGAGAATTCCTACGTATTTCTCCTACTTCCTGTATAAGAACAAAGCACTCCGCCATGACCGCAGAGAGAGAACGCCTTGCAAACACAAGGGCAATAGAACCAGTGCCACTTGGGGAGAGAGGATCGGGGCTCTATTCAATTTTATTTTGGTCCAAAAGAAGGCGGGGTCATGGCGAGCAGTTCTGGATCTGAAATACCTGAATAGGTACCTCAAGACTCAGAGGTTCCACATGGAGATGCTGGCCTCGATAACTCTCTCTCCACTCCAGGAACTGGTTGGCGTTGACAGATTTAAAAGATGCCTACCTACACATCCTAATCCATGCGACCCACAGGCACTGGTTGCGATTCATCTACCATCGGCGCCACTGGCAGTTCCGTGTACTTCCATTCGGCCTTGCAACCGCACCAAGGACATTCACAAAGGTGCTGATTCCCCTGGTTGCCAATCTCACGCTCCTGGGCATAGCCATATTCCCATACCTAGACGACCTTCTCGTCAAAGCCAACAGCAGGGATCTGGGCCAGGCCCATGTCAACAAGACAGTGGCATATCTCGCGGAGCACGGGTTTGTAATCAACCACAGCAAGAGCCATCTCTCTCCCACTCAATGGTTAGAACACCTGGGGATCATCATGGATGTCTCCCTAGGAAGGCTGTTCATCCCTTCAAGCTGCCAGGACAAAATCAGGACCCTGATACTAGAACTCCTGGCCCACCTGTGAGTGTCTATCCAGAGACTGGCACACCTTCTGGGACTTATGGTCTCATGCTTCATGCACCTTCAGTGGAGCAGATTTCACACCAGACCCCTCCAGACGTTTCTGAAACCATTCCAGTTATAACTGGCCTCTAACATGAAGGTGACCACGCCACTACCAGATTGTTCCGATGGTAGTTAGACCCCAACCGCTTCATCCCAGGAGTGCAGCTGGATCCTCCCCAACGTGTGGTCATATCTACCAACACCAGCCTGCAAGGCTGGGGAGCTATCTTGCAGCACAAGGCTGCAGGGGCGTTGGTCGAGCTCCGAACAAAAGAACAGCATCAATTGGCTGGAGCTATCAGCAATTCGTAGGGCCCTGCTATGCTTTGCAACAGAGGTCCAAGGTTGCCATGTTCAGATTCTGTCGCACAACATAACTGCTGTTGCCTACGTGGACCGCCAAGGCGGTTCGAAGTTAATCCCTCTCCACAAAGAGGCCATTTGACTATTCAAATGGGCCAAGAGTTTGGTCCTATCCCTATCAGCTCGCCACATCAGGGGCATAGTGAACATGGAAGCTACTGGCTCAGTCGGGAGACCATGCAGCCGGGAGAATGGTCATTGAAGCAATCAATATTCCAGGAGCTGATAGCCAGGTTCGGGAACCTATCCTTCGACCTCTGCATCCCCAGTCAATGCAAAGCTCCCACAGTTCTTCTCAAGACACCGATGCCCGGAGGCAGTGGCGGCGGATGCTCTCTCCTAGCTGTGGCCGGCAGGCCTGCTCTAAGCCTTTCCACCCTTCCCCTTAATCCCAAGGACAATACTCAAAGCCAGAATGGAGGGGGCCCACCTATTTATGATCATATTGTTTTGGCTTCGCAGACCGTGGTTCCCGGACCTACTCCGCCTGTCAGAGGGATCCTTCTGGCATCTGCCCATGTTCGACGACCTGCTATCACAGGGCCCGATACGCCATGAAAACCGCAGCGTGGCAGTTGAATCTGAAGCCCTCACACAATTCGCCATGATGGCGTCAAGGAACTCTTCTACCAGACGAATTTACCAGAGCTCTTGGAAGATGTTCACCACGTGGTGTGCCCAGAACAAGGTTCCATCTCGTTCCCCGTCAGTCAGAGATATCTTGTCCTTCCTTCAGAGCGGACTGGACAAGGTCCTCAGACCCAACACCCTGACTAGACAGCTAGCAGCAATTGACAGTACGCTGTTGATAAATGCAGAAAGATTCTCTTCGCATCCCCACCTCAAAAAGTTTTTGAAGGGAGCAAGGCAAATAGGTTCGCTCGTGATCCATATGTTCCCCTCTTGGAATTTGAACATTGTTCTTAAGGCTCTCATGGGTCCCCCATTTGAGCCCCTACGGGAGGTTTTCCTCTATTTTCTGTCTATTAAGGTAGTATTTTTGGTAGCTATTAACTCGGCCCACAGGGTGTCAGAACTAGGGGCGCTTTCCATGGACCCAACCCTTTGCATATTCAAGAGAGACTCGGTATCTTTGAGGCTGGACCCAGCCTTCATTCCAGAGGTGGACTCTTCGTTGCACAGAGAACGAGCTGTTCCTGCCATCTTTCTGTTCCCATCCGAGTCACCCTTTAAAAAGACTTTGACATTCTCTAGACGTTAGGAGAGCATTAAAGTTCTACCTGGCTAGGACTTCACAGTTTAGACAGTCCTCAGCTATGTTTGTTAATTACAGACCCAGGATGAGAGGTAGAAAGACTTCCAAATCCGTTATTTCTCACTGGGTATCTTCATGCATACAAGAAGCTTATAGGGCTACGGGACTTTCTCCGCCGGCAAAAATTCTCACTCATTTTGCCAGAGCGGCGGCAGCCTTCTGGGCCTTCCGCCATAGGGCTTCTTATTCTGAGATTTGCAGGGCTGCTACCTGGAAATCTGTTCATACTTTTACCAGACACTATAAGGTCGACCTATTGGAGTCTGCAGAGGCGGCATTTGGACGCCGCATTCTCCAAGGGGTTCTAGATTAGACCTCAGTCGCGGGGAGTGTACCCTACTTCTGCCCCTCCCATTGCCAACATTACTGCTTGTTACCTCCCTCTGTCCGACTTACTTCATCCACTAGAATGCCCAATTGGGTCCCTTACCTGGGAATTGGGATTCTAGTCGATGAACAGGGAGGTAAGTCGACCCACCCATTGCTATAGGTTATATACTCGGCCACACTCTCTATATCTCTATCCTCGAATTCGAGTTTTAGCTCAATTTTTTCTTAGACCCGGTAGGGGCGTTAGTTTGTTCATTCCATATATAGGGAGGTTCTCTGTTTATTTTTCCTCAAATTCTTTAGGTAGTGCTCTTCGGCTTTCTACGACTGGAGTGAGCAGGGAGAGCTTCCCTAATTAGACGCTTTCAGCTTAGTGCTGCCTCCTAGTGGACGATGCAAGGCATTACCCTCTGTCCGACTTACCTCCCTGTTCATCGACTAGAATTCCAATTCCCAGGTAAGGGACCCAATTGGGCATTCTACTACAAACCATTGTGATAAATGCAAAGGAGTTAACACATAACAGAAGTGCCATACTGAGTCCGACCAATGGTCCATCAAGCCCAGCATCCTGTCCCTCTGACAGTGGCCAATCTTGATCGCATGGGAGAAGAACCAACAGTCACAATGGGCAATTCATTCCCCATTGTTCACTCCCAGCTCCCAATAGTAAGACGTTCATCCCGTAAGCTACTTGGTTAATAGCTATTAATGGACCTACTCCCCAAGAAATTATCCAGGCCTTTTTTAAACCCAGCTATACTTCTGGCCTTGACAACGTCCTCTGGCAACAAATTCCATAAGTTAATCATGTGTTGAGTGAAAAAGTACTTCCTTTTATTTGTTTGAAATCTGCCGGTAGCTAGTTTCATGGAGTATCCCCTAATTCTAGTTCTATTTGAGAGGGTAAATAACCATTCCCTATCTACTCGTTCCACACCACTCAAGATTTTATAAACCTCTATCTGTCTTCTCTTCTCTAAGCTAAAGAGACCCAGCTTGTCAAGCTTCTCTTTGTACCTTTTCTAGTTCAGCTATGTCTTTTTTGAGATGGGGTGACCAGAACTGCACACAATATTCCAGGTGCGGTCACACCATTGATTTGTATAGAGGCATTATGACATCCTCAGTTTTATTAACTATCCCTTTGCGAATAACTCCTAACGTTGTGATTGCTTTTTTGACTGCTGCTGCACATTGGGCTGAGGATTTCAGAACACTTGGAATGAAGTTCTGCACATAAAAGGAATAAAAGCAGCAATCCAAAATAGTCTGCCTGTGGCATAGCAATAATGTGGCTTTGGCTTTTTCTAAAAAGGTTTTTTCCATCTTGTTGAAATTCATAATGGTGGCCAACTGGTATTTGATTTGATTTGTTTTGCACTGTGTTATATCTGCAGTCTTGCATACTAGTATGTCTTTATGCCTAACGGAAATATCTTCCTAATCAGCTTTTACATGGTACTTCATATTTTCAAAATTAGAAGCCTAAACTAATCCTTTTGAACCTGCTATGAGGAAGACAAGTATGTGTAAGGTCAAGTCCTTAAGTCTTGGTTTCCCTAGAAAGACAATGTCAGAGAGGGAAGTCTTTCAAGCCCAGTCTTGGAATTTAGCAATTTCCAAGACCTCGGACTTCTGCAATGGGATCACTGGAATAATCCCATGGCACTCTTGCTGTTGCAGGTGCATGTACATCTCGGGGGTTCCTGGTACAGGCAAAACTGCTACTGTTCATGAAGTGATTCATCGTCTTCAACAAGCTGCAGAAAACAATGACCTACCATCTTTCGAGTTCATAGAGATTAATGGCATGAAGCTGACTGACCCTCACCAAGCCTATGTGCAAATACTAAAGGTAAACCATTGTTGGTACACGTTGGCACTTGAGATGAATGGCACTGAGATAGCAGTTTTGGAGGCCTTTCTAACAGTATAGATGCCAGACAGATGATGGAATTGCCGGTCATGCTCGATTTGCTCCAGTTCTATCTTCAGGGATCATCTTTCGGGATCAGATTTGTTGTTCTTCATACACATTTAATTCTTAGGACCTCTGCTGGAGTGGTCGGTTATGATGGAGGTTTTTATGGTGTGGGCACTCATCTGCAAACTGGACTGAGGCCACCAGATCATAGCCACACCTGACTTCTGCCAGCCTCAGCTGAATTAAGCCATTGACCTTTAAAAATTAGTATTTCATAGTCTGTTTCCCAGGCCCCAGGATTCTTAACTAATGTTTGTGGCTGCTAGTATTTGTTGCACACACTTCTGCATCAAGAAATAGATAGTATGCACAAAAAAACAGATCTATGCAGCAACATCATAACTATTTATATCCTTGCTGCAGCAAAATAGATGCCAGTGTATGACAGTAGTAAGGAATATACAACAAGAGGCTGCTACAGCCATGGCCCTTTTATTCTGCAACATCGTGGGGCCAAATTCCATTGGAGACAGAAACTGGTCTCCCTCTCCCCCCACCATTAGTGTTGAATTCTGTGGGTAAAATGCTGAATTTTGGGGCACCTTACGAAAATGAGAGTCTGCAGCTCTTGTGGTTTGGGACCCTCTGGAAACTTGGAAAGAGATGAGTTTTCTACATTCATGGCTGTCTTTGGGTAACCATAAAGACTGGAAATAATTCTTTAAATCTGAGGTTCTGGAATTGAATTCTGTCGTAAAAACTGAATTCTTTGATCATAGAACATCCCATGTCTTGGCTAAAGAAAATGGGAGGAGGAAAAGAAAACGTTTTATATGGCCATTCCTGAAAATCTTTTGGCTGTTTTGTATTTTGTAAGACAAATCTAGCCCTTTTTAATTTATTTTTATTTAATATATTTATATCCCACCCCTCCTGCAAGCAGCTCGGGGTGGGATACAAATGACTTTTTGACTTTGCGGTCTTCATTATAAAACTAAGAACATAAGAAGTGCCATTACAATGGTAAATCTAACCCAGCATTCTGTCTCCGACAGCAGCTAGCCCTGGTTGCTTCAGGGGAGTACGCAGCAGGTTACAATGGAATAACCCATTTCCTACCATATTTCCCCAGCTCCTGACAATCGAGGGTCTTGTTCCCATTACTAACCTAATAACCGTTTATAGATCTGGCATCCAAAAATTATTAATTTTCCTAGGATGCACAGGATGGAAACTCTACTCTGGGGACAATCCCTGCCAGCGCTAGTAGGAGGCAGACTTCTAAGAATCCAACTGGCCATGCGCAAAGGATCCCTACCGTTTGCTAGTTGGATTTCTGCCTCATACAAAATAGGAGGTAGTTAGGGTGTCCTCTGCACACTGTGATAATTTTGAGGAGAATATTTTCTCTGGGCTTACAGCCTTTTCATTCCTCAGCTGGAAGATATTTCCAGGAGAATTCTGAGGTGAATTTTTTCTCTACCCTTCAAGCCCTTTTATTCCTCGACTGCCCATCCCTGTGGGCACAAAGCACCAAGAAGGGTGGGTGTGGGGGGAGTCCCCTAGGCGCTTTCTTCCGCCCCACATATACCCGCCACCATCGGGCTCTCCATAGAATTCGGAGCTGGCCAGCCGGTGTGGAGCTTCAAGATCAGATGGCAGCAGCAGCTTCAGCAGCCTCCCTCAGGCAGGCCGCATTAATTTAGCTGCAGGCAGAGGGCGCACCCCAAAAATGGCACCGAAGTGCATGAATGCTGCAGAGCAGCTGGAACCAGAGCGGCCTACCCCATGGACACAGTAAGACCCCTGGGGTTGTCTCAGGTTGCGCTCCAGCAACTTGAAGCTCTCAATAAAATTGTGAGCTCCCTAGATAGACTCCAGGGGAACCAGGGCCCAAGGCACCCTGTCAAACGGACTCTCTTTCTCCCGCCACCCACCTCTGAGGGTCCAGGCGGCAAGGGCAACTGGTCCCTAAGAGGCCCAGAAGACCTGAGGTCATCATTTTGGGACCAGGTGGGTGACTCCTTTGATGAGGAGGATAGTACAAGCATCCTCCCCACTAGGACCACTTCATAACTAGAGGAGGGGGAGTGCGAAGAGATGGAGGAGGAAGTGGAGCATCAAAATCTTAGAACCTCTCAGGGTACACCTAGAATTCCCTATAGGGAGTCTCAGATAGATGAGGAACAGGAGAGTAAGGATGGTTATCCCTTCAGAGGAATTTCAGGAGGAGATTGTGCCCGATAAGGACTCCCCATCCAAGTGACCAGGGCTGTTACTTTCCCATTAGCTCCAGACTCAAATTATTTAAGCGAGTTCAGAAGGTCTTGGAGATATTAGAGAAAAAAGCAAAGGGGAAGGAGTCTGAATCTTCTGATGATGACTCTGACAGGTACTATATCCCTAAGGCGTCCAATAAGGAAAAGGGCATTTTGTTGGATAAAACCTTTGAATGCATAGTACGTTCTGAATGGTCCCAACCAGACAAGGCCCTCAGGCTTAGTAAAACCGAAGAGGCCTTATATGCTTTTTCAGAGAACAAATCCCTCCTGTTCAACACTCAAGTTGATGCTGCAGGAGCCTCTTTAACCTGCAAATCAGCCTTCCCCTCAGAAGGGGATCTGTAACCAAAGGACCCCACTGACCAGGGGGGTGGAGTCTGGGCTATGCAGGAAGTTTGAGGCAGTCTCTGCTATCCTGCATATGTCCATTGCTACATCTTATTGTGCTCAAGCCATACTGAAGTGGTTCAAGATTGGTAAGAGTCCCTGTGCTTCAGAGAAGGTCATATGCAAATATTGCATTGGCCACCTCCTTCACTACCATTGCCTCCACCAATGCAGCTGCATGGATGACAAGAGTTATGGCGGCCAGTCTCTCAGCTAGACGCAGACTCTGGCTTAGATCCTGGAGAGCGGATCCGCATGCAAAGAATCGCACGAGCTTACCAAGAAGGGAAACTCTTTGGAGTTTCGCTGGATAAAGTCCTAGAAGAGGCCAGGAACAAGGACAAGAAGTACGTGCTCCAGCAGTTTAACTCCTCAAAGCCTTTTTGTCCCTACAATCGACCTTTTCTCTTCAACTCCTACGAGTGAAGAGCTTCCTCCTCGGGATTCAAAGGAGGTGGAGACAGATGGCCAAGACAGGGCAGATACAGCGGTGGTCAGAGACCCAACCGATCTGGGCAGGGCCCGCATCAGGGAAAACAGGGTCAGTGATGACCACAATGGCAACACGGACCCACCTGTAGTGGGAAGACTCCTTCTCTTCACCGACTGGTGGGCCCATACAACTTTTGACTCTTGGGTCCTAGATACTGTCAAGGGGTTACACAATAGAGTTCTCAAGATCCCCCAAGACGACTATCATGTATCCGCCACTTGCCCAAATCCCACAAGACACCAGGCAATGCGGGAAGAAATTCATATATACAAAAGACATCCGTACTTGGACGACATACTGGTCCGAACCCCTCACAAATCGAGGCAGCACGCGCTGTGGAAAGAACAAGCCAATGGGAGACTGAGCATGCGCAGAACCAGATAAGCTGTGGAGAGCCCATGCTGCACTCCCCAGTCCCTGAAAACCTGTCTAAAGCGCCGCAGCAGACTGACAAATAATGCCCTGCAACATTCCCATGTCTGACCGAAGCAAGGGAGGTAACAAAAAGCCGCAACGGGACGCCATAGATAAATTTTGTAAACTCAGACTCTTGCGGGGATCCACAAGCCAGGAGTATCGGGCCCAACACAAAATGGCCGACGCAGCACCAGAGACAGGGGCCTGTGAAGCCCCAGAACCTGGGGACAAGGTACTGCAGCTTTTTCAAGAAATAAAGCAGGATCTGTGTAAAGCAGACCAAGCCAGGGACAAGCTGCTTCTGGAAATTACCAGATTGCAGAAATGTAGTGAGGCCTCTAACAAAAAGATAGAGGGGCTCGCAGAGAGAATGGAGATGGATGGAAACAGGGTCTCCAGTTTAGAGGATTATTCTCTATCAAATGAAGATCAACTTAAGAGGCAGCAAGATACCATAGAATTGGAGAACAGATCACACAGAGCAAATCTGTGATTTGTGGGTCTCAAAGAAGGGCTTGAGCAAAGAGATGCAGGAGAATTAATCAGCAATATACTCAGGGATATATTCCCAGAGGAACCAGACCAGCAAGAAGTAAAAATAGAGTGAGCCAATAGAACTACCAGAGTATGCCCCAAACACAGTGAATACCCATGCACAATGATTGTCAAGTTTATGGAATACCAAGTTAAGGAAAAAATTCCGAGGCTGGTCTGTGGAAACTATGAAAAAAGGAGGAGATGGGGCAAATACTTCTCCATCCTGAAGGAAAGAGACCTGAGACCACAGCTGAAATTCCCAGCCAGCGTGACTATAAATTGGCAGGGAAAAAGAAAAGCCTTCAATGACACTGCTGAACTGGGAATGTTTCTGGCAAGGCCGAGCCCAGGTCATGCTGAAGAAGACCGAACACAGTCAAAGGTCTATTGGGAGTGAACCCAGGACTTAATACCTGATAGAAGATGTCATTGTTATATATATTTTTCTCATTATCAGTGTGATAGAGGAGACTGTTGCAGTTTGAATAGCTTAGATTTTACACTCCAAAAGAAAACTGAATTAGATGGGTTATATGGTGAATGTTTAGAAGAGAATAAAAAGCAGCTAGATACCAACTGCACTCAGGGAGGGACTTGGGTAGGGAGGAAGATAGGGCAGTATGTGACTAAATACATCTAAGTGGGATATGCCCATGGTCCAAAGGATCCACAGATCAGTCTCACCCCAAGTTGTGGAAAATACGTGTTTTGGTTTAGTTTTTTACTATATTGTTAAAAATGTTGGTTGTGCCTGCGATTGTACCCGGCATTTTTTTGGAAAGGTATTGAGACAGTGTCAAGTTAAGACACCCTATATTGTTAGGAGTAACAGTAGCTAGACAAAGAATATGAGCAAACAAGGGAAGCATGAAGGTCCATAATAAGATTTTGTTTACAAATTACACTGAGAGATGGAAAAAGTACACCGGGAAGCAGATGTTAAGGCACGGAGGATCCAGGATTAATCCAGAAATTCTTCAACACCTAAAATGACAGAAAAAATCAAAACACTATCGTTAAACGTAAAGGGCCTCAATTCGCCTATAAAAAGGAGAAGGATCAAGGATATTTAGTGAAAATTGTGATGTCTTTTTTTATACAGGACTCTCACCTGTTGGAAAAGGATTCCCTGATTCAAGAATAGGGGAATTGTATGCCTCCTGTGCCCCTTAAAAAAATCTAGAGTCCTAATCGGAATTATGGCCACTAAAACATTTACTCTTAAAAATCTCTGGAAAGATAATGAAGGCAGGTTCCTTTATGGTTACAGGGGTCTTGGAAGACCAGGAGGTCTCTTTAATCAATGTATATGCTCCCAATACCAGGACACTACAGTTCATCCAACACTGCATTTCCTTTGTAGTAGAAGAAATGGTTGGCAGTCCACTAATACAGGGGGACCTTCATTATCCCCCTGTCCTGGAAAGACCACACGAGCCTTACGACCATGGCAATGAAGAATATGAACGATCCTAAATGACAGTAGGTTGACAGATGTTTGGTGGCACATTAACGCATCAGCCAGAGAATACACTTATTATTCTAATGTATATGGCACCTTCACCAGAATAGACTTTGTGTTGAGGCAGGAAAAAGTAAAAACTGCTATATAAAGCCACAGGTGGTGACTGACCACATTGCTGTGATAGCAGAATTTTGGTGGAACCAGCCAGAAAGGCAACATTTGATCTGGCAAATAGATAGAAGTCTCTGTAAAAGTAAACTTTCAAAGAACAAATCTCAAATGACCTAAAGGGATTCTTTAAACTTAATGAATCATCAGTTAGCTCGGTACACATGCTGTGGGAAGCGGCAAAGGCGGTGGTTAGGAGTAATCTAATAGCCTTAAAAGCTTTGATCTTAAAAGCCCAAAGAACCACCACCAGGGAGTTATATGAGGAGTTACACATAGTGGAAGCTGAGCTTAAAAAACATCATCGCTGGGCTTGCAAAAAGAGCTGAAGTGAATTTAGAGATCTCATTAAAAGTAAAGAAATTGAAAAAACAAGCAAACAACTAAAAGAAAAATCTGCAAAGGTGCTATTTTGATCAAAATAACAAAGCTAGCAAAGTTTGAGCCAGATTAGTAAAAGTAAACAACAAAAGACACCACATAAATGAAATTAAAAGAGCAGATGGAACCAGACTAAATACCACCAAATTAATTCAAGCAGAATTTAAGGATTATTACCAAAAACTATATACCTCTTCGAACCCAGAAGTGGGCGATATAAGGGAATCTTTAGGGAAATATAAACTGCCTAAAATCAACAACACACAAAACTCCTTCCTCAATAGTCCCATAGAGGCAGAAGAGATTATAGAGGTCATCAAGAACCTAGCGACTAACTGGCCCTGATGGAATCCCCAAGGAATTCTAACAAGGCTTCCAAAAAGTCGTGGTCCCATACTTACCACCTTCAGTGAAATTCTGAAAAAATGAAGACTGCCCCCAACTTTCTACGAGGCCAAAGTTACCCTAATTCCCAAACCAGATAGATCACAAGCAGAATGTAAGAACTATAGGCACATCTCCCTATTAAATGTGGACTACAAAAATTTTGCCATGTGTTTGGCTAACAGGCTGGTGGCAATATTTGTGAAATTATAGACCCGGACCAAGTGGGCTTTACTCCAGGCAGGTTGGGCACGGATAACATCAGAAGAACTGTTAACATCATGCACCACCTATATAAATCAAAAGAATCCAGTGTCATAGTGTCCGCTGACACGGACAAAACTTTTGATTGTGTGAAAGTAAAATGTCCAATGCAAGCCCTAAACAAGATGGGATTTAGGGGAAATTTTGTCAGATGGCTATAGAGGCTATTTACATCACCCCACAATCTAGTATCCTTGTCAATGGGACACAGTCCACACCGTTTAAGCTCACAAGAGGTACCAGGCAAGGGTGCCCCCTCTCACCTCTTCTTTTTGACATAATGTTGGAAATGCTTGCACCATAAGGCAAGATCCTGAGATCAAGGGCGTAACAATGGAAGAGGGCCGCCACAAGATTTCTTTGTTCGTGGACGATATGATTTTATATTTAGGAGATCCCATAAACTCCATACCGGCTTTCATCAAACTGGTAGACACATTCAGTACGTTATCTAGCTATAAAATTAATTATGAAAAATCTCCTGCCTTCATGTATGGAAGAGATGAAGAACAACAAAATGTAATTAAACAAGCTACCCCATCACAGAGCAAGCAAAACAAATCAAATACCTGGGAGTTATACTTACCAAAATTTAAAAGAACTTTATAAGGAAAACTTTGCCCGAATACTCCAGAAGGTGGCATCAGAGACCAGTTCTTGGAAAGCACTGACCTGCAGCTGGATGGGGAGAACAAATATGTTTAAGATGAGAGCCCTATCAAAAATCTTTTATAAGATCATGGCCCTTCCAATCCACTTACCTGTATCATTTTACATCCAATTCCAAATAATCCTGGCAGAAATCATCTGATGGGGGTGGGAAACCTAGGATTAAGAAACAAACATTGAGGGTAAAAGAGAGAGGAGGATTAAACGTGCCCGGCATAAAATTATATCAGAAAGCTGCTTCCTTGAGTACACTTAAGAATTGGTATTACAAGAACAAAAATATCCCCTGGGTAAAACAAGAAAAGTTGATTTTAGGACTCAATAGCTTAAAAAGGCTATTTTAAAAAGCTCGTCTTTTTGACAGACAAGCAACAGGTGAGGGGTAGGACATGGAATGAGCACCCCTTTGCTGGGAAGCCTGGAAAAATTGGAAGCAAGTATTAATAAAAATAAAGGGATTAATGAAGTCTCACCATACTCCTATAGACCTCGGTACCTTAAATAAAAATCAGTCAGCATACAAATTAAGGGAACAACTAAAACAAAAAGTAATAACTAGAGTAGAACATCTCTTCAGGGAAGAAAACTTTATAGGGCATGAGAAAATAGAGGCGAAAATACAGGAAAAAATAGCTCTTTTTCAATATTTGCAATTAAGAAGTGCATTTACAGTCCTAGGGAAGGTAGAGCAGTTCAGTAGAGTGCCCCACAATATAGAAAAAAATATATTTGAAAGAGGTGCTAATAGAGGGCGGCTGGCTAGGATCTATACAGAACTTAAGTCTATGGTATCCAAAAGAGGTCCGCTACCTGGAGAATTGGTAACGAGATCTTAAAATTAAATTTGACAAACCAAGCAAAAAGACATTATTAAACATATGAACACCTGTGCAACCTCGTTGGAGATGAGGGAAACCAGAGTTAAGGTATTGCCTAATCCCCTCACAATTTAAGAACAAGGATGATGAACAAGTGGGCCAGTTTTGTTTTTTTCCCCCCATTTTCAATTTCCATTTTAATTTATACCCCGCACTCTCTCCAATGGACTCAAGGCGGCTTACAACAAAAGCAAAAATATAATACAGTACTGGGTACTTTCCACACAGGGGGACCCAGAAAAACAACAATCTAACATAAAATACAATTTAACTTTTCAAAAATACAGAAAAATTTCAAACAATCACAATAAAAATCCCCCCCCCACCTCACTTAGCTAATATCCCAATCTGTCACCTCCTCCATAATAACGGGGTAAGTCCCACAAACTGTCACTCCTTCCCCTGCTGCCACCAGGGAAAACCTTACCACCTCCACCCTTCTCTCACTAGGGGGAGGTGATTCCACCAACTTTAAATCAGAAATCATACGAAGGTGACAAACTTCCCCAAAATCCCCAGCCTCCACTCCAGCCCCCGACCATACAGGACTACAGGAAAACAACCCCCCTCACATCACCTCCTACACAGCTTAACATTCCTCTCCTCAAATCCCCCCTGCTCCCATTGACAGATAAATTACAAGATGGTACTACCAACTGTCTCCTTTCCACTAATCCCCTTCCTCGTAATACTCCTCTTTCCTCAATCCACTTCCCCCCCACACTTCACAAGACCGCCCCACAGCGGGAACTCGATGACAAGAAGCCCCCTGCATACCTAAATCAAAAGTAACCCAAAAATCAGCTGCTTCCAACCATACCCTTCCACTATTAAAGTCCTGAATCATAAATCCCACAGTGTTGGAGAGGGTGTGGGGAAAAATGGTCCTACTATCATTGCTGGTGAGATTGTTATAAAATATGGAAAGTATGACCAGTTTTGTCATTCCATTTAAACCCGAGACTCTTGGGCTCTACCCAGGAATACCTCTTATGAAAAGATATCGTGACTCCTGTGATGTGCTCCTTCTAGTTGCGATAGGCATAATAGCCAGGACATGGCACTCTTTGGAGGGACCACTGGAGAGCAAATGGCTCAACAAAAGGTACTTTTTCTCAATGGAAAAGAACTAAAGAGTTCTTTACCAAAGAACTAAAAAGGAAACAATGAAGACTTTGCAGCAGTTTGGCTGCCATGCCTCGATGTCATCCAAGGAAAGGAACTTGCGCCCAATGAAAGATCATATCTTTTTGACTTTTATATTTAATGATGATGGCAAAGAGGGGACAAGGGAACTATCTGACATAAATATTTCTAGCGGAAATACTCATAAGGGAGAACATGTCTCATTAACAATGCTTCCAGAGAATGTATAACTTTAAGCACTGTCAAAGATGCAACTTTTTTTTAAACTTAAAATAAATTTACATTTTATTTTTTTAAATGGTCCAATAAAAGATGTCATCTGGGGAAAAAGAAGAAAACAAGAGAAAAAACAAGCTGATTCCTGCAAGATCATGGCTTTATTTTAAACCTAGACAAAAGCCAGACCATCCCAGCCCAGTCGATAGAGCACTTTGAGGATCATCATGAAAACAGACGTAGACAGAATCTTCAGCCGAGATAGTAGAAGATCAAGGAGCTCATACAGAAGGTGATATCCTTGCAATGGACCTCCCTTCCACAGCTGGTGCATCTTCAGGACCAGATGGTCTCATGCCATCAACCTCTATCCTGGGCGAGACTTCATCTGCGTCGATTGCAGAAGTTCCTACATCCATGGCAATCTCAAATAATACAGGAGGCCACGGTCAGTCTGGAAGTACCTCAGTGGGTCAAGCGCTCCCTTGTTTTGTGAATGGCGCCTCACCACTTCGTCCCTGGAGTTTTGACACTACCACTGCTCTGGCGTAAGTGCAGAATCAGGGCGGATCCAGATCAGCCACACTAGACACTGAAGCCAGGGACACGTTGCTGTGGGCGGAGAAGAATCTCTTAAGTATGGAGTTGCACATCAAGGGGTGCAACATGACATGGCAGACTGGCTCAGCCAGAAGAAATTGGACCTGGGAGTGTGGGCTTTGAGTCAAACAGCATTCCAACAAATAGTGAAGATCTTTGGCCATCCAGTAGTGGATCTGTTCGTCACCAGTGACAATGCCAAATGCCGCATGTTCTTCTCCGGGGGCTGTCAACCTCTGGCAGCAGTGATGGATGCCCTGAATCATCCATGCCTCCAGGATTACTTTATGCCTTCCCTCAGTTCCCCCTCCTGGGGAGAACCGTCAACAACCTTCTCGGAGAGAAGGCAACAGTAATTCTAGTGGCGCCTCATTGACCGAGGAGGTCATGATTTGTGGATCTGGTAAACTTCGCAAGGACTGAACCTCTAGTCCTACCTCCGGAACCAGATCTCCTGACACAAGGCCCAATTCTGTACGAGACGCCAGAATTCCTGCATCTGACTGCTTGGTTCTTTGAGCACGCAACCTTTAAGGAACTTTGGATATTTAGACGCTGTCCTTCAGACGCTAATGGCATCCAAGAGGGAATCAACAAAGCGTAGCAGTGCACTTGGCAAGTATTTGCAGGCTGGTGTCTAGGTCACCACATTAGACCCTCAGAAGCATAAAATTACCCACATCCTTCCCTTCCTACAGGAAGGGTTAAATAAGAACCTTAGGGCAAACACCCTGGCTAGACAGGTTGCAGCTTTTAAATATTTATTTATTTATTTATTTATATTTATTTCAATGATTTATACCCCGCACCCTCCTGTAACCAGCTAGGGGCGGCTTCCAACAATTCCAATTCAACAATACATAAATACATTATAAAAACAGTTTAAAACAATCAACAATATTTAAAACGGCACGAAGGTTAAAACAATAAAACAGGGTCGGGGGGGGGAACCATAGCCCTAGCCCCTCCCCCCCCCCC
>QEPC01013865.1:10807129-10856326 GCA_003113815.1 Sphenodon punctatus | reverse complement strand
GAGCGGATACCCTCACCCACAGGCGGCCTTGCATGCCAGAGATAGGCAGGTCTGCTGTGGACAGGGCGCTGCAACCCATGCACAGGACAGCAGGGATGCTGGACAGCTGCCGAGATATGAACGGACACCACGGGTGGGCACTGTGCCAGGGTGTGGAGCCAAGCCATAGACCCGGCACCCGTTTGCCGCCCCAGCCCACCCTCTGCGCAGCACCGACCGCTGCCCGGCCCCCACCGGCCTACACAGTACATAAGGGACACGTTTTGGGCGTGGGGCGGAGGGGCTATAGCACGGGACCATGCAGCACACAGAGAACGGCGATCCTGGGCTGGGTGCACACGGAGGAGCTCCCGCAACACCAGGGGAGAGTGGGCCATGGGCATATGCCTGACACCGAAGCACACTGTGCTCACGGCACCTGCTGGGGGTGTGTGGCAGGGAGTGGGAAGCAGCAGCACCATGCTGCCGGGGAAAGAGGACCCACTGCCCAGGGCTGTACTGCTGCACCTGGGCACGGGCCTCCTGCTGCTGCGCATGCTGCTCCGGCAAATTACCATGCTCTGCCTGCAGAGTCACCTGCAGAGCCAGTGCCTCCATACCAACGTGCCCCGGGAGGGACAGCCCCGCGCAGCTCTGAGGGGAACAGGGACGGCATCTGCCACCGCATTGCTGCCCGGGCAGCCGACAGCCAGCCAGTGCCAGACCCACGCCCATGTCTGTAGGCCTGGGACCCCCTTCCAAACTGCAGGGCCCTACCTGTTACCTGCATCCAGTTCTCCATTCCATGTGTGGCCTACTGGGTCCAGGGAACGGGTCCTGTGGGTTGCCCGGCAGCGAGCGCCTTCCCCTCATTGTCAGCTGCGGGGTGAGCTGGGCCCGCACAGTCCCGCCGGCCAACACAACACAAGTCGGGTCGGGTGAGCAGGTCCAGTGCACACCTGTTCCTGACACCTCAACTGTATGAGGCATTGCTGGTGTAACCTCCAGCCCCGCCAGCTGACCAGGGAGTTCACGGAGCCCCTGACCTGCCAGTGCCCCCCTGCACGCCCCACAACCAACCCCCCTCCCTGCACCCCGATGTCCCCGGACAGAGGAAGCAACAGCAGGGTTTAGGTACAACACCTTTATTGGGGGGATATGTACAATGGAAGGGGGCTGTGCTCAACATCTGGGGCGATCTCTATCCCTCATGGCTGCACCACCGGGGCTCGCTGGACAGCGTGCCCTCGCCCCAGCTGACAGCAGGGCTCTCCGGTCTGACGGTCCGGTCTCCCTGTCATCCACTGGCCGCTCCACACCGGCCTCCGCTGTTGGTCCCTGCTTGGAGGAGCAAGAATGAGTTAATGGATCACCGTGTGCACTCACCTCTGTCCCTTGTCGGTGCATTGGCACCTGGGTGCCCCATAGGGGTTCGGGGAGCCCCCTCCTCCCCACACGAGCAAGGCATGTGCCGTAGGGCACTCTCTGAAGGTGCCCCCCCCAGGACAGGCCGTCCATGGTATCACGGCACCTGCCCAGTCACATGCTGAGGCGCCGTGCAGGTACACATGCCCCTGGCAGTGGCTGTTGCTCCCCATCCCGTGTACCATGTGTGCGCAACGGGGGTTCCACAATGTTCCCAACCGGGGTCCCGCCTCGCGCAGTTCCCTGGTTTCCCACCCACCCGTGGACATTTACACGGACACTCTCCCACCTATCCGATGGGTGTTTCCGGGTGTTTGTGGGTGGGTGGCGTCCGTGTAAAAGTGGCCATCCTCTGACCGTGAGTTGCACAAATTTGTTGTACATTGGGTGAAAAAGTACTTCCTTTTATTTGTTTTAAATCTGCTGCCTGTTAATTCATGGGGTGAACCCTGGTTCTACCTTTTAGAAAGGGTAAATAATAGCTCCCTATTTACCTGTTCCACACTGTAACGGTGGCGGTGCCCGGGATAAGTCCCTGTAGGATTAGGGCCCACAGAGTCACTATCCACTAAGGGAATCTGCTCAAAGTCTTTATTTACAGATATACATCACAGTCTCTTCACACATGTCCAGCATGATCCTGACTAACGTCGGGAATACAACCCCTCTGGCATACCCAACCCTAGCTAACGCCAGCCCAGCCAGCCCAGTCCTCTGGCTGTCTACTCTGCTGGCAGTCTCTGGTTGGCTCAGGGCCACACTTCAATTCCAGCACCTATCCTCTTCAGCACAGGTTCAACACCTAGGAGAACAGTCTTCAGGGAGCTCCTCTCAGCTCAGCGTCCAAGCACAGTCTGAAGCCTTCTCTGGCGCTCCTCTTCTTACCAGCTCTCCAGACTACCAGGCCTTTAAAGGGCTAGTATCCTGCCCCACTCTCAGCTATCGTTTCTTTGTTTTTAGCCTCCCACTGGGCTGGCTCTGCCAAGCCCTTACCCAGTCTTTATTCAGCCTGTCGTTGGCATCCTCTGCAATTAAAGGGAAAGCAGCCCCTCAAGTCTGCGCCCTGCTACACACATTGTCACGGGTTGGAGGTCCGCACCCCCACTTTACTGGTTTTGAGTGACTGTTTCCCTCGCTCACAGCCCACTTGAATCAGTTTTCTCTCTGGCTGATTCAATCCTGCAGCAGGGGCAACTCCTTTGTCACCCAAGGGCCCAATCCTTTCCGTTTACAGACTCTTTATCTCTGGGTTCGCAAGAGCTTGAAAGCCCTTGTCGCTCACTTGTGTTCCAATGTTAAACACAGACGCTTTTTCATAAAGATAAGAAGTCAGTTTATTGGTTTACATAAGCAAGATTGTTGATACAGAGTGGTTACTAGAAATCAAAGGTAAATATAACGCATTCCTAATCTATACTGGTTGTGTTCCTAAATTAGCATCTTACCCTACAAAGGTCCATAATTTCTGGTTCCTCAGTCATAGATGTAGAATGACTGGGCACTGGTCTCTTATTTGGTAGAAAGCAAATCATGCCTCTCAGTCCACGTCTTCCAGCCTTGCTTGCTGGCCAGATTCAGCATGCAGATACAGTGCTCAAGATGGCTCTGACCAAGAGACCGCCTGAAGATGGCTTAATGGCCTCCTTAAATACCAGTTCTGAGTTTTACAGTTCTTAATTGTAACATTACATACATGTTGAATCTTTCGCTTTACATATTTACTAGACTTGTAGTCTACATGTAGGCAAGTATCACACGTGTGTGACCCTATGTTCCTCTGTGACACACATCATTCATATTCTTGCTTTTACTTTTAACTCTCTCATTTTTAAGTATGTATGGCAGCGGAAGGGGGCAGCCCTATTTGTGTGTTTCATTGATCTCAAATTGGCATTTGACATGGTTCATAGGGAGCGTCTGAAATCCCTAAACATTGATTGGAGGCTGCTTTTTCTTATAATTAGGCTGCATCTTGATACTTCCATGAGAGTTAGATTAGACAATCATGGTCGTTCGTCCAACCCTATACCCACAAGCAGGGTGTTAGGCAAGGGTGTCTGTTAGCACCATTACTCTTTAATTTGTTCATTCACGGAGTTGTGGAAAAACGTAACGATCCGGCTTTTCACCCCCCATGCCTGGGAGAGAGGGCATTACCCATTCTCCTTTATGCCGATGATACAATTCTGCTATCACAGTCCCAGGTTGGGCTGAGGTGGTTTTCATGACTTTTGTGTCACTGAATATTTGTCAGTGAATTATTCTAAAACCAAAGTCATGGTGATGTCCAGCTCATCCCAACATGCCAGTCATCATTGGTCTATGGGCTCTACAGTTAATTGAGCAAGTGACTAAATATACATAGCTAGGTGTTACCTTCACTAAAACAGTCTCTTGGTGTACCCCAATACAAAACTGTCACAGATAGAGCAAGGAATACTGCTAAAGGGATTATTTCCTTCTATTATACTGCAGGGGGTAAGTTGTTTGGACCCGCTGTCAAAGTTTTTACAGCTAAAACCCCATCCCAATTACTATATGCTGTGGCAGTTTGGGGCCCGCATTACCTTGAGAAATTGGAAATTGTCCGGAATGGATTTTTGAGAGCCATTTTGGGTGTTCCCAAAGCTACGCCTTCTGTTCTTTTGAGGTCTGAGTCTGGGCTTAACAGACTGATGGTTGCTGCCAAAGTAGCCATAGCTAAATTCTGGTTGCGTTTACATTTGAATCCACCTGTAGCCCTATCAAGGGAAGGGTGTTTTGTCATCTCTTGGGGGACCTTGGGAGAAGGGTGTTTTGGCGCTATTTAACTCCTTGGGATTTTCTAATGTTTATTTATTACAACTTACATATGAAGGGGCTGTGACTGCTGTTGTAACTAGAGTATTTGATCAGGAGCTTCAGTGGGCCTGTGAGACCGTTGCATTGCAAAAAGTTGCACCATTCTATAGGTTTTTTTAAAAAAATTCCTAATGAACGGGGAACCTATCTTCAACTTATTGTTGACTTAAAATATAGATCCATCTTCACTCGCTAGATTTGGTTTTCTACCCTCAGCCATTAGGGAAGGCAGATATCTAGGGATTCCTTATGAGTCAAGGTTCTGCCCCCTTTGTTCATTGGGGGTTGTTGAATCTATTTTACATGTTATTGTTTATCTTATTATTTTAATAAGATATCTTGCAGCTCTGGCAGCGTCCGCCCCACCCTGTTCTCAGTAATTTGTTAATCAACTGGCTTTCAGATCATGTTTCAACTTCTTTGATGGTCGCTAAGTTTTGTTACACCACATTTAAAACGAGGACTCAAGTTTTGTGGCCTCTAATTTATCCAGCTGATTTTGATTAGATGGTGAATATTTTGTGCCTATGTCTTGGCTTGATGATTATGTACGTATATTATTGTATTTGTATCTTGTTTTTTATTTTTTACTAAGCTGTGTTTTGGAGATGGCTTTCTGGCTTGTCCAATAAACTTACTTACCTACCTCCCTACCTCATATTCTTGCAGAATTTAGAGTTCAAACTTTGTTTGCATTTCTTTAACCCTATGACCGTGTAGGTGTTGGCTTTCTATTAGCGATGTATTCAGTATAATTCTGAAATGTTCACACTTTAATTCCTACGTATCTTAGGAGTTGTAAAGAAAAGGCTTGATGTAACACATTTTTCTTTACAGATTATGAAGCATATCTACACAAATGTTTCTTAATTCCCTAAACTGATTTAGTTCAGAGTCGTCTTGTATGTGAATGTCCCCCTCTAACATGCCTGGTAAATGTCTTCTAAGGCTCTGTTCAAGCTTAGTTGCAAAAGTTTTTTAATTCGCATAGGCTGCCTGGGTGCATCTTCTGTGCTCAATCCATCTCTTCCTTTTGACGGGATGGTGAGCATCAATTTTCTTGTATAGTACCCTGGCATCTAGTGGTAAGCACTAAGCAAATATATTAAAATGTTATATCCCAAAATCTTGAATTAGACTGGTTAACCTGGGGCACTTTTTAATTCCATCCAGTTGCTGACGGGCCAGAAGGTAACAGCAACCCATGCAGCATTGTTGTTGGAGAAACTTTTCTGCACACCAAAGCCAAAAAGAAAGACCACAGTTCTGGTGGTGGATGAGGTAGGACAGAGTTCCATATCTTTAAGTTATGTTATAGGGAACAGAGAAACTATCAAATAGCCTGTGTGTGCTCTAAAAACAGGAGATCGTGGGAAGGTGTTACTCTGAGTGTATGGAACAAGCCTATAGGCTGCTTTAGTAGATTGAGCCAATGAGAGCAGCTTTTACCTATACTCTGTTAGCTTAAAGTCATAAATAGTCTGGGATTCAGCTACTGTTTAAGAATGCATTAATACAATAAAGTCTACATCCCCGGTTTGCAAAGGTGTTTGAATGTGTAGTATTTGTAATTATAAACATAATGTACAGGTAGAATATAGGCTGTGATACAGCTCTGGTACCCAGAAATATGGATTTAATAGTATTAATTTTGTATTAGAGGCCCCATCAAGACACTCCAGAAATCATGCCCCTGCTGGTTCTAGGCACTCTGTGTAGTTAGAGCCCTTGCTGAAAAGGCCTTAAAAGACAGGACAAACAGCAAGAGTAAGGAAGTATTATCCTAATCTTAACAGATGGGGAAACTGAGGCACTGAGAGATTAAATTACTTGTCCCTGGTCACATGACTAACAGAGCTGGGAACTGAATTCTGGTCACCTGAACCCAAGTCCAGTGTCTTAACCACTACAACCTCCTTTCCAGTAAATCCTTCTCCTTTTTTCTTCCAGCTTGATCTCCTTTGGACCCGGAAGCAGAATGTGATGTACAATCTCTTTGACTGGCCAACCCAAAAGGATGCCAAGCTGATTGTCTTGGCCATTGCAAACACCATGGATTTACCAGAGAGGATCTTGATGAATAGAGTGGCTAGCAGGCTGGTATGTTCTGGCAACTTTATAGCTATGCTACGTTCATCCCAGTGTAGGAAGAGGCTGTAGGTGGTTGAGGTTCCAGAATTGAACTTTTAAAATGCCTTTTAGTTCTTTCTTTCCAAAAGATGATTAATGTTATGGATCCAAAGAAGGATGTGCAAGACCTAGCTACCCAATCTGAGACTCTGCCAGGTTCCATACATTTTATTGGATTCTGATTTTTTTTGTTTAAATCTAGTAAAGCCTACTTTCTTAAACCATATGTTTGTGTTTAAAGATGGTGCAGCTCCACAAACTGACTCTTTAAAAAGAGGTCTCAGGATTCCAAATTAATATTTCTATTACTTTCAGGTAAGACTCGGGCCCTTTTCACACATGTGGGGGACGCCCGTGCGAATGCCGCAGTGGGTGCGGGGGGGATGGAGGCGGCACCCATGGAAACACCGCGGGCGGTGGGGGGCTACATGCATGCAATGGAATTCGCTCCCGGAAGAGGCTCAGTTGGTCCCCACTCTCCTGCTATTTCGGCGTTTATGTAAGACCTGGCTGTTCCGCCAGGCCTTTGGCGAGGGGTGCGGGGAGGGTGGGTTTCTTTTCCTTGTATTGGTGATTTTTAATTGTTTTTAAATTGTTTTTATTGTTTTATCATTTACATTATTGTTCGCGGCACCGGGCTGCCCTGTGGGCAGGAGGGGCGGGATAAAAATGTTAATAAAAATAAAATTTAAAAATGCTCCCGCATGCCGCCCACCTCCAACCGTCACCCATGCACGGAGCAGTGGGTGCCAATGCCTGATGCTCCGTGCACGGAGGTGGGTGGGAGTCTGTGGGAATGCACCCCACCCACTGTACCGCCCACCCATCCCCCCCACCCACTGCAGCCTGTGTGAAAAGGGCCTCGGTCTACAATAAAAATGTGGTTTTCTGCAATTGTCAGGTCTGCAAACGTAACCTGAGGTCCAATTCCATCAGTATTATTTCTGGCTCCTCACTAGGGTTGCCACCTGCTCCAGGAGAGAAAAGCGGATAGTGCTCACTTGCATAGATTTGTGTTAAAATATATAATGTAAAATCGCAAATTGCGTGAATAAGACCCTTATTTCTAAATATTGCACTCCCATCAAAAGGACACCCCGCCACTCAATAGAGCTTCATAAATCAGATATTCCACAAGATTAATTTCCAGATGACATTGTTCACGTTTGAGCTGGATACCCAAGCAAAAAACCAGCAACCCAATTCCTGGACTGTGTTCGGTAAACACTACTAGACACTAAAGAGGATGATTTCTGGTCAAGGCCAGATTCAGTTTTCTAGTGGACTGTTGAGGGCACAGGTGCAAAAAAGGGCTGAGTTGGGCTCTAAAATGTGCTTTCTAAGCTGCTGGTTTGCTTTGCAGTAACACTCGTGCTAGTCACTGAAGTCAGCAGATGGGTGCATCCATGTAGGTGCATGCAAGCACGTGGCAAGAGCTGCTAAGAGCTGCTTCCACATTAGTCACGTGGCCGAACCTCTCTTTAGAAGGGCGCATAAACTTAGATAAGCGGGTCGCATTTAAAATAATCTTTTACTGAGACAACTTGCTGCCCCATTAGTTCTGTGGTGGAAGCCCAAATGCTGGTGGTAGAATTAACTGCTGCTCCGATCCATGGCGGCGTCCGTTTTGTGCCGGCAGTGCTGTTAGCGCCTATGGAGTGTTTAACTTTAACTTGCATAGGAGCACCCTCCCTTCCCCCCCTGGAGTGAACAGTATTAACCATCATTTCTATCTTGTCTTGTTGAAGAATGGAGAAACTGCCCATGCTTAGGGAATGGGGGGTGGCAGTCCATGAGAGGGTATAGAATCGTTTCAGGTGGAGTGGAGAGAACATTTCCTTACATTTGAATATTTAGATAAACACTTTTATGCAGCAATAAAGCTTTATGGTGTTCTGGTAACTAAATGCTTCTGAAGGATTGTTCTGGTATTGCTTCCCTGTAGGGTCTCACCAGAATGTCCTTCCAGCCCTACACCTACAAACAGCTGCAGCAAATTATCTCATCCAGGCTCAACCAAAGAAAGGCCTTTGAAGAGGATGCAATTCAGCTGGTTTCCAGAAAGGTAAACATGAGAGCGGTGTGAAAGCTGTCTGCATTGTAAGCTAGGGGCCGTTCATGCTAAGTTTTTAACTTACAATTCAGCTAATGTTCTCAGTGTCCAAATGCCCTTCCAAAACGTACTTGTCTGTTTTGAAAGTTTTTCTCTTAGAGCATGGAGATGATGGATAGAATTTTGTGAAACCGTACAATTTAAATTGTATATCAAATTACAATTTTAAAAAAAAATAACATTTAAAATACCCAGTCTTTTGTACCCCCATGCCTGTACCCCACCCCTCAGAGGGATTGTGACATAACACACACACACCCGCTTCTTCATGTCTGTACCCTTCTCCCCCCCACCTTCACAGAGGGGTCCAAGGCACTCACTTCCCATCCCTCAGTCACCACCTACTCCCCACCCTCCCATGCTTCCTTCTCTCCCCTGCCCCTTAAAACAAAACAAGCATTAAAACAAGTCTCCAATACAGTTGCAGTCAAACTCAAAACTTCTGAACCCACGTCATGATGTGATGCCATCAAACGGTCACCTTACAGGAAGTGACCATACTTACAGTGCTGCCCTTCATCAGTTGCCTGATGAATAGTACAGCTGGCTGCAGCCTTTTGAGTCTTTAAAATAGCTGTTGATAAGGTGGAGGTGTTAGTCAAGAGTGGGGGTATGGCCCAGCAAACCACTTCCCCCGTCTGGAACATGTCTCAGCCTTTCCCTTCCCCAGCCAATTCTAGTAATGGGGGACTACAGTAGTACTGCTCATTTTATTTTAAGAGCCCTGATTATTTTCCTGTTGCTTCTTTATTCACAGCGAAGTGTTTCCATTGATTTTTATTATTCCCCCCCACCCCCCTCTTTTTAGGTGGCAGCAGTATCTGGTGATGCCAGGCGTTGCCTTGATATCTGTAGAAGGTCCACTGAGATCTGTGAACTCTCGAGCCAAAGAAGTGCCTCCAGATTGGTCAGCATGGCCCACATAATGAAAGCTATGGATGAAATGTTTTCATCACCTTACATAAACGCTATCAGGTAAAACCACAGTTCAGCAGTGTCTTTCCCTTCTCTCAATTTCTTACTTTTGGAAAACTAACATTGGTTAAAGGAGCGAGAATTTATTTTAGTAATTCACATAAGCAGATACGATGTGAGTGACAAGTGTATCAATTATTCTTAGTACAGAGGTAGTATTTTACTGAAAAAATACACTTAAGTATTTCTTTTAGATTGAAACTCTGAGAGTAAATTTGTCAGCTCACAAATGTAAACTGTAACAACAAAGAGCATGTACTCTTTGCTTCCTAGGAGGATAAATACTAGCTTGCTGTGCAATGGAGTTTGTAATTGCCAGAGATCTGTGATATTAAAATTATTTTTGGCCAGCTTTTCTGTAGATAAGTACGTACCAGAGTGCCTGCAACCTAGAAGAACAGATTGTACCTTTATGATTAAATAATTTCAAAATAATATTTAAAGTATTAGGCAACATTATATGGGAATAAGTGGAATGTGTTCAGTTATTCAGGGACTGAATAAATCTTGCACTTCTCTCATTAGTGCTTGGAAATCTTCGATTTTCTTGCAGCAGTAGCTGCAAGAAAGTTAAAGGCAGAACCGCTCTCCATTATAAACAGTGGACTGCTGAAGCCCTGCTATCGAGGAAACTGCTTGAGCTACAGTTCTGAAAATTTATCCATGGCTTATATTTGTGGGGACCGTCATATGTGCAAACTTTGAAAAAGATCCAGCCAGAAAATAAAAGTTTTTAACTGTTTAAAAGTTCATTGTTTGTGGTCAAAATGCACAGTGTCCTGACTATTTTGAATCATCAATATCTCCTCTCCACCGACGAGTTGAGCCCCCAGATTTCACAGCCTTAGAGCTTGAGATCTAGTTCAAGTGCTTTGGATCACAGCCTTGAAATTTGAGATCTAGATCAAGTGCTGGTGTGGTGTGATGATTGGTGCAGTCAAAAAGGAGTTATTGAGTTAAAAAATCAGTTCTGTTAGCTGGTGCATGTGCAGTCAAGCAGCCGCTGACAGCCATTTGTGGTGTTAGAAAAAACAGCATGAGGAAAGTTACGCATCAGGTAACTTTATCAGGAGCCAGCTGTGTCACAAAGACTTTAAGCTCTGGTCAGTTTCATGTCAATTACCCACTTGCCTCAGATAGCCAGCAAGATGCATCTCTAGTCAGTCTCATGTCCGTTATCACTTTCCTCACTCCATACTTTTCACTCCCTATGAAAAGTGCAACCTTTCATACCCGGTGAATTCTGCAACTTTTCATGAGTGAACAAAGGAGGCCAGAGGGTAACTGACATGAAACTGACCAGAGCTTAAAGTCTTCAGAGCTAGATCCTGATAACGTTACAGCAGTCATGTAACTTTCCATATGCTGTTCTTTGGTGGTCAGCGGCTGCTCGACTGCACATGCACCAGCAAGCAGAACTGATTTTTTAATGTTTAATAACTCATGTTTGGCTTCACCAATCGTTATCACACTACACCAGCACTTGATCTAGATTTCATTCTCCAAGGCTGTAGACCAGACCCGGCTCAACAGTAGCCTGGGAGGGGGGGCTGGTACAAGGGATTGTGGAAAGGGTAAGAGGTCTCTGTCCCTGCCCTGTGTCCCCCTCACTCTGCCACCATTTTCCCTTGGCACAGCTGCCATCAGTGGAGTAATTTTGGTTCAATGTTTGGCCGTGGAGGGGGACATCATGCCTCATCATCCCCAGTGCAGCTGTATGGTGCCCACAGTACAGCCCCCTCTGCTGCTTCTACCCAGAACCTGCCCCAACCTTGCTTCCATCCTGCCCCTCCCAACCCCCTGACAGCTTCTATCTGGCTGTGTTTCTTCCCCTTCCTTCTGAGTGGCATCAACGACTGTTGGGGAAGGGGCAGCAGGGAGAGCCACCCATTCCAAAACGAATAGGGAGCAGTTCTGTAGATTCACACCCACAGCTGGCTCCTTGTGCAGGGAAGGCAAACCACAGACCTGGCTCATTCTGCACAAGCAATACAGACTAATGAGGTGACTTGCATATATCGGCATATGATTTGCATGCAGCCCCAAGCATCCCTGCGTGTGGCTGGGGCAGTCGGCTAGAACTGCCCTGCAAAGCGATGAACCTGCTGCCAATCTGAGGGGGAGGGGGGACTGCCCAGCCAGTTTGTGCCCCAAGCCTGGAGTTTCTGCTTTGCCCCATAGCTCTGCATCTCCCTCCTTGTTCACTGTCTGGATCCTGCCCCTCGGAATATGGATATGGTATTTTAATGGCGACGATGTCTTTTGGATATGACTTTTAAATATGGATATGACTGTTAAAAACAGAGGGCAAAGATGGCTATGACTGGGATTGTAACAGGGAATGTACAAAGCCAGACAGAGCAATAGAGAGGGGAGTGTCATTAATAAGGAGAATGATTCAGCAGTAGAGGAGGATTTAAAATCTGCAGACATTCTCAATGATGTAGTTATCAAACCAGGCAGACAATTCCTAACCTTTCGGAGAAAAACTGTACTCTAAAGCTATAAGGCATCATTGTAGACAACCTTATACAATCGGTTGTACACAATGCAATTCTACGCAAAAGGACAGAGTTAAGGCAGTTTGAAAAAATTGTTCATCGTCGAATTATTAGATAAAGAAATTATCAATAAAGAAATAATGTAATAGTTTAGTTAGTGATAAATAATAAGAGTAAATACGTATAGTAAGGAATACTTACTACTTTTATTATTTATCACTAACTAAACTATCCTATTTCTTGATAATTTATTATCATAATTCGATGATGAACAGTTTTTTCAAACTGCCTTAACTCTGTCCTTTTGTGCAGAATTGCTTTGTGTACAACCTATTGTATAAAGTTGTCTACACTGACATTGTCAACAGTTCATTGTATAACGTATATAAAAGTTTTATACATGTAAATGACAGAGTTAAGGCAGTTTGAAAAAATTGTTCGGCGTCAAATTATGATAGAGATTATCAATAAAGAAATAATGTGATAGTTTAGTGATAAATAATAAGAGTAAGTATGTATGGTAAGGAATTAAGTATATATAACATTAATGTTTATGGTAAATTATAGAATATAGATAGAAAATCTGTAAATAATTTCCATGCTTTTTGGCATTTAATTTTTGTTGTAATGTATGTTGTAGGTTTTTTAATTGTAATTAATTTTCATATTTTTTGGAGTTTAAGTTAAGCGAAAATGTATTTTGTGAAATGGTTTTGAAAAGGAAAGTTTTTTATTTTGGAAATGGTTCTGCCTTTAACAGTTTTCTAAACTGAAGTTTTTTGTTTTAGAAAATTTTGTTTAAGTTGCAGCTTGTAATACTGAGATTTTCCTATTCTTTTAGGAATGCTTCCTTGCAGGAACAAACTTTCCTGAAAGCAACCATAGCATTGTTTCGCAGGATAGGGTTGGAGGAAGCAGCAATTCAGCAGGTATGTTTTGGTGGTGAGGTTTTTTTAAAAAAAGAAATGGACACTTAACTTATGCTTTAACATTTTATGTTCAAGATGAAGTTGTTAAAATAAAACATAAGGAACGAGGACAGTGAAATCTAATATATATGACTGTTCAGCAGCAGAATATGTGGCAGCTTTCCTCCAAACAGATAACTCAGTAATTTAGGTACTTTCTATAAAAATGGAATATATTCAGGAACCGATGTTTATTGCATTTTCCCCATTGAGAGTAATGGGGAGAACACAGGTGCTTAGATATATTGCTGTTTGTTTCTATAGCGCTTTTGGTGTTCAAAGTGCTTTGCCGTCCTTATTTAATTAAGCAACCCTGTGAAGTAGGTCATTATTATTCCCATTTTACAGATGTGGAGCTGAGACTGAGAGAGAGTGACTTTCCCAAGGCCACCCAGTGAATTTATGACTAAGACAGGATTTAAATCCTGGTCTCCCATGATCCAGGTCCGCAGCTTATCCACTGGGCTACACTGAATAGACAGTGTAGAGTCTTTCGCACCCCCATGGTCTTCTGTTGCACTACCAACTAATTTGATCTCTTTCTTGTTTCTGTAGGTGTATCATCAGCATGTAGCACTGTGCAGGATCGAAGGCCTACAAGTTCCCACAGTATCGGAAATCGTGGCAGTTTCCTCAAGGCTTGGAACCTGCCGCCTCTTATTAGTAGAATCCAGTAGTAAATACCTTCATGCTCGGGTTCGACTGAATGTCAGTCAGGAAGATGTCATGTATGCACTCAAAGAAGAATAAGGCAACAGCGTTTGACTTTTTTTATATGTGATTTTATATTTATATATACCTAGATATGAATTTTTTAATAAACTTTTAAAGATGAATTTTTCTAAATAGAGCTGCTAAAACTTGAATATATAATTAAATTTGTGTGTTTTTAAGTTTAAAATATTGTGTTTAAAAGCACTTTTTTGTAGAATAAAGGATCTCATTCAATACATTGTAACCATTTGGGCTAGCTTTAAAATATTTGAGAAGGAACTACATTTCTTGGTGATGGTCAATAGATGGCTCTCTGACCCATTACTGAGTGCCCCAATATGAACTTCCGGGTTGTGCTTGCTGTAGTGGAGGTGCCCTTTTTCTAATAAGATGTAAAAATTGAGTGATACCTTGAAGTCAGTAAAAGATCCCATGTTTCTTTTTATATATATATATATTTATTTTGTTTAAAGGCACTGGGCCGCTTGCACTCACTAGAAGAATAACAATAATAAAATTCAAGCTATAAAAACTCCCACCCTCCCCCACAACCAGGGATGGCAAAGTTATGTCACAGGCTTAAAGCTGCAACTGGCCACCCCAGATTTGCATCTGGGTTGAGTCAGGCACCCCAGGTTGGATGGGTTGTCTGACTCAATCAGTACCTGAACGTGACTCAACAGGCTACCTGATATCCCAGATTGCTGATATTCCAGGATGGCAATCCCAAGCCCCGCTTGGCTCCTATCCGCACCTGCACTCCTCAGGCTGATTCACCCACTCGGCTGCTCCTTCTGGCCACCAAGCCCCATGCAACTTCCAGCTGGAAAATCAATGGCTGCGGCACATCACAGCTCTCGTAGTCGAATTGTACGCAAGTCGTGCGCGCAACGCTTTCAGTCAAGTGGGCATGCTAGGAGAAGCCTTACTTCACACACACACACACACACACTCGCACTCAGAAAAGCCAAGCGGGTTTAGCACAGCTGTGGCTGGGAGGAGTAGTTGGGCAGGTGAGTACACTTGGGTAGCTCAGGTGTGGGCAGAAGCCAAATGGGGCTTGGGGTTGGCATCCCAGAAAGACCGTGAAAGTGCATGTCTGGAATTGATTTGGGGGAGGGGGGAATCTGGTCACCTAGTGTGGGTGCCCGGGTAACCTATGGGGTACCCAAGAAATTACCCGTGAGTACTGATTGCAGTACTTGCTACATGCACACAGTGAGGTGGAGCTGCGAACAGATCCCTTGGTACAAACAGCTTCAAAGCCCAGGAGCTGCGCACGTCTACGAGAAGGGCTAATAATGGGTCCGCGATGCTCTGTGCTGCACCTTGCCACTGGGTGTGGAACAGGGCTGATTGATTAGAAGCCCTTCTCTGAGTTCAGCAGCTCCCAGGCTTGGACCCTCTGTATCCAAGAAAAGGGAGGAGTTAGTAGCTCCACCGCCGCAGCACACCACCAGCTTGTTAGCACCTTCTCCCCAGATGGAGGAATTGAAGTACGTGAGGCAGAGAGGGGAGCTGAGAGGTCTCATGGATGTGTTTCAGCTCCAGGTACCACTGCTCTCATAGCATCCACGCTACTCAGCCTGCTGCCATGGAACTGTGAATGGGCTTTCTATTCCTGCATACAAACAGCATCTGAGCTGTGAGCCTGGACTCCTGGGTTCCCTGATGAGCATGTGGGTTAGAGCAGGGGGGGCTGGAAGCCAGCACTCCTGGGTTCTCTGGAAGGGAGTGGCTTAGGATATAAGGAGTTGCCTAGCTGAGTCAGACCAATGGTCCATCTTAGCCCAGTATTGCCACAACCTGACATGGCAGCAGGGTTTCAAATCGCTCTCCAGGGCCTCAGGCTGAGGCCTTATCTAGGTGTATTACCTGAGACCCTCCAGGCTCCCTAGCAGAGGCCTCAGTGCAATGATTCCTACAACTTCCTTCTGGGTCGAGTTAATGCCACTGCAGGGGCCATTCCTTGGGGACCAGGGCAACACCACAACCTTTGGATAGGAAGGCTGAGGCTGGCCAGAAGGCTTGGGAAAACCCCCATATAAAGATGCTTGTGGGGGCCCATCACAGCCTTGGGGAGATGAAGCTGGACAGCTATGCAGTGAGGGAAGTGTCTGTATCGTGAGGGGGCAGCCAGGTGCTGGGGGAGTGTTTGTGGGGGGCAAAGCTGAGAAATGGGTGTGAGGTGTATACGCAGACAAGGCTGGGGGACAGGCGGGGAGGAAGCGTATGTCTTGGTGATAGGCACTGGGAGAGGTGTATATGGGGTGAGGGGGTGTGTGAATATTAACGGACAAGGGTGGGGGGCAGCCAGGGGTGGGGAGCAGTGTTTGCATGGGGAGGGGGTACCCAAGTAATGCGAGGACATGGAGGGGGGGGAGAAGGCTAAGAGATGGGTGGTGTGTATTCAGAGACAATGGGAAACACAGATGGGGTTGAAGTTATGTTTTTCCTATGTCCTTTCAGCTGGGTTGAGGACGATGGGATATCTATGGGGGGGGAGAGACACAAGGTTGTTGGGTATTAGTCTTGCAAACAAGACGGGGCAGCTAGAGGTAGGGTACAGTGTGTGTAGAGGCAACAGGCAGCCAGCTGCTGGGAGGATGATGAGGGAACAAAGTTCAGAGTTGGCTAGGGGTGAACAATTCATTTTTGTTTTTTTAGTTACTAAAACGAGTGGAGCTCCATTTGTTTGGTTGTTTTATCATTTTATCCCACCCTTGTCTGGGTGATTGAGATGATGTTGGGGTTTAAGGGATTTGATGTGTTTTACTGTATTTTATACCTGGGAGGGAAGGGGGAGGCACCAATCAAATCCTTCCTGAATGCAAGCACCAACAAGCTTCAGTCCAACCAATAAAAGAGATCGTTCAAACCACTTTGTCTCCCTGTTTACTAATGCTGCACCATCTCGTCTCCCTTAGACAAACATGAATAAACAAGGGCCTAGTTCTCAGAGATGACATTTTAAAAGTTTGTCAGGTACCAAAATCCATTTCAAAGTGTGATCTTCTGCGCAGCTAGGTGCTGACTGGGATTTGTGCTCTTGCTAAGTGCTAGTGGTTGGCACTATCTGATAAGAGGATCCTCCTAAATAAAGGGTACACTCCTCCATCTTTAAAGTCAATGGGAGCTAAGCCATTGCCTTAAGTGGGGGGAGGATTCTGCCCAAAGGATACTTGAGTGTCACAATTGCGTTATATTTTACCTGCCTTTGCAGGTGTTGGAGGAGGGTGGGGGCTGAACGCTGTCATCTAGACCCAGTGAATTCCTTTTGGTGGAGCACTCTCTTGTTCCAGGATTCCCTCTGTGCATGGACTATAGGATAACTCATCGATTGCACCCCAGGTCTCTGCACCAGCAAGCCTGCATCCCCCTCTCCCTCTTGGGGGAGGAGGAGGGTTTGTTCAGTGCCTTCCTTTTGAATGTGTTTTAATTATGTTACTTTTAGCTGTTTATGTTTGTTTGGTTATAAGTGGCCCGGAGCTGCCTGAAGCAGGAGGGGGTGGGGTAAAAATGATGTAATAAATAAAAACAAATAAAGCGGAAGTGTTCCCTTTAAATTTGCGTGCATTTGCATAAATCAATGCAGGTGCAAATGAGCACTGCCAGGGGCACAACGACCCAAGAGAAGAGGGCATCCCTCGCTTTTCAAATTCTTGCTTTTTGCCAGCATCTTCCAGCAAAGTAAAAGCAGCTTCTCGAGTCTGCACAGAGCAACGCGGGCTGCGGGTGGGATTCCCCCAGGCGCTGCAAAGAGAGGCTCTTTGAAATGATGGACGAGGGCTCCTCTGTCCCCTTCACGTGGCCGCTTGTGCAGCCCAGGATTCCCGCCCCTTGGGGGTTCCCTCTGCGGGCCTTCCTCAGCCTCCTCTTCCCCCCGCCCCCAATCCGCGCCTGCGCGCTGGGCCCTGGAGCGCGGCAGCGGCTGAGGCGTCGCCCTGGGAAGGAGGCGGGGAAGGTGAGGTCTCCTCAGAGCGCGCTTCCTGTGCGCGGCGGAGGGAAGCGGGAGGTGAGTCCGGCCGCGGGGGGCGCAGAGATAACTAGCCAGCCCCCAGCCCCCGCCTGCAGGGCCCGCTCGCTTTCCTTGCTGCAGGGCGGGAGCAGGGTTTGGTTTGGAGGCGGACCCCCCCCCCNATCACCGGAGCAAGAGGTGTAGTTAGCCCATGGGGAATGACAGGTTATCACCGGAGCAAGAGGTGTAGTTAGCCCATGGGGAGTGACAGGTTAGCACCTGAGCTTGGGGTGTAGTTAACCCATGGGGAATGACAGGTTATCACCGGAGCAAGAGGTGTAGTTAGCCCATGGGGAATGACAGGTTATCACCGGAGCAAGAGGTGTAGTTAGCCCATGGGGAGTGACAGGTTAGCACCTGAGCTTGGGGTGTAGTTAACCCATGGGGAATGACAGGTTATCACCGGAGCAAGAGGTGTAGTTAGCCCATGGGGAATGACAGGTTATCACCGGAGCAAGAGGTGTAGTTAGCCCATGGGGAGTGACAGGTTAGCACCTGAGCTTGGGGTGTAGTTAACCCATGGGGAATGACAGGTTATCACCGGAGCAAGAGGTGTAGTTAGCCCATGGGGAATGACAGGTTATCACCGGAGCAAGAGGTGTAGTTAGCCCATGGGGAGTGACAGGTTAGCACCTGAGCTTGGGGTGTAGTTAACCCATGGGGAATGACAGGTTATCACCGGAGCAAGAGGTGTAGTTAGCCCATGGGGAATGACAGGTTATCACCGGAGCAAGAGGTGTAGTTAGCCCATGGGGAGTGACAGGTTAGCACCTGAGCTTGGGGTGTAGTTAACCCATGGGGAATGACAGGTTATCACCGGAGCAAGAGGTGTAGTTAGCCCATGGGGAATGACAGGTTATCACCGGAGCAAGAGGTGTAGTTAGCCCATGGGGAGTGACAGGTTAGCACCTGAGCTTGGGGTGTAGTTAACCCATGGGGAATGACAGGTTATCACCGGAGCAAGAGGTGTAGTTAGCCCATGGGGAATGACAGGTTATCACCGGAGCAAGAGGTGTAGTTAGCCCATGGGGAGTGACAGGTTAGCACCTGAGCTTGGGGTGTAGTTAACCCATGGGGAATGACAGGTTATCACCGGAGCAAGAGGTGTAGTTAGCCCATGGGGAATGACAGGTTATCACCGGAGCAAGAGGTGTAGTTAGCCCATGGGGAGTGACAGGTTAGCACCTGAGCTTGGGGTGTAGTTAACCCATGGGGAATGACAGGTTATCACCGGAGCAAGAGGTGTAGTTAGCCCATGGGGAATGACAGGTTATCACCGGAGCAAGAGGTGTAGTTAGCCCATGGGGAGTGACAGGTTAGCACCTGAGCTTGGGGTGTAGTTAACCCATGGGGAATGACAGGTTATCACCGGAGCAAGAGGTGTAGTTAGCCCATGGGGAATGACAGGTTATCACCGGAGCAAGAGGTGTAGTTAGCCCATGGGGAGTGACAGGTTAGCACCTGAGCTTGGGGTGTAGTTAACCCATGGGGAATGACAGGTTATCACCGGAGCAAGAGGTGTAGTTAGCCCATGGGGAATGACAGGTTATCACCGGAGCAAGAGGTGTAGTTAGCCCATGGGGAGTGACAGGTTAGCACCTGAGCTTGGGGTGTAGTTAACCCATGGGGAATGACAGGTTATCACCGGAGCAAGAGGTGTAGTTAGCCCATGGGGAATGACAGGTTATCACCGGAGCAAGAGGTGTAGTTAGCCCATGGGGAGTGACAGGTTAGCACCTGAGCTTGGGGTGTAGTTAACCCATGGGGAATGACAGGTTATCACCGGAGCAAGAGGTGTAGTTAGCCCATGGGGAATGACAGGTTATCACCGGAGCAAGAGGTGTAGTTAGCCCATGGGGAGTGACAGGTTAGCACCTGAGCTTGGGGTGTAGTTAACCCATGGGGAATGACAGGTTATCACCGGAGCAAGAGGTGTAGTTAGCCCATGGGGAATGACAGGTTATCACCGGAGCAAGAGGTGTAGTTAGCCCATGGGGAGTGACAGGTTAGCACCTGAGCTTGGGGTGTAGTTAACCCATGGGGAATGACAGGTTATCACCGGAGCAAGAGGTGTAGTTAGCCCATGGGGAATGACAGGTTATCACCGGAGCAAGAGGTGTAGTTAGCCCATGGGGAGTGACAGGTTAGCACCTGAGCTTGGGGTGTAGTTAACCCATGGGGAATGACAGGTTATCACCGGAGCAAGAGGTGTAGTTAGCCCATGGGGAATGACAGGTTATCACCGGAGCAAGAGGTGTAGTTAGCCCATGGGGAGTGACAGGTTAGCACCTGAGCTTGGGGTGTAGTTAACCCATGGGGAATGACAGGTTATCACCGGAGCAAGAGGTGTAGTTAGCCCATGGGGAATGACAGGTTATCACCGGAGCAAGAGGTGTAGTTAGCCCATGGGGAGTGACAGGTTAGCACCTGAGCTTGGGGTGTAGTTAACCCATGGGGAATGACAGGTTATCACCGGAGCAAGAGGTGTAGTTAGCCCATGGGGAATGACAGGTTATCACCGGAGCAAGAGGTGTAGTTAGCCCATGGGGAGTGACAGGTTAGCACCTGAGCTTGGGGTGTAGTTAACCCATGGGGAATGACAGGTTATCACCGGAGCAAGAGGTGTAGTTAGCCCATGGGGAATGACAGGTTATCACCGGAGCAAGAGGTGTAGTTAGCCCATGGGGAGTGACAGGTTAGCACCTGAGCTTGGGGTGTAGTTAACCCATGGGGAATGACAGGTTATCACCGGAGCAAGAGGTGTAGTTAGCCCATGGGGAATGACAGGTTATCACCGGAGCAAGAGGTGTAGTTAGCCCATGGGGAGTGACAGGTTAGCACCTGAGCTTGGGGTGTAGTTAACCCATGGGGAATGACAGGTTATCACCGGAGCAAGAGGTGTAGTTAGCCCATGGGGAATGACAGGTTATCACCGGAGCAAGAGGTGTAGTTAGCCCATGGGGAGTGACAGGTTAGCACCTGAGCTTGGGGTGTAGTTAACCCATGGGGAATGACAGGTTATCACCGGAGCAAGAGGTGTAGTTAGCCCATGGGGAATGACAGGTTATCACCGGAGCAAGAGGTGTAGTTAGCCCATGGGGAGTGACAGGTTAGCACCTGAGCTTGGGGTGTAGTTAACCCATGGGGAATGACAGGTTATCACCGGAGCAAGAGGTGTAGTTAGCCCATGGGGAATGACAGGTTATCACCGGAGCAAGAGGTGTAGTTAGCCCATGGGGAGTGACAGGTTAGCACCTGAGCTTGGGGTGTAGTTAACCCATGGGGAATGACAGGTTATCACCGGAGCAAGAGGTGTAGTTAGCCCATGGGGAATGACAGGTTATCACCGGAGCAAGAGGTGTAGTTAGCCCATGGGGAGTGACAGGTTAGCACCTGAGCTTGGGGTGTAGTTAACCCATGGGGAATGACAGGTTATCACCGGAGCAAGAGGTGTAGTTAGCCCATGGGGAATGACAGGTTATCACCGGAGCAAGAGGTGTAGTTAGCCCATGGGGAGTGACAGGTTAGCACCTGAGCTTGGGGTGTAGTTAACCCATGGGGAATGACAGGTTATCACCGGAGCAAGAGGTGTAGTTAGCCCATGGGGAATGACAGGTTATCACCGGAGCAAGAGGTGTAGTTAGCCCATGGGGAGTGACAGGTTAGCACCTGAGCTTGGGGTGTAGTTAACCCATGGGGAATGACAGGTTATCACCGGAGCAAGAGGTGTAGTTAGCCCATGGGGAGTGACAGGTTATCACCTGAGCTAGGGGTGTAGTTAGCCCATGGGGAGTGACAGGTTATCACCTGAGCTAGGGGTGTAGTTAACCCATGGGGAGTGACAGGTTATTACTTGAGCTAGGGATGTAGTTAGCTTATGAGGGTGATAGATTTATCACCTGAGTTTAGGGGTGTAGTAACCCATGGTAGGTGTCAGGTTCTCACCTGAGCTGTGGGCATAGTAATCGTGCAAGAATAAAAAGCTGTTGTGGCTAGCTCTTCACCTGAGGTAGGGATATAGTAACTCAAAACAAGTGACAGGTCCCCAACTAAGTCAGGAGTATGTTAACCCAAAACAGTGGGGAGGGCGGCTGCTTTGCCTGAGTTAAGTGTATATAGTAAGCCCAGAGGGATTACAGGCTGCTGTTGCTTAATATGTTAATATATAAAATGTTTGGGTTTTTTTGTTTAGGCATTTAGCAAAGGCAATATCATTTGAAGATTCGTGAATCAACATGCTTGGCAGGAGACCTAGAAAAATCCCCCAGGCAAAGGGCCAGGGAGTTGCAGCTGCAAAGCAGGTACAGAGACTTTCCACCACACCACAAACTAGTTAAGACCTCACAGCTGTGGGATCCTCCTGTCTTGTATAATTCTGACTCTTGCTGACATGAATCCAGGGCTGCAGGATTCCCTCCACCTCACAACTGTATTGCTTGAACTCGTTGCCATTCTTGTGATAGCAAAGATGTACTGCCCAAATAAAACAGTGGCAAATACATTAGGAAAATGCACAGTTGCTACCAGGCATCCTTTTTGACAGAAAGGAGGTGTGATCCTTTGGCTGTTTAGTGCTAGCCCTAGCACTTAGCAACCACATACATCCCAGTGTGAATATGAAGCAAATTGGGCTTGTGCTGTCACAAAAACAGCAAGAGGATTGTGCTGCTGACTGTCACGTCAGAACATTTGCAGTCGTTGTCTTGTGACAGGGAGAGTTGTCTTAAGAATGCCCTGACAAAGCTATGTTCAGATTTTTTCTGACCTCTCCCAAGGATGCAATACTAGACAGGCCTGTGGGGTGGTTGGTGACTTTTTCAAGAAGAATGGGGTGTTCTTTTGGGAGAAAAGTAAAATGCTGCCATTTCTTAGACCAGGAATGAGGAACTTTTTCCCTTCCAGGGGCCACTTTGAAAATGAGTACAAGCTCTTAAGGGTCACATAATGTTTAAGGGGTGCAGTCAGAAAGAGGAGGGTCCAGATCATGGATCTGTGCCATTGACCTGTCCCCTATCCCTGTGTGCCTGCCCTCATCTCTCTTCCCTTACCCTGGGCTCAATTTTTCAGTGGTTGGGGGTAGGAAATGGAAGTAAGGACCAGATCCAGAAACTGAAAAGGGGCTATATAAGAATTAGCTGCAGGCTGTGTTTGGCCCCAGCCTTGAAATTGCCCCACCCCTGGCTTTGACAGAGAGCTTTAACGTAGCTACTCCAGTTATTGTGTATGGGTTTATTGCTTGCATTCAGACTAATTTATTAGTCTCTTGTTATAAGATTAAGATTATAAATTTATTACTCTTATTATAAATTAATCTCTTATTAACAGGACCATATAGTCTGCTACGTTTTATATACAATAAGTGAATTCTGTAAACTAGTCTCTGCCCTGAAAAAATGAATGTAAAAATGGGGAATAGGAGAGCATAGTGCACGACAGAACAAACATGATGTGTACATATCCTTGTAGCAGAAGTACATTGTGTAATAGGCAGAGTTTTAAGAATCATGCTCGAGTGAGGAAGATTGCTGTACTGCTGGGGTGGCCAAGAGGTTGATCGTGATTTACTGGTAGATCACAGGCTAGTCACCTGTAGATCACGCACTGGGGAGTGGGACCAGGCTCTCCGAGATTGCCTCTTGGGAGGACAGCGGGGACTGTGCCCCAGGGAATGTCTCGGGGAAGGAGAGGGGCGAGGGGAGCTCCTCTAGTGCTGCGTCGAAGACTCTCTCTGAGGGGAGCACTCCTCTTCATCCCTGAGACCAGTTGCTGAAGTGCCCTAGAGCTGGGAGCCAGCTGGAGCGGTCCTGGTCTGGAATGCTGGAACCAGGGAGTCCTGGTAGGTTACCTGAGGTTAACACGTGGATTGCGTGCACCTACTGGAATAGAGAACCCATGAACACTTAGAGGGTGGGGTGAAAGAAGACACGCCATCGGAGGGCGCTAGGAAGGAACAAGCAGGGAAGTGTCCTAGTCAGGAAGGGGACAAAGGCCTGACAGGAATAAGGGGTGGGGAGATAGAATTATGGGAGGCTTTGAAAGTAAGTAGAAGCTTGAGTTATATGCAGAAAAAGGGAAGCTAGACTGAGAAGGGGGCCAGAGGGGAACCTGATCAGAGTGATATGCAAATAGAGGATTTTTTACTTTGATTTAGCTACGCTGTAAAGTATATCTAAAGGGCTTCCTTCCTGTGTAAAGGAAGGAGAGAGAGAGAGAGAGAAATAGGAAATTATCAGAACTGTAATCAGCTTGGACTGCGCAGTTTCTGTCGCCTTTGAGAAGCTGAATTGGAACAATATCCCTAGCTTCCCATCCTTTTAGTTCCCTTCTTGATTTACCCAGGATCTGTTTCTCCTGTGTAACTAAGCTAAGCACATGCAGCTACGACTTCTCGACTTTATGAATGCATCCCCGTCTCTCCCTCTGTTTCTCCACCCCTCGTCTCCCTTCCCCTCGTCTCTCTTGGATTGTAAGTTCCCCAGGACAGGGACCTTATCTATAACTAATGAATGTAAAGCACCAGGTACGCTACTGGAGCGATATAAATACTTAATAATAATATGAGGATATAGAAGGGTGATATTAAAGGAAGCAGTCTTAACTTTCAGTAGGTAACCCTCTTGTGTCAATACTGAGCCATTGGTCCATTGTTATGAAGCACTGTTTTAGAAGGAGCTGAAATAAATAAATAAATAAAAGTTCTGGCTACTAGTTTACATTTCTTTGGTATTCTTGGAACAGTATATGGGGTCTCAGCCCCAATGTTTTGGCCAAATTTATCTTGAGTAATAAATATTCTTCCCACCTAAATTCCCCTCATGGTATCAGTGTTTGGGAGGGATCAAGATGAAATTCGTGATCAGTTCATGATAAATCGACACTATTTTGCCATTTTAGAGAGAGAAAAATGTCCTCGGTGAATTCCGTTTGTGTCTCACTAAGCAGAACATTTTTACCTTGTCTTTAAATACCAGAGAGACATTGATCATAGAGGTTCTCTTTGGTTAAATGCCAGCCTACAAGGGATCTGTTCACTGTTTCCCACTAGTGAGGTGTGTCATATTTCAGGTGTGAGCGTCTCTTGTTTGCATTGCATTGATAGATGAAATTACAGGGAATTGTGGTTTAGAAACTGCAAATAAGGAAAGAACCTTCACTGCCAATTGAATTCAGACTGCACTGAAGACATATTTTAATAACCGGATGGCTGTGATGCTTTGAGTAAACTTCTTGTTCTCATTGGATCTTTCCCCTTGGCATCAGCTGGGGCTCTTTGTAGATTTCAATCCTGAAGAGATGTTGCTTGATATGGAGGATGGTGGTGATGCTGAGGACCTAGAAGCAGAGCTGGCTGCTATCACAGGAGGGGGTGCATCAGAAGGGAAACCAAAACCCAAAGGGAAAAGTAAGTCATTTTTTCTCACTGCAAAAAAAATGAATCATTTATGTCAGGGATGGTGAATTCCCTCCCATGGGCCGCTTTGAAACTCCAAGGGCTGCATAGAAGTTGGGAACAGGGGGTGCTTAAAGGGGTGCGCTCAGGAAAAGGAGGGTCCAGATTGTAGCTCTGTGCCTGGTTCTGTCTCCTATCCTCTGAGCGCATGCCCTCATCTCTGCTTGCTTACCCTAAGCTTAGTCTTTCATTGGTTGGAGGTAGGGACTAGATCCAGAGACCAGATCCAGGAACGGGAAAGGGGCTAAATAAAACTAGCTGTGGGCCACATTCAGCCCCTAGGCTTGAGATTCAGTATAGTGTAACCGATAAAGTGCTGGACTCGGTCCTGGGAAGCCAGGGTTCAAATCCTGTTCTAGCCATGAACTCACTGGGTGACCTTGGGCAAGTCACAACCTCTCAGCCTCCGTTCCCCATCTGTAAAAATGGGAATGTGTGTTGGTCTTTCCCTTGTCCATCGTAAATTGTAAGCCCACTGGGTAGGGACCTGTCTCCAGAATCTGTGACTGTAAGATGCTGCATACACCTAGTAGAAATGATTAGTGATAGGGTATTTTCAGACGTTACGAGACCACAGTCAATTCCCTGTGGTGGCTGCGATCACGGAACGTCTGTTGGGGGGAACGGATGTTCCCCCTCTGATGTTACCATGGCAGGGAATCACTTTCGCCACGCGAGTGGCCAAAGCGGCGGGGCCGGCGGTCATCGTGTGGTGAAGGTGATTCCCCGCCGTGATGAACCCCTTCGTCACTTCTGGACGGCGGCCACGGCCCGGAATCCCCGCAGGGGTTCCAGCCCGTGGCCAAATCAGACGAGTGCTGCAGCCGCATTGGCCGCGGCGGCTGCCCGTCTCCCCAGAGGGCGGGCGGCGGGGAGCATGTAGGGGGCAGCGCCGTGCGGCCGCACGTTGTGCCACGCGGCCCCGCCCCCTCCTCGATTCCCCACCGGGATCCCCCGGCACGTCTGTTAGGGCGTGACGGGGTCGTCCCGACGGGGGATGAATTCATTGATTTCGTGACGGGGTCAGTTGGCCCTGTCACGTCTGAAAACACCCAAAGTAGCAGGTTCCACACCCCTGATCATGATAATGAAAGGGAATCCTATTTATGAAATGCGTTTTGCTTGGAAATTTTTTACCATGTAACTGAAAGATTTGAGAGAGAGACTTATTTTTTTTCTATAGTGTCTTGGAAAATCTGCCTTAGGGTGAAAGGTTTCAGAAGCTTGGAAGAACTTGATAATGGTCTCTTTAATCTAGCAACAAGTTCCAGTGGATGGAAGTTAAAGTGAGACAAATACAGACTGGAAATACGGCTTAATTGTTTTTCCAAGCTTGAAGGCCTGACGTTCTGTCGTCCGCAATTATGCAGCTGGTCAGACTACATGATTATAGTGACCCTACGATCAGTTAAAATTATTAATAATTGTTAAGCTTGTATATTTAACAGTACTTGTGTTGCACTTTCCTCTTCATGTTCAGTTTCCTGCATGTGTGGCAATTTGACAGAGCAACAGGAAAGAGCAAAGTGATTTAAAACTACAGGAAAATGTGACATTAACATGACAAAAAGGGTGAGGGAATTGAGAAAAAGGTGTAAAATCTGGAACTAATTTAAAATTTTTATATTGGTTAGATTTCACAGTGATCGTCAAAAGTAAGGTTTGCCAAAACCAAAATTTACAGTAAAGTACCTAATTTGCACTACAAGGACATTTTGAGATGCATTCTTGGTGGGTACTCTGAAACTCCCTTTCCCTAGAGGGTGTCAGAAGCCTGAGCATTTTCAGGAGGAAATTAAGATCTTTCTATTTGGCCAGACATATATCCCAGATGCACATGCTTGGCTTGGTTACATCAAGAATGATGGCTGGCTGGTCCCTGTGGTGAGGATAGGAGTACATAAACTTCAGATAACAGATTGTATTGGATGGTAGGTATCAGCAGGAGTTAGGTGAGGGGAGCAAGGGGGAGGGCAGAGCGGAAGAGGTGGGTCTTGAGGAGGGATTTGAAGGTACAAAGGGAGGGGGTGAGGTGGATGTGGGCAGGGAGGGAGTTCCAGGTGTGGGGGGCAGCTAGGGAGAAGGAACGAAGGAGGTTAGGGCAGATGTGGGAGGGTGAGAAAGGGGACAAAGGAGGAGTGGAGTTGACAGACTGGAGTATGGAGGGAAACTAGGACAGAGAGGTAGAGAGGAGCAAGGTTGTGAAGAACTTTATAGGTGAAGACTAGGAGCTTGTGCAGAATTCGTTCAGGAAGGGGAAGCCAGTGAAGAGAGGAGAGGAGAGGAGAGGAGGGGCTGCACGTGGTCAAACCGACGGACTAGGTGGATGACCCTGGCAGCAGAGTTTTGGACGGAGATAAGGGGAGAAAGGGGAGAGCGGGGGAGACCACTGAGAAGGAGGTTACAGTAATTGAGGCGAGAGACGACCAGGGTGTGAACAAGGGTTTTGGCAGAGGAGATGGAGAGAAAAGGGCAAATCTTAGCAATGTTATGGAGGGAGATGTGACAGGATTTGGCAACAGAGTCGATGTAGGGTTTAAAAGAAAGGGGTGAGTCAAAGATGAAGCCTAAGCTACGGGTTTGGGGGGACGGGAAGGATGGTGACCCCATCGATGAGGATCGACAGGGAAGAGGGAGAGGAACAATGAGGGGGACAGATAGGACAGATGAAATTTAATGTGGAGGAGTGCAAAGTAATGCACATAGGGAAAAACAATGCAAACTTTATGTACACAGTGCTGGGTTCTAAATTAGGAGTTACCACTCAGGAAAAGGACCTTGGAGTCATTGTGGACAATACAGTGAAATCCTCAGCTCAGTATGTGGCGGTAGTCAAAAAAGCAAACAGAATGTTTGGAATTATTCATAAGGGGTTAGAGATGTAAATCTATGGTGTGACCACACCTTGAATACCGTGTGCAGTTCTGGTCACCCCATCTAAAAAAAGATATAGTAGAATTAGAAAAGGTACAGAGAAGAGCAACAAAAATAAGGGATATGGAACAGCTCCCCTATGAAAAGAGGTCGGGTAGGTTGGGGCTCTTCAGCTTAGAGAAGAGACAACTGAGAGGGGATATTATAGAAGCTTATAAAATTATGAGAGGCGTGGATCAAGTTAATAGGGAACGGTCATTTACCCTCTCAAATAGTACTAGGACTAGGGGACGCTCCATGAAACTAGCAGGTAGCAGATTTAAAATGAATAAATGAATGTGGTTTTCCACTCAACGCAGAATTAAGTTGTGGACTTCGTTGCCGTTAGTTGTGGTCAAGGTCAGAGGTATAGCTGTGGTATTATGGTGTTCTCCAATCGTAAAGAAAGGATTGGATAAGTTTCTGGAGGATAGGTATAATAGCAGCTCTTAGCCAGCTAGGTTTTGGGGAATGTAACCTCTTATTGTCGGGAGCTGGGAGTGAACAACAGGGAATGGATCGCCCCATTGCGACCTGTTGGGCACTTCTTCCAAATGACAGATTGGCCGCTGTCAGAGACAGATGCTGGGCTCAATGGAACATTGGTCTGACCCAGTAATATTCTTAACGTGCCTGATGCCGAACAGTCGTGATCAGAGAAAGGTCCCTATCCTGAGGGACTTACAGTTTAGGATGAACACGGGAGAAGGGAACATAGGGAGAGACAGGGATATAGTCACTAAATTTAGAAGTTGTTGCAGGTGCACATGCATACTTAGCTTAATTGCAAGGGGAGGAGGATAATCAGGAGAGTAATAAATAGCAATACGTGGAGGTGAGGAAGTAGCCTGACAGAGGAGGTAGAGCGGGTGGAGATAAGGGGTTATTGTTATATTATATATTTCTATAAAATATAAATTTTGTATAATATATATGGAGCAGGGGATTGGACTGGATGATCCTGCCCTATTCTGTGATTGTTTTATTTTGCATCTATTACATGTTACTTTTATTTTTTGTTGCTAGCCACCCAGTGCCCCTGGAGTAGGGCCGTATACAAATCTGAAACGAATAAATAAATAATTCCTGTTGACTTCCGTAGACGTTAGTTGCCTCAGTGACACTTTTGCTTTTGAAAACACGACTCTGGAGTCTTTGGCGTGACTTTGCTTTAGGTCTATTCTTTTTAATTGATTATTTTTTTCTTTTTAGCTATTTTTAGTTTTGAGGGTGTTAAAAAGCACTGAAACAAGCTTTACTAGAAATTCTGAGACTGGTGATGTGTTTTGGGCTTGGTTGAAGAGAAGTCCTCGTATTTCTCCAAGTCTCTTTGAATTTCTTCTGCGTAGTTTCAGCACCTGAGTCCAAAGGGCCCTGATGTTAAACCTGCACGTGGCAGAGTTGCACACATTGCGTGCGCACTACGTTCTTTGCACAGAGATTACGTACACGTTGCATGTGCACCTATTTGCACCATGTCAAGGTCTAGGATTGGGCTGAAAGTAACTACAGCAGCTGTCTTAAAATATACTGCATTACTTTTGCTTTGGGGTTTAAGTGATGCCAAGTTAGTTTAAATAGAAAAAAGAAAAACTACACAGAGAATGCATTGGAAAATGAACCTTATTATATGAATTTTACTTCAAGCATTCCTGTATATAACGATACAAACTGTTAAATCATTCTCCTACGTTCAGAGTCTAACATTTTAAGAAACTGACATGCAGGTTTGCCCAGTGGAACATGAAAGGGTCTAACTGACCCCAATAAATGTTTAGTGATTATTTTTTTCTACACAAAAACTATTTTTCCTGCACATCCTCTACTACAAGAAGATGATTAAATTAATGAAGAAAGTGGGGGCATTTTCAGACAAGACACACACTACCCACTATACATGTTGCAGGGCTGCAGTGTTGCCCTATGGGTGCCCTGTAACATGTATAATGGATGGGGAGTGGGTGGAGAGTGTCTTGTCTGAAAATACCCCTTGATGTCTTCATTGTTTCAGAATACATTACTTTTGAAGAGGAATTGGTTTCCCCCCCCAAAATGATGTCAATTTTTGTAGGTCTTCAGGGTCAGATAGACTCCAAAACACAACAGGGATGAATTCTTAAATGACTAGATTTTTAATCAACATTGTCTGAATAACATACATGAAAGAAACCTGAGTTGGTCGTCTGAATAAAGGACTGGCCGCCTGGGACTTCGGCCCTTTTTACACGGGCAGCGTTGGATGACGGGGATGGGTGTGCTGCCACGGTGGGTGGAGCCCTTTCCCATGGACACTCCCCATCTCCACCCATGAAGAATGTAGGAGAGGGGAATCTGGTCAGCACAACAGGAAGGTGATCAATGGAGCATTTGGGGCAAAACAAGATGAAGGGGGATAATTCTCTCTTCTGTAATCTGCATGTTTGCTCTCGACTCTGGCATTCCGCTTGGTTTGTGGCTTTTCTGTGAATTAACTAGAATCTTTTCCTGTTGACAATGTAAGCATATCTATTTTTGACATGCATTCTGCCTGCAATAGCTTATTGTTATGTTAAGTTACAAAGGAGAGAGGTTCAGTCTGGGAACAAAGATTCTTTTTCAGCTTTAAAGAAGCAGACAAAATCTGTTTACCTTTCTGACGTGACATTCCTCCCTTTTGCCATGGGTAGCATTGAAGCAACCTAGTTTATGGTTTAGGTTGCTCAGTGTGTGTTTGGTTTACTGCTTGCATGACCACCACTTTGAGACTTTGGAATAATCCTGTGATCCCACTCAAACAGCAACAAAGTCATGCAAAGAGATCAAACATTAATCAGGATTGTGACACCATCTGCAGATGGCAGGATCCGTGTGAGGTCCCAGCTCACAGCTTGGGAAACTCGAGCTTACTGATATGTTTCTTCTGTTCTTGTGCTGAGGTTATTCACCCTCTGCAGAAGAGAGCTGCTTGTAATTGATCATCATGTGTACGGTTTAATTCAAAAGAAACAATTTCCATATGGTGAATGCAGACACGAGAGAGCTGAGTTCTTTGGGACAGAGAGAGTGTTTTTATTCTGTGTTCATGCTATACCTAGAATAATGGAACCCTGGTCCATAACAGGGCTCCTGAGCACAACTACAAAACGGTGGTATTATACAAAACGTATAATAAGTATGTTGATAATACCACAGATCCATATGACGTTCAGCTAGTCAGTTAAATCCCAAATAACTCCATGCAAACACATATGGTGAAAACAAACAAGACATTAGCCCGCATCTGGTGGGTGTCCACCTACTTGTTTATTAGGTGCTTGCCCCCACCAAACATGGGACCACCACCCAACAGACATGCATCTCCCACTCACGATGTGGTCTCAGAGAATGTGGAGGCTGCTTTGCGGGCAAATACAGACTAATGTGCGACCATGTGTTTGCAGCCTGTCAATTAGGTTGCAGGCAGCGCCTCCACGCATACAAATCAGCCAGTAACATAGAGTTGTGGATAGAAATCCTAAAGCATCCAAGGAGCAACTGCTTCCTGCCCCTGTCTCCATTCTCGTTCTCGCTGGAGTTGCTATTAGGGGCTGCCCACAAGCTCACTAAAAACACACCAGGGGCTACCTGTTTGTTAGGCTGGACACGCAAAATGTGTGAGTGGTACAGCCAAAATATTTGGCAGACCTCTTTTTCATTTGTCTAATTGGGTTGAGGATGGTTGTCTGAACCCCAAGTGGGTTTCAGGGCGGGCCATTCTACGCTCAACCATATCTTCACTATACAATATCTTAAGCAAGTACATTAATCTGGGGAAGTCAGCTATATATTTTTCATTTATTGATCTTACTGCCGCTTTTGACAGCATTAATAGATGTTTACAATGAGATAAGCTCCATTCTATGGGAATTGATCCAGTTTTGCTAAGACTTTTGCAGGCTTATCACAAGAATACCTGGGCCCAGGTTCGATATGAGCTGCAAGGAGAATTATCGAGCAGATTTAGTATGTCCAGAGGGGGGTACGTCAAGAATGCATCCTAGCCCCACTCTTGTTTAATTTATACATTAGTAATATCATTGATGGAATGATTCTCACACTCCCAAACTTCTTGTGACGCCAGTCGGAATATTAGATGATGCAACCTTGTGTACCGGGATACTGATTCAAAATGTTAATGTACTCTCCGTCCAGATATCCAAAAATTTGTTATCTTGAGGACACCAGTTACCCCACAGAGAATCATTCACCTTGACTAAAGTTTGTTACTTTGACATTTAATTTGCTTGGATTGGGCCATTCCGTTACGGTCAATTCCAGATTCTTTTCCCTAGCAGAGAAGAAACTTGCCTCCCAGAGGCTCTTCGATATTTCAAGGCAAAATGATTTTGCCGATATTCGATCTAGGAGCATAGCACCTCTCTATAGTCTGTGGAAGTTAGACTTTGGGCTCGAAAAATATCTTTCTATGGAAATATCCCACATCATGGCAACTGCTTTGTGTAGATTACGTACCAAACATATGCCCTCAGCTATTTTGGAAGGTAGGAGAACCCAGATCCCCAGGGAATTTAGATTTTGTTTATGTGGAGCTGGTGTTGTGGAAGACATCACCCACTACGTGTTTGAGTGTCCTCGTTTTCATCAAATAAGAGAAGTGTTCCTGCCACTTGACTATCTTAAGAATTTACATTTCTCCTATCGAGAGAAACATATTTGGCTCTTTCTCCAGAAGGATGAGGCTATCCTTAAAAATCTCGCCCTCTTTGCCCTGAAAGCAGAAGTCACAAGAAGAGGATTTAAGTCCTCCAAGGATTATCTTGTTTGAGGTTTTGATTTATTTTTTGGTTATAGCAACATATCTTCTGAGGAAGTAACTGCTATAATTTCTTATAAAATTGTTGCTTGTACAATGTTTTATCTTCAATAATCGTATATTGTGTGTTAGAATCATGCTGGAAAGCTTGTTCTCAATAAATCTAAACTGAAACATGTGAGTGGGGATGGCACGCACCAAACCTGGACTGCAGCAGGCTGATGTCTTGTTAGTCCCATACAGGCCCATTGGTTTCATTGAGCACCTCTTGCTTGCATAGTTCTGCTTGTGAATAAGAATAATTTATTAGGTGGGATCTTTGGTCATAGCCAAAAAGAAGAATAAAGAATAAAATCTCAAAGAAGTAAAACAAAGGAAAAAATAAAGTTCCATATAGGAAACAGTAAAATATACATAAGACAAAAATGAATTAACTCCTCTGTGAACACAATACATAAATATTATTTAAACAGAATATGAGAAGTACCATAATAACCCAGGCCACCCCATATCATGACTCAGAATCTATATATAGCGGTTTAAACCCTGCTTGTGTGGTTCTCCTTGCACAACTAGAGCGTAAATCTCTCATTTTCCCACTTTTATATAGTGAAAATAATTTTTCCAACTTTTAGTCTTTTCTGTTATATTTAGTTTGCAAGCTATTGGCAACTGTCTTTTGCTATGTGTATACATAGGGCCCAGTCTCAGTTGGGAATAATGATGCGACTAGGCTTGCCACCAAATCCTTTTTACGCGGGTTTAAATAAGGAATTCATAAAACTACACCCTTTTAACCCTGCTGGCTTTGGACAAACTTTGACTGACATCCATTTAAGACCAGTGAGAGAGATGACCTGGATCCCTCATTTCCATTTATTTTACAACCAGTTCTTTTTAAAATTGCAGATCTTGACATTTAATTTGCTTGGATTACATTATCCTTGCGCCACCTCCTATATATTGTCTCACCCTCCCAGAACCTGTCAGTTCTTCCAACTGCGTTCACAACGTGGTACTAGTTCGCAACCACAGAAAAACACAGGAAGAAACAAAATGACCTCAAATGGTTTTAAAAGATGTCTGCAGTGCGACCGTAAAATGCCGCAGAATGACCCACATGCCATCTGCCTACTTTGCTTGGGCACGGCACACAACCCAACTGATTGTGAGCACTGTTGAGTGCTAAAACCACGAACGCGTCGAAACAGGAAACTCTGGTTACCTGGATTGCTTGCTTAGATGGAGCAGAAACCGAAAAAGAGGGCAAAAGCCAAAAAGTGGAGATACTCAGCATCGGCAGTGGATGCGGGGATGGCCGTTCAACAGATTGAATCCCTGCAAACTCCGCTGGGCACTAGTAGAGCCTCAGTGCCAACAACTCCTTCGACCCCAATGCCTTCTCAGATGGTTTCACCAGTGGTGATCAGCATTTCCCAGAGCCAAGTGCTGTCACACTCCATGCAACACAAGAAGGCAACAGCTAAAAGGAAGCACCTGACACACCCCCATCAACAGGTGAAGAGGGAGAAGATGTCATTCTGGAGTGGCCCCTGCGGTTGGCTAGGGATGCCCTCCTCGAGGTCCCCTGGAATTCCCGGGTGTCCGCTATGAGGAGGGTGTTCTCCGTGTCTGTGCCACGGCTGTAAAACTCCCTCCCGTCGGAGATCTGTTTGGCTGCCGGCCTCCCCTCTTTCCGCAGACAATGTAAGACCTGGCTGTTCCGCCAGGCCTTTCCCGAGAGAGATGGGGTCGGTGGGTTGGGGTAGGGTAGGGTGGGGGGGGGGATGGGGTTTTATATTGTTTTTTAATTGAATTATTATTATTTGTTTTTAATGTTTTAAAATGTTTTTAATATGCTGTGAGCCGCCTGAGATGCCTGAGGCAGGAGGGGGTGGCATAAAATTTTTAATATAAATAAATTATATATATAAATAAATTCCAGTCAGGTTAGATAGTGAGCCCCACAATGATTCTGCGGCGGATGACTCACCACAGAAGATGTATCCCAGAGGGACACGGCACCCAGAGGTGAACGTAGCAGCCAAAAGCCATGGAGGCACATGGGCCATACCAAAAATAAATGAACTGCCCATGCTCAAGACAACAGAACAGAATACCCAGCACCTACTCCTATTGTCCCTACAGCAGTTCTTGCAACACTCCCAATCACGGAACAGCGAACGGAGCGAGGAACTGCCTACGCCCTACGTGTCAGAGTGAGAGAGACAGCACCGGCATGCAAGATAAGGAGCACGACGCCGACACAACACCCCCCAGGCACGGGCATCCTGTCAGCAGCAGGAAGGGACCGCCCCAGGCCCATCAACAGAGCAGGGGTTAGTTCCCATTCAAACCCACGGTGCAGAAGAAGGTGATCTACTAGAGCCTACTCCTTGCTCATCACATGCCGAGGTGCCAGACACAGGGGGAGGAACCACCCCCCACTGATGATATAATAGGTACAGAGGTGGGCTCAACCGAAGACCACAAACCATTTCATTTATACGTGCAAAAAGTAGCAGAGAGTCTGTGTCTCACAACACGGGCAGTAATAACGCACAAGTCAGATCTGATATTTAACATACTTGGACAAAGGCAAAACTCAAAGGTGGCTTTACCTCTGTTGCCAAGATTGGCATCCGAAATACAGCTTTCGGCTATGGCAGCTTTACAGCCTATATCTTAGTCAGCTAGCATATTCTACCTTTTTCCATCAGAGGGCCACCAGGTTTACTTAAAACACCCAGCCCCAAACTCATTGGTGGTCTCAGCATTCACAGAAAGAATAAGACGTGATATGGCTAAATCAACCCCATCAGAGAAGGCGGGGAGGAAATTAGATGGGGGGAAAGGTTTTTGCTTCGGCCACCATGGTGGTCCGCATTAGTAACTACACATCAGTGATGGCTACCTACCAGTACCAACGATGGGAACAAATAAAGAGGTTTATTAGATAGATATTTATTATATGGCACTAGCTTTCGCCATGGCCTAGGAATACAATAAAAATATACACAAGTTCCTGCATGTAATTTTACAGTAAAAACAAAACATAATAGAAAGATCACTCTTGGGAAGGGAACCTTACAGTCCCAAGTCCAACATGGGAGAAAGAGAATACAAATTTATAAACTACAACCAGAATTCACAACAAATTCCCCTCGCTTCTTTGCGGCCAGAAGCCCATAGGAGGCAACCGAGTTCATAATTCACTTATCCTGTGATGCAAGTAAAAGTTCAATCATGTAACGCACAGGAAGATGTTCCTTTCCTTTTCTTAATGGATCCAACCACTGACATCTTATAGCCTCATAAAGTGGACAATGAAAAAGAACATGTTCGAAATCCTTGGTAGAGGATTTGCAACAAGGACAAGTCCGAGTCAAATAAGGCTTACTCGCATAACGGCCCAACGTAATAGCAAAATCAAACATTTGGAAACGTAATAACTTATAGGTCCTGCGTAACACCTTATCCTGTAATTTGTCCAAATACTCTTAAAATGTATGTAGACTTTTAGAACGATGGTAACAAGGAGCGACTTTCCATGCAGCTAGTGCTGCCAAGTCCTCCTGTTTGGCCACATCCATCGCTCTTTGGTTCACCAGACCTCTCTGAAGGGGATTAGTCGATCCCCATATAGAAGAAAACGATAGGCCTAGATTCCTTAGATGGCACGAAACTTGAGATAGGGAGGTATACTTTCACATTCTAACTCCTCCCTGAGGCAAAGGGTGGTCAAACTATCACTTTCCCGGTTACAAAGCTTAGACCAGTATCGGAGGCAAGCCTGTCTCCTGATACATACCATTGGCAACATCCTTGTCTCTGCCCTAACAACCAGGCCCAGCACACTTTGGGGGACCTGCAGCAGGCTGCGAAGAAATCTATTTTGGACAATTTCCAATACCTCCCAGCCATCTAGTGGTAAAACCTCAGCTCCATAGGCCATAAGTTGTTGAACTTTGGTCCTAAAAACTCTTAGAATAAGGGAAATATGAACTCCCGAAGACCTTGCAGTTAAACTAAGTATAGCTTTGGCAGCCACATTGGCCTTTAGAGCTATCAGCTTTCTGTGCCTTTCCTGCTTGCAGTTGCTAGAAAAAACAATTCCCAAGTACACATGAGTCGACTTGACTAAATTCTGTCCGTTTAATAGAGGTTTATTAATAAGCTACCTGAAGGGGATAGACAGGAAGCCATGACTATAGCTACAGATGGCCAGCAAACTAGTAAATACTAACTACAGAGTTCCTAGCACGCATGCCAAACGTCGGTGCACACGGTAGCAACTTCTGTACTTCTAAGAAGGCATGCGTGGTTAAGAGCCACAAGGCTGGATACCACCGGCAAAATTAGAATAGGAGCCATTCATGAGGCAGGGTCTGTTTGCCAAAGACACACATGAGATTTTTGGATAAGTTAGAAAAATCCAAAACATCAGCAACAAGGCTTAGGCTGGGGAATACAGATGCCCATGCTAGTTTCTATCAAACAAATAGAAATAACCTCAGGTATGGAAGACCATAAATGTCTTTGTTTAGCCGAGGAACACGAAGACAGGACTGTTACAATCCAGAAAGACAGCGCCAACCAGGCAGGGTTTTTTGTTGCAATACAAGAGCAACCCCACGACAACCTCCCAAACAAACAAGAAAACGACAGCTAAAAACTCTTGCAGTGCCTCAACAGTTCACGTTTAATGGCCACTTAAAGGACTCCTACTTATCCTCACACAGAAACACCACATATAGATGGGCATTATATATTGTGTTAATGGGATATAAAGTGTGTGTGTGTGTGTGTGTGTGTGTGTGTGTATGTATGTATGTGTATATATGTATGTGTATATATGTATGTGTATATGTGTATATGTATATATGTGTATATGTATATATGTATATGTATATATAAAAATAAAAATAAAAATAAACAGGTACGACAGTTACAGATGAGAGATTTGCAATTTTAAAAAGGACTGGTTGTAAAATAAATGGAAATGGATATGAGGGTCCAGGTGTGTGTATATATATAGGGCAGAAGAAACAAATGGTTTGAATCTGTTTCCATAGCGTAAATAAGACTCTGCAGAGAGGAACTGTGCGTTTTGTCGGGAGGAGAGGGAGGTAGTCAGATTTGCAAGTTCTGCTCCTTTTAAAATCTGTATTTCTTGTGGAGAGTTCAGTCAGGTAATAATGGGCAAGTAAAAAAGAATGTACGTCTAAGTACATGGACCCATTTTTTGTTTGGGGTAATGCACCGTTTACCAGAAATAAGATTCCTTTTGAATGGGAGTGCTGCTGCTGATAACTAGGTATGATTTTCTTGAATATATCCTTGTCTCCCCTCTCTTTTGTATCCTAGACTGTAAGCCCACCCAGGACAGGGACCTGGCTGTAATCACAACTGGTTAGCACCAGGCACTAGATAAATAAATCATGATTATTATGATTTCATTTTCTGTATTAAAAACGAGTTACTGAAAATTCTTGTCATCCTTAAAAGGGCTAGCTCCAGAATTTTTACCAAATGAGATGCAGTTGTTGTGGCTTATTGTGGGGAATTTTGGCTCCATGTTGTCGTCTTCCTCTCTTATTTCTAAAGGCAGCGCTAAAAGCAACTCTTCCATCAGACAGGCTGCCACACTGTGAGGTGCAATTACAAGGGAGGGATGGGAATAGGCTGGAGAGAGAAAGAAAGGGGTGGAGGCTGCTGCGTACAATTAATAGCACTATAGAAATAAGTAGAAATGATAAGTAACAGAGGCTGTGGGTGAACACTGAGCGAAAGAGTTGAGGGAAGGAGCCTCTCTCGCTGTCCAGAAACAACTGTATTTCTGTGTCGGAAAAGGGAAGTATCATAGAGTATCTGATCCCTAGTTCCCAGTTAGACTGCTCGCAGCTTAGCATTTGCATCCTGTTTGTTTGATTCTCGGGGTTTGCATCTCCTCTTGGTTGTCTTCTCCAGCCCCTCTGCCCATGGATCACATTGAAAAGATGGCTGCAGAGTGTATGAAGGACCTGAATGAAGAGGAGGAAGATGAAGGTTTGGAAGATGATACGGACCTTTTGGTATGTAGATTATTTCCTTGGCAGGGAATCATGTCTGTTAGCAACAAGTCTCATCAGGGTATTAAAGGCCCTGTAGCTGACTCGCTGCATTGAAGCAGGCACAGAAGCTGCTGCCCTGTACTGGCTACCACAGTTGGAAAAGAAGGCTAAAACCTTATTCTCTTTATGATTATTGCTAAGACTATTCTGCTCTTAGCATGGATGTGACCCAGAGCCCAATAGACTATGCCCTTGAACTAAAGTTCAGTGGAACTTGTGGTTTGTCACTGTTTCATGGGGGAGGTATTTTAGGCAGGGATGAGCTACTTTGATTAGGCTGTATTGTCAGATGCGTTGTTTCCAGATCAGCAAAAGTGATAATTCCACTCTATTTGGCACTGGTCAGGCCCCACCCGGAGTACTGTTTCCAGTTCTGAGCACCTCATTTTAAGGAGGACATTGACACATTGGAGCGAGTTCATAGGAGGGCAACAAAAATGATAGTCTGGAAAGAAAGCCTTATGGAGAAAGGTTGAAGGAACTGGGTGTGTTGAGCCTAGCGAAGAGAAGACCAGGAGGAAAGATGATAGACGTCTTCAGATTCTAAAGGGCTGCCACCAAGGAGATGGCAAGGAACAGTTCTGCATTGCTACAGAGGGAAGAATCCTAAACAACGGGATTAAGTTACAGGAAGATCTACATGTAGATTTCAGTTAACTGTCAGGAAAAACATCCTATCGTTAAGAGCTGTGCAACAATGGAGTAAGTTGTGCAGGGGGTTGTAAGCTCTCCCATCATTGGAGGTTTTAAGAAAGAGGCTAGAGAGCAGTCATCCTGCATCCAAGCAGGGTCTAGATGACCCTCAAGATCCCTTTCTAGAATTTTAATACTGCCACTATAGTGAAGCGCGGATATGTGGGAGATGCAGTTTGGCCGATATCCAGAACATACGATGCTTCTGTGAACTACAGAAGCTTTGAGTCTCCAAACCTGTGCAAGCACAGGCTTTTGGAGGAGTCCTTGGTATTGGTTTGAGAGCTCTCCCTACAGTAGCCTTCATGTGGAGGCAGCTTTTCTTGTGGTCAGAAGCAAAACATGTGGGGACAGCTGCCTGCCTGGCTGGCTGAGATGGGAAATGTTTTGGGGACCTCAAAGGTGGAGTAGGAGTGTAAGCTGAAGTTTCTAGGAACAAGGGGTCTTTGTAATCACAAAATCTCATCCCTTGTCTGTTACCACATGCCAGTTTCCGGTGGAGATGCCTCATTGCTAATGCAAAGTAGCAGATAACGTTTCTCTGAAATGTTGCTCCTGATAATAGGCTTCAGTGCCTGTCTTTCTTTGTGTGGTGGCTGTAGGGAGGGGTTCCGGTTCCTACAGAACCCATTGACATGGTACCAGGCCAAGTTATTGACCCTGCCATCTGACTCACTCCAAGTTTTATGCTTGAAAGAAGAACTTCAACACAAGGGAGCTAGGGCATACCCATGGATTCGGTACACCGCATCAATAATGAGCAAATTGGGCTTCTCAATCGCCTACCTAAGTACTCAAACCCTTGGCAAAATTAAAACCTGTATACAACAAAGATCTAGTGACATCACAATACAGGAGGATCTTGCAGCCCTTAAGAGCTGGAAAGTAGCCCCAGAATTTGTACTCAGCAAGATATGCCCTAAAAGGGAAACTTATTTAGATCTTTTGCGGAATCCCAGTTTGAGGAGGCAATACACATTGTTCCGCTTTAATCTTATTCCATCTGCATTGGTGGAAGGCAGGTATGCCAAAGTCCCTTATCAAAAACGTGGATGCTTATGCTCTCTTATGGACATAGAGTCAGTGGAGCACCAACTTTTTAATTGCCCCTACTATGTGCATCAAAGTGCGAGTTTGCTGGCTCCTCTGCTGGAGGGTAAGGAACTTACCCAATCTCAGTCTTTAAGGTATTTAGCAAATTTATCAGATATTAGTGACATCACATCCTTTACAACGTTCCTTACTCTTATGATTAAGAGAAGAGAGGGTATTAGATCTCGGTTACAAATAATGTGAGCAGGTGGAAGCAAGTCCTATCTTGTAGGCCGTAATTGTAATCAATGATAAAGGGCAAGTGGAAGTATATGTGTTGGGAAGTGTGGATAGGAGATATATATCAATGACATGACCTCTGTGAAGGATGAGTCAATAAGTTTAAAGTAAGAGGGAGAGGGTAAAGACATATGTTGGGGGGCCTGTCAGGGGGATCAGTGGAACAAAGATGCATTTTTCTGCTTATGTTGCGGCTGCCCTGCCAGGGGAGAGTGTTGCTGTCACAGTTCTTGTGAAATAACAACATGCTATTGCGAAATAATAGCATGTTACTGAGTAAAGTGGTTAACTGTTATCTTATGTGAATAAATTATGGCTATAAGGTATATTATGTCTGTTATAGTACTTTTGATGTATCAGTATATGGGGTTTCATTATCCATTTTATTGTTAATTTTATTGTTAATTCTAATTTTAATTTTAATTTTGGTTGAGCTTGTGTGGCAGAAGTATTGATGTTTCGTTTTTCCTTTCCTGTTTTTTGGTTTTCTCTTCTGGCCATGGCAAAAGCTAGAGCCTAATAAAGATTTGATTTGATTTGACATGGTACCAGAAGCAATACATGGTCTTCAGTAACCATCTGGCTGGTTCTTGCTCTAGGCAGAGTTACAGGAGGTTCTTGGTGAGGAAAGCGGAACAGGAAATGGTGAGGATGAGATGGAAACACCGGAAGTATTGGCAGCTCCGCCAGTGACACCTCAACAGGCAGAGGTATGACAGCTGTACACTTGGCTATGCGATTTTCTGAATCACTGTTGTTACAAAATGTCCATGATTTTTTGTCTTCTCTAGCAGGAATTAACGCTATACTGCAGTAACTAGACTTTTCTTTCGTTCTTCAGGTAAACTTGTTGCTTGTGAAAATTAGGGACTGCTAACATAGACTGTAAACTCTTTGGGCAGGATCCTTATCTTATTGTTTATAAAGTACCTATCACACACTTGTGTATAAGTAACACAGGCAACCTTCCCTCATATAGCTCTCTCACTGAATCTTACTCCTGTCTTACAGTATTCCCGCTATTCCAGCTGTGAACCTTCATACAGTCCAGCTGTGTTACGCTACCTGTCACTTGCTCATTTATCCCAGTCTTGAGATCCGAACGAATGCCTCTTCCAGTGGAGCACAATTTAGATTTTAAGCTCCTCCTAGTCCTCCCCTCACCCCCAAAACATCTATGTGCATACATCTCAGTCCCTAGTTTCCTGCATTCCTGTTATCCCTATCCCATCTCTCTCCTACCCCTTTTACCTGTCCACCTGAGTTGCCTGTGACCTACAGCATCATCTTAATATCTTCGGCTTGGACTTTCTCTTGAGCAGACTGTCAATGAATGCTGAGTTGTATGGCGTATCAATCTGTTTCGCTGCCAGATTTGTCTGTCTTTAAGCAGTCAAATGATTTGTTTGGTTGCAGCATTGCTTCTGATGTTTGTACAGAATTCAGGAGTCCTTGCCACTTGCCCTTAGAGACAGATCCCCCCCCAGCCCTGAGTGAGAGAGACAGGAAAATATTCACAAACTAGAGAAATTACACTTGCACATGCTTAGCTTAGTTACGGGGGAAAGGAGACCCAGAATGATAGCATAGTAGTAGAAGGAGCATCAGTGAGCAGCCTGGTGGAGGTGAGGAGCTAAGGAAAACCTGATAGAGCTGTTGAGGGCTCTTGAGTGTTTATAAGTGGCCATTGGTAATAGCTTGCTTGTATCGGCAGTCTGGGATTTTCCCAGTGACATTCCAGCTTGCAGGAGGAGGCAGAAGGAGAGAGTTTTGCAAGGAAGTCAAGTTGATAGAACCCCTGAATTGCATAAAATTTACATGGTGAAGAAAACCAACAAGTGTGCCCCAAAATAACTCCCAGGCAATCTAGGCTCATGATGTCTGAGAGGCTTCACTGTTCTCCTTCATCTGCTCTCTAACCACACATCGCCAGTTTCCCTGTGGCTAAAAGTTTCCTAAGCTACTCCACCCACCTCTTTTCTATGTCTCCTTTGATGGGGAGTCCAGAGGTAGATCCAGGGAATGTTGAAGCAGTACAAGTGCCCCTTTGTTTCATAGAGACTTCCCATTTTGTCCCTGGAGATTCACCATGTGTGTTACTTTATACAGAAAGATTACGTTAGAGTGGTGTGGCAAAATGTGTGGGATTTTGGGCAGCAAATGCCTTGCTCAGGTTTTGGGTTTTTTTCTTTGGAGATCGCATCGTCTCCAGCTGTCTCCAGTGGGCTCCAGCAGACAATAGAAGACAGGATTGCAAACTACAAGGCAGCGATTTCCAACGCAAAGGAGACGGGTGAAAGCTCGAAAGTGCGACGGTATGAGCGAGGCCTCAAGGTAGGTTGAATTTATTGCTGGGGGGGGGGAGATTTTTGAGTGTGGGATGAGAGCCTCTGTCAAGCTCAGCCTAGGAGTGTTACTTAGTACATCAGTGACTTTTGGAGTTCTGTCCGTGTGTTTGCCATCAGTGTATAGTTGTTAGGCATAGTTTGGCTTAAAAGCTAGGTCTTGCATAAACAGGATTTTCTAAAATTGATGCAAAATCTCCAATAACTTTTCTATGTTAATGAAATCCTAGGAATTGTTTTAGTAATTATTTTAGCTTTCACCGTGTATTGTTTGCAGCCCAAGCATTAGAATTGGAGTGGGGAGCCGCTTCCCTTTCAAGTGCCACTTTTGAACATTAAAACAAGCTGTAAGAGCGGACTAGGTATTGGGGGCAGGAACGCACGCGGGAAGAGGAGGGTTCAGAGATCTCTCCCCTATCCTTGTGTGTGTGCCCTCACCACTGCCTTCTCCTGAGCCCAGCCTTTCAGCAGGTAGGGGTAGGAACTGGATCCAGGAGTCAGATCCAGCAGCTGGAAAGGGACCACATTAAAAACTATCCATGGGCCAAATTTGTCCACCCAGGCTTGTGGTTCCCCACCCTTGCATTAGAGCATTGTGCTACAGCAAGAAGTCCAAGAACCAAGTCTGATTTATAAGCAAGACAATGTGCTAGTTTGGTGGTTTCTTTACAGATGTAAACAATAAATCGACAATATGGTACACATTACACTTGATCTTAAAAATACTTCCAACTTTATAACTCTAAACTGGTGTTACACAAGGAAAGAAATTAATGTTTGGAAAAATGGCTGGGGACCTCAGCAGTGAGGGAAACCGGTAATGTAAGCTATGTGTTCGGAGCAAGCTAGTCTAAAATGTGCAAATGGTAGAGTCCCAGTAACTTGTATGTATTTGGCGCTTGGCTCTGTAAAATGAGTGCAGCTTATTAGCTGTCTCCTCCCCAATTCTCCTCGTCGTCGTCACTGAGTTTGACTGTGATTTCTATGAATCTCACACCCACACTCGCCACGTCTGAATTTGGCCTGAGTAGGATGGGTGACTTTAATGAAATCACAGGAGCATTCCTAGCTTGTGTAGCCATTTGGTGACAGCAAACCTTCCACCCACTTTGCAGAATTCCCTGTGTGTGTCTACCATAGACAAGCTCCTTATCTTAATGCCACTGCTCCACTTGAAAAGGAAAGCAGAGTACTTTCTCCCTCCGTTACAGAAATTTAGAATCCAGTAGCATCTATTTTCTTTGGCCACGATAGCTTACAGCCAGGTAGCAACATTTATTCTCTCTGACTCTGTAATCCAGGTGGTTTGTGCCACTAGAGGTGAACTTGTGCTCCCCTTCAGCGTAGCACTGGCGGTTCCAGAGCTTGGCAGCTCAGCACTTCCCACGCGAACGCCTTGTTAGCTGGGCTGTCAAATAGTTGGATGCATTGAGAGAACAAGCAGAAGCCAAACCTGGAGTAAGAAATGTGTATCCTGGAAATGTTCTGCGTGCTGCTCATCCTTGAAGGAAATGTAAATGCAATGATGTGAACTTCCCTCAGGAGATATTACGCCAGAGGGCAGAATAAGACAGTTTTATCCAAAACAGAATTTGGATATCCTGATATCATCATAAGTAAGGTTTGTTATAGTGAAGTAGGATAGCACGCAGGATATCCTGTTGAGCTGTCACCTCTTTGCGTATGGCTTTTACCTGCCATCTCTCTGCAAGGCAAGAATTTCTGTCGCAATCACTGAACACGGCAGTGGGCATGTCTGTATCATCCTGGAAGTGGGCACGTTGATCCCACAGCATCCCAAGTTTCCGTTGGCTTCAGGGAAAGTGTGGAGATGCAAGGCTGTGTGTGTGATTGGAACTGGAGTCTCCTGCACAGCCGGTCCAAAATAGCTCCTTGGATATTGTGTAGCATATCAAATAATGTGACGGCATTGTCTGGAGATGCCAGTTCCAGCCTAGTTAGCATGATTCTTCTGTGCGTGAATCGTTTGTTACTGTTTCAGCCTATGAGGTGACCGGTAGCTGTACTATCCTACTTCACTATAACACACCTTACTTATAATGAACCCCCACCTGTAGCAATCCTGACTTCAAGGACCATTTCTTTCCATATAAAGGAGTCCCACTGTAATGAACACTTTGACAGGCTTAATCCCAGCATAACAACCCCCATTACCATCAGGGGTTTAGCTTGTACTTTTTGCAGTGGTTTTTGTAGCTGAGATTGGAACAAACATGCATTGAGAAAAGCACAAAAAATAAGAAGCCATCTATGCTGGGCATGTTTGTTTGTTTTTTTTAAAAAGAGAGAGAAGCTACATGATTTCAGTCCTGTAGTCAGCATGTACATGTACCTTTTTATTTATTTTTTGTTTTCCCTTTCTTTACCATGTAAAGGTTGATCCATGTAATGGAACGTTTGTTAAATTGTTTTATAAATAAATATAAATAGAATAAAGTGTATTGATTTTTAAAATTAGACATGCCTGTGTAATTTTGGTGCAGCGGATTGCCATATGTGGAATGAATGAACTTTTTCTTCTGAGCCAAGGGCTGTATATTACGTTGAAGTTGTACTGAATGTTTGTCTTCCTTCCCTGAAGACTATGGTTTTGAAGGGGGCGGGTGGGGAACAAATCTGTCTTTTCTGCCCATACTGTTGAGGAGTTTGTGTTAGACATAATTTCTGTATTGGTTAAAGAACTGAACTGTGATTCACTGATGGATAGTCCGAGTGGGTGAACTCTAGGGATTGGTGATGGAAGAAAGGTGCTTCTACGGTCTAGGTTCTCAAACTGTGGGGGACGGGAAATTGTTCTGGGGGTGTATGGGAAGGTCCCTGTGGACAAAAATCTAGCTCCACACTCTGACTGAGGTAGGGGGAATCTCCAAAATAATGGGGTGGCAAGTGGGGAAGGAGTTGAAGAATGAGAGAGCGGAGGCAGTAGAAGGATGGGACGGGGGAGGGGAAGAGAGAGAGTAAGATGTGTGTGTGATGGGAGGGGGCTCGACTACAACGGACAAGTTGGGGGAGAGGGCCACAGTTTTAAAAAAAAAAGTTTGAGAATCCCTGTTCTAGGTCCCTGTTCAGGTCAGCTCGCAAAACAGCTCGCAAAACATATGAAAACCAAATAAAACCTCATTAAAACCATTCCCACCCCCTGCCCACCAAAAGCCTGGGCAAATAAAAAAAGCATTGCACTGCCTTCTGAAGATGTTCCGGCTTTGGCGAGCCACCAGGGGCAGGGAGTTTCAAAGCTGTGGGGCAGCTGCCAAGAGCCCCTCTCTGCGTACCCATGTTGTCTGAACATGATGCAGTGGTGGTATTTGCACGAGGGCACCCCTGGCTGACCTGAGGGAATGCTACAGAGCATAGTGGGGAAGGTGGTCTCTGAGAGATGCAGGGCCCAAGCCGTTAAGGGCTTTAGAGGTCAAAAACCAGCACCTTTTGACTGACTTTGTTTTAAAGAAAGCGTAAGGTAAACTAAAGTGCAGAAATGGCTTGTGATTGTCAAAGTATGCTGACCGACGTGCTCATGTTGTGGTACATGGGGCTCTTTGCACAAAAGAAGTGTCAATACCAGTTGACTTCACCCCTCAATCTCTGTGCTAGACGTTGCAGACCATGCTGACCATGGTGAAGAAGGGCAGAAAAGTCAACGAGGAAGAAATGCCGCCTCCTGTAGCCTCCAGGAAGGCCTCCGCTCAACTGCCTCGAGCCGCAGGAGAGGCACCAGAAGCTTCAGGTGATTCTGCCACAAGAATACCCAAGAAGACAGAAGAATCCGCTTCAGACCCGGAGTTACAGCCGTCTAGTGATATGGAATTGTCTGCGGGGGCAGCTTCTGCCCAGGATCGTGATGCTGCGTTGCCTGTTGTGGAAGAGGGTACTGCTGCACAAGGTGGTAGGTAGTCTGACCTGCCAGTTTCCCGTGTAGCACCCACCTTCTAGAGGGAACCTCAAGCTGGGTTGTAATTTCCTAACTGTTTGCCCTTCTGCAGCACCTTTCACTTAAGCGTCTCAAAGTTCTTCACCGATACTGGAGAAAACAGCAGAAATTTCGAAGCTTTCTCTGCCATTCTTCACGTGTCCATAGCTGCCTCTTGCAGGGGTGTAGCCAGGCTGCGATTTCCCCCCCCCCAAAAAAATTATGATTTCCCCCCCCCCTCTAAGAGGAAGGGGGCAGCCAGCCTTGACCTCCTTACCCAACCACTCCCAAAGGCAGCAGCCCCACCTCGGCACCCGGTAGGTCCCTTGGAGAATCGGCAATCCTGCCAGGATTTCAAAGTGGGAAGGGTCCAGCACTCCAACCCCCTCCTGCTCTCAAAACCTCCTTCCTGGTGGGGCTCTTTGCAAGTGATTTGAGCACCGCTAAAAAACTTTCAGAGGGGGTGGAGATTGAGGGCAGAGTGCTGGCCCTGCTTCCTACCTGCTCACTCGGAAAATTTCCTAGCTGTGCTTAGGCCATGTGCAAAGACTCCCCCCTGTCACCAGAGTGTGGGGCTCTGGGCTCAACCAAGTCCCCTCACTCCATGGTGGCTATGCCACTGAGCAACCATTTGAAGGCAGGTGTTAGCTCTCTCTTTCTTTAGGGATAAAAACAGCGAGACAGTAGATGGTGGGATAATGAAGTTGAAGCAATTCCAGAATCAGGAATGAAAGCCAGGAGTCCTGATGTCCAGGCCTCACCATAGCTGCTACAGTCACAAGAGAGGGCTTCTCTGTGCTTCTGGTTCAAACAGCAACAGGAGAGTTACTTCCCTGTCTTACAAGGGGAGCTGTGAAACTAGCACCCCTGTTTATAAAGAAGCTTGAGATCTTCGGTGTAAGGCGCTATCGTACTGAAAAGTATTTTCAACCATTGGCATAGTTTGTGCTGCCTCTGGGATGCCCTTGAAGAATACAGCTGCTCTGCAGATAATGTGAATATTTGATTCAAAGCATTAAAGGGCTAATTCAATATGGATGAAAATGTCAAGGATTGCAGATCGTAACTGCTTGTGTGAGGCTCTAATTTTTATTCTCTCGCACAGATTCCCCAAATGCCAACACACGAGCGCTGCTGGTTGCAAGGCAGAAGGAGTATAAATTAGCGGCCCTGAGAGCCAAGCAGAGAGGGGATCTAGAGAAGGCAAAAGAATATATGAAGACTGGCAAGGTAAAGTACACTGTTCCCAAACCAGATGTTCTGCAAAGGCTACATCTTGGGTGTAAACTAACAAGATGGTAGCCCGCTGCTGTCCGGGAGCCTTCACTCCTCCTACCCGTATTTCATGTGCTTGTGGGCAGCCCCCACTTGCGGTGTTAGGGAGAGTGGGGCAGGAAGCGGTTGCTCTTCAGAACACTCTAGACTTTCCATCCGTGACTCAATGGTGCTGGCGCACTTGTACAAATGGAGGTGCTGCATGCAACCTAATTGACAGGATGCAGATACATGGGTGCACATTAGTCCAAATTTTCCCGGATGGCAGGCTTGTTTGTGTGGGTGTACGAGTCCTTTTGCTCTCTGGAGAGTTCGGCGGCCGTTGCAGATAATGAATACTAACAGATGCTTTGTCTTCCCAATTCAGAAATTTAGCCTGGTTCTGGAAGCGCTGGACAGTGGGCAGGCAATAGACCTTGAAAATATGCCACCAGCTCCACAGGGTAAGATTAGTAAAGCATTTCAAACAAGATACTCTTATTCAGCCACCTTCGTGCAGTAACAAGAGGATACTGGATAAAGTTAATAGGGTGCCAGAGAGATTGATGATTACATAAGATTTGCCATGCTGGGTCAGACCAATGGTCCAACTAGCTGAGTATCCTGTCTCCGATAGCAACCAGCACCAGATGCTTTAGAGCACGGATGGCCAAAGTTCCCTATTCTAAGAGTCGCATATTATTATTATTATT
>QEPC01013865.1:10733333-10796935 GCA_003113815.1 Sphenodon punctatus | reverse complement strand
CAAGAGGCATGGTGAGCAAAAGAAAAAGAAGCGCTCAGCCAGCCTGGAGGTGACGCGGACACCTCGCTCTTTAGATGCAGAGGCAGGTTCCTCCGAGCAGCAGGCTCGGCCAACCGACTCGGCAGTGTCGCTAGCCCTGGTACCGACCACCCTGGTACCGCCCCCCGCTCCGCTGGCTCCACCCTCGGTACTGCAAAGCACCGTACCTGCCCTACTTGCCTCTGCTGACCTTCCGGCACCGACAGACTTGTCCGCGCCCCAGGGAACGGTACCTGCACCATCGGTACCTTGTCTCATCGTACCCATGCCTGCAGCCCTGTCGAACCTTCCACTTCTCCAGCAACTGCATCGGGATAGGGAGTCACGTTCTCCCTCGCATACCCGTCGCCACGACCGCTCTCACTCCCGTTCCTCGCTCTACCATGACGTGAGAGACCAGATTAGTCCCTCCAGCTCAGCATGGGACCACGATCCCATGCGGTGCGGTAGGGAATGGCACTCTCGGTCACCGTGCTCTTGCTGCTCCTACGGGGATACCAGGTACCGCCGGTACCAGTACCATGAGACCCAACAGTACCACTCTCGCAGTCGGTCCCCATACCCGGCACCATCTGATTCCGCACAACTCCAGCGGGCTACCCCTTATCAGTCAACTGCCGCGTATGTACCGCTGGCACTGCCCACGGCACCGCCCACAGCAGCTGTCTCTCGCCCTCCTCCCAAACCTCAACCCATACAAGAGCGGAGACCGCATCGAGAGACCCTACAGGCACAACCGCTGGTACCGTCGGAACCTCACTCCATGCAGGATCGGACTCAGCACCAAGAGACCCTACATGCACAGCCTCTGGCACCGCCGACACCGCCGGCTACCCAACAGGACACACGGTCAGATCACTCCTTGGGATTGGAGTTCCTTACCTCTCTAGTGAGCCAACCTATCCGTCAGGGCGCCCCCCCCATCCCAACTCTCTGAGGCTGAGGTTCTATCGGAAGACTCCGAACCTTCTTCCACCTCTACCCCTTCTCCAGAGGATTAGAATATCTCTCACACCCCCTCCTGATGCGATATCTGACCCAAACGTCATGCTGGCCGCTGAGGACTCTAAGGCTTTTCAAAGCATGCTAAAACGCCTTACAGCAGCGTTACCTAAACTTCCCTCTAGGGTTGTTAAAAAGACCCAATCTGGCCCCGTATTTGGTATTCTGGGGACAGGGGAACCAGGTCACATAATGCTTCCGATGTTTGAGCAATTAATGGAACCTTCCAGATCAGTCTGGTCCAAACCCTCTTCTACCCCCGCCACCAATAAGCTAGCGGATTTGCTTTGCGCCATCCCTAAGGAAGGGGCCAGCATGTTTTATAAGCACCCTACCCCCAATTCCCTTGTCATTGCAACTGCCTCTTTAAGATCTAAATCCGGTGGCATCCAGACCTCTCCCGCTGACAGGGAGGGCAGGCGTCTTGATGTCATTGGAAGGAAAATCTTCTCTTCTGAAACTCTATCAATTAGGGCCTCCAATTATGCTTCTGCAATGTGTGGGTACCAACATTGGCTCTGGGCCCAGCTAGGTAGGGCATCTGACCCCAGTCAGATCGCAGCTCTACAGAGGGAGGGGATGCAGATAGCCCAATTCCAACTAACTGCAAACATGCATATAGCTGATGCTAACATTCGAGGGATGGCCTCAGCCATTACTTTAAGACGGCGTGCATGGCTCCGCTCCACTGCCTTAGCACCAGAAAACAAAACTAAAATCGAGGACCTACTCTTCGATGGGAAAGGCCTCTTTGCAGCATCTACTTACAATACCTTAAAAAAGATAAAGGAAACTTCGCAGACAGCTCGCTCTACAGGAGTCATCTGGACCTTTAAAAAGAGTTTTTATCCATCCTCCGCCCCCTACTCCTACCAATCTAAACAGGCCCCTTACTCTTTCAACTCAAATAGACGCTTCCCCGCTCAGTATCAGCAACAGGCCACACCCTCCCAACCCAGAAAGCGGTACTCTAGGCAGAGAGCAAAGGGTAGACCCCCCCCCCACCTCTTCCGCTACCCAACACCTCAAACAACGTTTTTAATTGTACGTAGATTGAGAGAGTCCTTCAGTATCCTTCTACCTTTGTTAGCCATCTCCAGCCCTTCCACAGGGCCTGAGAGTCCATAACCGCTGACCGCTGGGTCAGGAAGGTCATCACTCAGGGGTTCTCTATTCAATTTTCCTCGTTTCCTCCCAACTTCCTACCCCGCCCCTCCCACCCCCAAAGCTCAAATACTAGCAGAGATTTTAGAACTGATCTCCAAGGGGCCTATGGAGGAAGTTCCCCCTTCAGAACAAAACTTTGGGTTTTACTTCTGCTATTTCGTCGTACCCAAAAAGGATGAGGGATACAGACCTATCCTTGACCTTCGCCGTTTAAACAGATTTATCAAAAGGTTCAAGTTTCGTATGGTTACTTCCCCATTATTATGCTGGGTCTCCGCCAGGGAGACTGGTTATCCTCCACTTACTTTCATGTTTCTATAAACCCAGCGTATCCACGTTATTTACGTTTCCTTGTAGGAAATGGACACTTTCAATACAGAGTCCTATCGTTCGGCCTTTCCACTGCACCCGCGTACTTACGAAGGAAGCACATCAGAGTCTTCCCGTACCTGGACGACTGGCTAATAGTAACCTCGTCGAAACGTACACTACTGAACCACCTCCAGGTGACCCTCTCACTACTTCAAAACCTTGGACTCATAGTAAATTACCGCAAATCGCACCTTCAATTCATAGGGGCCATCCTCAACACGTCTGTGTCCAGAGCATACCTCCCCTTCGACGGTTCACGGTCATACGTCAGACTAGACTATACTATCCCTCCAACCTCGTCCAAGGAGGACGGTCCGCTTCTTCCTCCGTCTTCAGGAATTCCTTGCAGCCACAACGGCAGTCACCCCATATGCCCGACTACATCTACGCACCCTCCAGCAGTGGCTGGCCCGAAATTATACTCCGGCTGTGCACCCCCTCAATATGCTCATTTCCATTCCTCCTGAGGTCATCCCCGACCTGCGCTGGTGGGCACGTCACAACAATGTCCTGCAGGGCACTCCTTTCGTGCCACCCCCTATTCAGAAGGCCATAACGACCGAAGCTTCCCTGACTGGTTGGGGAGCCCACATGGGCCTATGGTCCCCTCAGGAGCAGGAGCTCCATATCAACATGCTCGAGCTCAGAGCCATCCACTGACCCCTCAGAGCACTTCTCCCTCACGTTGTAAGAAAAATGTCCTCATTACAGACAATTCCCCTGCCATGTGGTACATAAACAAACAGGGAGGCGCATGCTCTACCCGCCTCTCCAAAGAAGCCCAAAGCATCTGGCTCTGGAGCATCGAACATGACATTCACATTCATGCCATCCACCTCGCGGGCCAGGACAACACGATCACCAACCAACTCAGCTGACGGGCCACAGACCACCACGAGTGAACCCTCTGCAACTCAGTACTCCGCGACATTTGCAACAGGTGGGGAACGCCCACCATAGATCTATTTGCCATGCAGGACAACGCCAAATTCCCCAAATTCTGCAATCGAGCAGGGGTGGAACCAGGATCAGTATCGGACACCTTCGTGATATCCTGGAATGGGGACTTCCTATATGCCTTTTCCCCCTCTCCCCCTGATGTACAAGGTCCTCTCCAAGGCACGGGCCGATCGTGCTCATGTGATCTTAATCGCACTCTTCTGGCCCAGGCAACCCTGGTTCTAGACACTCCAGGAGATGGCCAGCAAAATGTTCACCTTCCGCTCCTACCACACCTATTATCCTGCCAACACGGGACCATATTCCACCACAACCCTGCAACGCCTCATCTCTGCGCCTGGTTGATAGGTCCATAATCCAGGACGCCCCCAGCAACATAGCAGACGTTCTCCTGAACTCTAGACGCGCCTCCACGCGAGCATGCTATGCTGCCAAATGGAACTGTTTCACGACGTGGTGTACCTCTCGATCCATCTCCCTAACCCATCTAAACGTGTTTCATGTTTTCGACTATCTTCTATATCTGCATGACTCTGGCTTAGCAACACAATCTCTCAGGGTCCACCTAGCGGTCCTGTCTTCTTGTCTACAGTCTGACACCGGGAGCACCTTATTCTCCCACCCTCTCATGAAAACATTCTGGAAGGGTATCATGAACTCCTCTCCTAATACTCACCTGGCCCCCCAGTGGGACCTTAACCTCGTCCTTGCCAGTCTGATGATCCCCCACCCCCTTTGAACCAATGACCACTTGCTCCATGGAGAACATCTCCATCAGTACAGCATTCCTTCTGGCAATAACTTCTGCCAGAAGAGTTAGTTAACTGACTGCCCTCAGGGCTTCTCCACCTTACATTCATTTCCCCAGGGACAAGGTAGACCTACGTACAGACCCTGCTTTCATACCAAAGGTGGTATCTATCCCCTTTCCACCTGAACCAGACCATATCCCTACCAGTGTTTTTCCCAAGGCCACATGCATCTCGTGCCGATCAAATATTCCATCGTTTAGATGTCAGCGTGCCTTGTCGTACTACCTAGACAGGACTAAGCACATCAGAGCGGGCGGGATTTAATAAGGGGAAACACAAGCGGCTTGCGGGGATTATAGGAGAAGAGGGTTTGGTTTTTTTCCAGCGTTGACTCAGCGAGAGAACGCGAGGGGGGAAGAGAGCGAGACAGGGAGAAAGAGGGCTTCCCCAGTTGTCTGGGAAAGTCTGGACCTGCGGTTACCTTTCCTTGCCTGTTGAGACGGGACAGACAGCCCACGGATCCAGCGGAGTTCGGGGGATGGAGGAAAAAGAAGGGGCAGACAAGAGTCTGGGAGAACTAACGCAGACACACACAGAGCGACCTGCACGTATCTGGGTCCCAAGACTTCTCAGAGGTGGAGGGGAAACTATAGGGCAGTTATTGGGTACTGAACAAAGGGTTTTAGAGGGCTGCGAAGGGTCGTTTGGGGTGTACAATGGGCTAACGAGGGGAGGTTACTTCCATGACAAAAAGGGCTATACAAGATGCACAAGATACCTTTGACACGGGGAAACTATAAACAAAAGACCCAGGGAGGGGTGGCAGGGCTAACAACGGTCCTTTAGGGTACAATGCGTGTGTGTCTGGTTTCTCTTGGGGAATGCAGGGATCGGGGGGGTTCTGTACTGAGTCATGGCTACCAGTTCCTTGTTACAACAGGGTGAGCCCTTCTATTCAGAGGGCTTTCCCTTCTAGTCTGTTTCTCAACCTTAGGCTGGTATTTTCCATGAGTGGTCCCTTTTTGCTAGGAGCTAGGGTGGCTGGGCCCGATCCTTATTTTCCATGCCCCCCCCCTTCCTCTTGCATCCAATGTGGAGTTTGTACCACAAGCCGCCTTGCCCTTGGTTACCCCTGTGGGTTTTGCTGACCCCCGGGTCCAAGACAGTTGGCTATCACAAGGGGGAGGGGGGTACCTCCGTTCTGGGCGGGACCAGGACTCCAAGCTAACACCATGATGAATTAATTCCCCTTGCCACCAGACAACAATGATATTAACCTGCCTTCCTGGCCTCGGCCGTCGGTCCAGGGACGTGCCCCTTTGGACGTGCCCCTTCGGCGCGGCCAGTCCCGACTCTTGAGCTGGCGGCCTGGAAGCCGCTTTTCCAAGTTCCCGCCCCCTTGTCAGGCACAGCAGTAGCCCGCCCCACCTACTGGACACACCACCTTGATCTCCCTCCGACTCAATCTCTGGGGAAATTGACCACACACCCCTACACAGAGTCTTTGAGAGCCGCAAGACACAGTTTATACACACACGCGTGCACACACACACACACACACACACACACACACGCACACACACACGTTTGCACGCACAAGCCTTGCCTGCCTGTTGATTGGCTGGTGGAACCGCTGCTCTGTGATCCTGTCTGCTGAGATCCTAAAGAGCAGCTGCAATTCAGCTGCTGTGAGTTGGGTGCAATGAAGGAAGACACAGGACCATTAAGGCAGCGCGGGGAACCACACGTGAACAGCTTGGCCACTCCTGTCCTAACGGGCATAGAGGAAAAAAATACAGCTCTGTTAATAGTCACTTTTTATTAAATTTGGAATGTTGACTTCAGAAATGTGACTACTACTAATACCCAATAAATGACTGTTTGTGAAAGGAGGAGAGAATGGGCTGAAGATTACATTGGGTCCTGGCTTGGACAGGTGAAAAGTGCCAATGCATTTGTGCAGGGTCAGTAGTGGAAATGCTGAATGTCATGCGTTAGATAAGAGTATTTCAAACAGCCTGTAGCAGCTGGCCCTGCCTCTAGAGGCTCAGGGAGTATTGGCTGCTTAAATTATGTGGGAGAGGTTTTCACTGGGGTTAAGTTGCCAGAATGGGGGGAAATGCTTCCAGAACTAGTGGATGTTCTCAAGCACTGATCCTGGGAGAGAGGATAGAAGATGGAAATACTTAGCCCTCTGGAGAGAAGTAAGCTATTTGAAGGGCTGGGGGAGGAGAGCAAAATGTGTAGGACAAAATGTGGTGGGGGGAACCTCTGGCCCAGGGTCCAAGTCCAGCCAGTGGCTGGGTTGGGTTTTTTTTGTTTTTTTTTAATTTTTGGTTCCTTTTCAGGTCCTGGATCTGGCCCCTGCATCCAGTCCCTACCCTCAAGCACTGAGACAGTGAGGGGCAAGACTCCCGAGAGGAGGGCATGCACTCAATAATAGGTTTCCCCACCCCATGGGAGGTTTAAAGCCCTAGTTCGTTAAGCTGTTCTGCATCATGTCCTCTTTCTCGTCAGGATTTCCTCCGATTCCTGGTGTAGCACTCGCGGGGGGCAATGACACACTAGCCGCCGTGTTGGAAAGCGCCAGCCAGCTGGTTAAGACAGAAGAGGAGGAGGAGGAAGAGGAGGTTTGAGTTCCTGTTTGATATCTATTATATTTTAATCGTCTTAAAATATCCTCCCTTCTCCCTGGGGATCCTCCTGGATGGCCAGTGCAACAACAGGGTAGATCCCTGCTGGTACCACTAGGAGGCAGACCATCAGATTTTCTGGAGCATGCTCAGAGGGATCCAGCCCCTAAAACTCCAGTTGTTTGTCTGCCTCCACACCAGCAGGACGCAGGCCAGCTGCCTCCACAACTTTTTTAAGCAGCAAAATTCAGAAAAGCCTCCAGGTGCCAGGTCGGGGAGAAACTCCTCTCCCTGTTCACCCCCCTCCTCTGGAGTGGGTCTTTGGAGGATTGCATCCGGGTGCGCCCCTCTCCCAGGCGTGGGGGCCCTGCAGAGCGGGAGTAGCTATTCCCGGCAGGGCTTTAGCAACAGGGCAACAGGACCCCTTCCCCTGCTACAGCTAAGACCGGCCGGGAGATCAATCAGCTGCCGCGGCGCAGAGCCCAACATCACTGTTTCCTCCAGCCGCTGAGCTGCTCAGACACCTACAGCGGCGCAACAGCTCCCGGCACGGCCCAGGGGCAGCTCCACAGGCCAGGGAAAAGACCCAGCCTGTGACCTGCTCAACCACGAGGCTCCTCACTGGAGTGCGGTTCCACCACAGGCCCCAATGCGTGTGTCGTCCCCCCCCAACACACACACCAGCAGGCCGCTCAGTTCAGCGGCGACGGGGAAAACAAAACCAAAAGAAATGGCCACCACGAGGAGCAGAGTGGCAGCGGCAGCAGGAATCAAAACTGTGTCCCCATTGAAATCAATGAAATACAATTAATTTGCCTCCACTGTAAGCATACCGTGCTGCTTCCCCCCCCGGCCCGCATCCACTGTAAGCATACCGTGCTCCCCCCGGCCCCAGGATTCCCAGATGGAGGTTCTCAGGGAGATCGTCCAAGAACTTAAAAGAAAGATCCCCTGTGAAACCCAAGAAAGCCCAACCCTATAAAGGGCGGTGCAGGGAAAGGGGAGCTCTCCTTTTCAAAAAAGCCCCGCAAGGCTCCCAGGCCTCTAGACTTCCCCTCCTCATCAGAAGCAGCCTCCGAGGGGGTCAGATCTATGGACTCCTCCAGTGAGGTAGAAACCTCCTCTAGAAGACAGGCCAGAGAAAAGGAATCCCCCATCCTCCAGGCTAGCGAAGAAGAAGAGGGGGCAGCAGAGGCCCAGGGCTCAGACGAGCTCCATGCCTCTGAGGGAGTCAGCATCTGCTCCTCCCCTGAGAAAGGAGAGACCAAGGAACCAGAAATTGAGGCCTCCTCAGACCCTGATAGACAGTTCCTCTCCAAATACAGGGACCAGATCTTTCAATTGGTGATAAAAGCCCTTCACCTACGAGAGAAAAAAGAAAAACACAACTCCTCTGAATCCTCCGAGGAAGAGAGGGAATACATTCCCCGGGCTCGAGCTAGGGATAGTGGAATGGTCCTTGACAGGGCCTATGACTGAGAGAATAATAAGGAAGGAGTGGCAGCTGCCTAACAAATCCTGTAAAATGAATAAAACCCAGCTGTCTCTTTACTCCCTCACAAAAAACAAGGAATCCCTGCTAGCCATCTCCAAAGTGGATGCTGCTGCAGCAGCCTCTCTAGCAAGAAATTTGGTTTTCCCTACCGAGGGAGAATGTTTCCCCCAAGACCCTACAGACAAGGGTATTGAATGCAATCTCAGGAGGAATTTCGAGGAAATATCCTCAATCATAAAGATGGCCACTGTTGCCTCCTATTTTTCCAGAGCCCTTATGACCTGGATTAAGCGAGCCAACGACCACCGAGTTTCCATTAAAACGACAAGGATCCTCTCCACCAGGATCCAATTAGCTTATGCCTTCATAGCGGATTCTTCCACCGACATCCTCCGCTGGGCATGAAGGGCGGCCGCTTCTAACGTGGCAGCACGTCGCCGCCTATGGCTCAGGTCATGGAAGGGAGATACCACAGCCAAAAATATCCTAGTGGGGGGGACCTTTCCAGGGCTCCAAGCTGTTCGGCTTGTGCCTAGACAAGGTCCTGGCAGATGCCTCCAACAAGTCAAAACGACAAAACCTGCAAAGCGTGGGGATTTCTAAAAAGCCTTTTCGTTCCTTCAGCACAGGGTACTCACCAGCAGGTGGCCCCAGATGCCCATTTTTATCCTAACAGGGGAAACCAACAGAAGTACAAGAACAGATGGAACAGAGAGAGAAACTCCAACACCAGACCCAAACAATCCCAGGGCTCTTCTCGACCATGATCAGACGCATGACTACCCAACCGTCCTCCCACAGGACCGGTCGTCCCTCGGAGGGAAATTACAACGCTTCGCGCACAGATGGCTTCAATCCACAACAGACACATGGGTGCTACGTGCCATCCAGAAGGGATACGCAATCGAATTCTCCCGATTCCCTCATCACTCCTACTGTGCCTTGCCGTTCTCCAACAACCCAGCCAAACAGGCTGCAGTGCACACAGAAATCAACAGACTATGGGACATCAGAGACATAGAACCCGTCCCACCACTCGAAAAAGGCTCGGAACTTTACTCCATCCTCTTCCTGGTGCCAAAAAAGTCAGAGGGGTGGCGCGCGGTGCTGGACCTCAAAAAACTAAACAGATTTGTCAAGCTGCAAAAATTCAAGATAGAAACGCTTCAATCCATCCGCATAGCCATCTCATGAGACGAGTGGCTAACATCCCTCGATCTGAAAGAGGTCCACCTACACGTCCTCATCCTCACATCCCACAGACGGTGGCTACGCTTCACGTACGCCCAGAAGCACTGGCAGTACAAAGCCCTCCCCTTCGGCCTATCCACCTCACCATGGACGTTCACAAAAGTTTTGATTCCCCTTATTGCCAATCTCAGGATGGAGGGCATCAAAATAAATCTATGTCTCGACAACATCCTCATCAGGTCATCCTCCCACAACCAAGCGACAACAGATGTCCACAGGGTCATAACCTACCTACAAGAACACGGCTTCGTGATCAACCTAAAGAAAAGCCATCTAACAGAACACCTGGGGGTAATCTTCAACACCCGCAATGCCAGGATCTTCCTCACACAACAGAGACAAGAAAAGTTCTGAGTTCTAATACACCAGATCTCGAAGTCCTACAAAGCCAAGCTCAAGACACTCACCAGCCTCTTAGGAGCAATGATCTCATGTCTCGGGATACTACGCTGGGCCAGGTTTCACTCCAGACCCCTCCAGCGGTTCCTACGCCCTTGGCAAGACCCTCTGACACAAGGAGAGAACCTATGGATACCGATCCCGGCACCCCTGAAGAGATCTTTCCTCTGATGGACAGAGGAGAAAAGGTTCAAACCAGGCATTCCCCTGACAGACCCCGACAGGATCACCATCACCACTGATGCGAGCCTCCTGGGCTGGGGGGCCCACTTCCAGGGCACGTCGGTGCAGGGCAGGTGGCTCTCCTGGGAGAAAAAATACCACATCAGTTGGCTGGAACTATGGACCATTTACCTAGCCCTACGAACCCTAGCCCCGGCACTGCGGGGGAAACACATCATGGTGTATACGGGCAACACTGTCGCCAAAGTCTATATCAACCACCAGGGAGGCTCCCGTTCAGTGGCTCTCCATCAACAAGTGACTGCCCTCATCAGCTGGGCACAATGCAACATGAAATCCATAAAGGCGGTCCACGTCGCAGGGAAGAACAACACTCAAGCCAACTGGCTCAGTCGAGTAAAGATCAACCCGGGAGAGTGGGCTCTTCACCCGACGATATTCAACACCATAACCGAGACCTTCGGCAAACCAGAAATAGACCTATTCGCATCCCCAACCAACGCAAAGGTGAAGAAGTTCATATCCAGATTCCCAGACACTCGAGCAACATTCGATGCCCTGAACAGATCTTGGCCCCGAGGCCTGGTATATGCCTTCCCTCCTTTTCCCCTTTTGCACAAAACTGTGGCAAAATAAAAAGGGAGCAGGCCACCGTAATCCTAGTCACACCCTTCTGGCCCCGACGCCCATGGTTTGCGGACATTCAAGAGCTGAGCTCGGAACCCACCCCCCCTCAGGCGTCCGAACATTCCGGACCTCCTGTCTCAGGGCCCCATCCTCCATGACAACCCAGCAGCCCTGAGACTAACAGCATGGAAATTGAAAGGAGGGCTCTGAGAAAGTTGGGCTACTCCCAACCAGTCCTGGATACCATGCTTCAGTCAAGACGGCCAGCCACAAAGAGAATCTATCAGAGCACCTGGGCTACCTTTGCTAGATGGTGCGAGAGTCGAGAGGTCAGGCCAGCTAAAGCCCCGATTAAGGTTATCCTGGACTTCCTCCGGGAGGGGTTAAACAAGGGTCTAAAACCTAATACCCTTCAAAGGCAGGTAGCAGCCCTCAATAGTGTCCTCTGTACAGTCCAGGGCCACAAGGTAGCGAAACATCCCCATGTGATCCGGTTCCAGGGTCGTCATCCCTCCGGTAATACACTGCTTCCCCCCTTGGAGTTTGAATCTACTACTCAAAGCCCTCACTAAGACTCCCTTCGAGCCTCTTAGGGAAGTCTCTTTTTACTATTTATCCCTTAAAACAGCCTTTCTCATCGCCATCACCTCGGCCCGCAGAGTTTCAGAACTCAGCGTGCTCTCCATGGACCCCGCCCTCTGCTCCTTCAAGGAGTCCTCGGCAGTTCTCAGACTAGACCCCTCTTTCTGCCCCAAGGTGGACACCCGTTTGCCCAAGGCCTTCGCACCCACAAGAGCGGATCTGGCACACCCTTGATGTCAGAAGGGAACTGCGAATATACTTTGACAGAACGGCTCCTTTCAGGAAATCCTCCGTCCTGTTCGTAGCCTACAGCCCCCAGAGGAGGGGACTGAGAGCATCCAAAGCGTTCATCGCACGATTGATGACTCTATGCATCACCGAAGCCTACAAGGCTGAAGGAAAAACCCCTCCCCTGGGGGTCTTCGCCCATTCCCTTAGAGGAGCAGCCACTTCCCAAGCTTTCAGAAATTCAGCTTCCTATGGAGAAATTTGTGGGGCAGCGACGTAGTCCTCTGTACACTCCTTTACCAGGCACTACAGGATACCGCTGCACAAATCAGCGGAGGCGGCTTTTGGGAGACGGGTGCTCCAGGCGGTTCTGTAGAGGGTATAATCATCCCCGCCACCAGACACCATCTTCGTCTCCTCCCTCCGTTTTTTCCCTCCCTCAAATCTTAGAAATGGGACACCGCTTGGGTACGTCCCTGCTGTTGCACTGGCCGTCCAGGAGGATCCCCAGGGAGAAAGGAAAATTGGGCACTTAGCTCTGAATTTTCCTTCTGCTGGGGATACTCCTGGACGACCAGTCCCACTCGGAGTGAGGAGTGACTCTGGGATGCCGTGGACACGGATACATGGGCAACAAATTGGCCCAACGGTTAAGACACACCCCGTTGGGTGTGCGCTCAGTCAAAATTGTTTATAACGTTCTTCTTTCTAGTTTCAGAATTTAATAGCATAGGTTAAGCAGTGTGGAATAACGCTTAGAACTATTGGAGTTTTAGGAGCTAGATCCCTCTGAGCATGCTCCAAAAAATGTGATGGTCTGCCTCCTAGTGGTACTGGCAGGGATCGACCCTGCTGTTGCACTGGCCGTCCAGGAGTATCCCCAGCAGAAGGAAAATTCAGAGGTAAGTGCCCAATTCTCCTTTTTAGCATATTAAGAGGAAACTGCAGCCCATTCATATCTGATTTTGGCACTGCCATAAAACCCAGTGGATCACATCCCCGTTCACAGCTGGGTAGACTTGGAACTGACAGACTAAAAAGCTACACCCAAACATAAGCCTAGATAGATTTGGGGTGTAAAGGCCCAACCCTTTTTGTTACTGACCCTAAACAGCTTGGGCCCTACATATCTGGAAGACTGCCTCTTCTCCTACATTTCTTCGTGATCCCCCCCCAGGGGGCACCTTCTTGCAAGTTCCATCATTGCACCAGTTTCAGACGGCATTGGGCATGCAGAGAGGTGTTCTCAGTGGCTGCTCCACAGCTTTGGAATTCCTTTCTTGAAGCCCAAGCCTGAGGGTTTTCCAGAGGTAACATAAGGCCTATTTATTTGGCCAGGCATTTTATGGACAGGGATAGAGTTTGGGATGCTGATTTTAAATGGGATTTATTTTTTTATTTTTACAGTTTTTATACCAATTCTTAAGTTGGTTTTATTTTTTTGTAGTATTTTATGTATCTCTTGTCATCTGCCCTGGGCCTTTGGCGCAGGGGAAGGGTGGGCTACCAATTGGAATAAAATATTTCCAGGGCCGCTGTTGAGACATTTTTTGCCATATTCCTGCCCCTCTCCATAGCCAGCCATATTGGGTCTTTCGGTTTGTCTTTGCAAAGCAATCAGCTTTGCTCCAGAGCACGCCAATGGCATAACTGGCATAAGTGCTTTGAGGCCCTTTGAGTCAAACTGCCTGGGCAGGGTCTCTCTCTCCCTGAGTAACACAGCAGATGGCTCATAGCATGGAATGTGCCTATTAGCGTCGGAGTCGCCATCCTGGGTCTTGTCTTGGATTTCATGCATGTTAACATTTAATTCATTTTGTCATGCTAGAGCGAACCTCCCACGCAGGACCCACTTGCCAAGAAGCCCGCTCCGCTGCCCGAGAAGCCAACTCAAGTTGTTAAGCCAATTATGGTGCCATCTGCTGTAAGCCAGGATGGGAGATCTCCTGAGCATGTGCAGATGGCCATGTCGCCATCAGCCCCTGCAACAGCGCTGCAGAAAGTGGTGTCGACCGAGCATCTCTCTCCAGCAGGTAAGGACAAAGGGAGACAGCCATTCAGGGACCCGTATTCACTGTGTGTTCCCCGTTGGCACCAGTGGGGAAAACGCAGCCAACATGGGTCCCTGGTAACTATTCTTGGGCCAGAAGGACTTGGGGTTCTCTTAAATTCTTTAGGGTTCAATGCTTTCTTTAGATACAAACATGTGGCCTTCTCTCTTCGTGTCCCACCACCATGCTCGTATATCCCTCCAGTGCTGGGCACATGATATCGCAAGGTCCTCTGCAGTACCGGGATCAACAGACCAGAAGATGTTCCATGGTCTTTAATCCTGCTACAGTCACAAAGATCCAGGTCTTGTAGATAGCCCCGCTTCCTCATGTGAAGACCTACCCCCGTTTTATCATGTGTACTGGAATCCCCTTTATTGGGCGACGACTCTGAGCCCCTTTTGCAGCTCAGTTCCTAGGAGGTCTAATGTGTATCTAGAAGAATTGCCGTCGTCCGTATATTGACGTAACCAGCTCATTGACTCCTCATGCTACGCGTCTCTGCTCACTGGCTGAACTCCAAGCGTGTTCTCATCGTGATTATGGGGTTTATTAGACTAGTTCCAGCCACTAGCTGATCTAATCCACTACCCTGACTCCTGACAGTGCTCCTACCTTGTATTTATCTAGTTCTTGCAATCTGAGGATCTTGAAGCAGTCTACAAACTCTGATGAGAGATTCCTCCTAACTAGAGCTCGAACGAGTACCCGCAAAAATGGGTCTACCCATCCAGCTTCCAGTACTTGAACTGACCGAAAACTCTTGGGTACTAATCGATACCTGATGTCTTGGAATGTCGGCTTCTGGTCTGGGTTGAGGGTTTGGTTTTTTTGCCGTCCCAATTTTTCAGTCTAACCGGAAAATCAGTAACGGAAATTACCATTTTTTTCCGGTGAATTCATTTACCCAACACAGCACCTGAACATTGCCCACGAGTACTAAATAAGGTACCTGTTTTAGCTCTATTCCTAACCGTCCTGGCAGGGACTGAACCACTATCAAACCAAGAATCCAGGAAACAGCCCGGGCGGACCGAATAAACTCCCTGGAAGGATACGGAAGGGCAATTCGCAGGTAAGAATCCCAATTGCCCTTTCTATAGCCTTCGGTCCGTTTATTCGGACCCAGGGAGATAACAGAGCAGTACTGTTTATTCGGAAGGGGAGGGAGAAGAGTTTAATTAGTTCCCAGAATACCCTGAAGGATCCGCCTGCCGAAGGCGGCCTCGGCGGAGTGCTGTAAATCGATCTTATAGTGCCTGTTAAAGGTATGTAAGTTCTTCCAGGTAGCTGCCTTGCAAATTTCGGCTACAGGGGCCCTGGAGAGAGAGGCAGAATTTGTGGCCGCACTTTGAGTAGAGTGGGCCAGGATAGGATTTGGTGGCTGAAGCCCGGAGGCTTTGTAGGCCTCGGCTATACAGGTTGAAATCCAGCCAGCAATCACTGATTTAGATACCTTCTTACCCCTGTGACGGGGATGGTAGCTAACCAGAAGGCTTGAGGCACGCCTAAACGGGGACGTCCAAAGCAGGTAAATTTTTTAAGCCTTACGAACGTCCAAGGTATGCCACAGTCTCTCCAGCGGGTGGCGAGGTCGAGGGCAAAAGGAGGGCAGGACTATATCTTGGGAGAGATGGAAGATGGAGGAGACCTTAGGGAGGAAGGAAGGGTCCAAACAAAGGAGGACTGACTCCTTCCTGAATGTGCAGAGAGAGGAATCGGCCGATAACGCCCCAATTTCTGATATACGTCTAGCCGAGGTGATGACTATGAGAAACGCTACCTTGATTGACAGATAGAACAGGGACACCTGATTCAGTGGCTCAAAGGGGGGACCTGTAAGGGCTTTAAGGACCAGGTTCAGATTCTAATTAGGGAATCTGTGTACTACGGGGGATGAAATTTGTCGAGCTGCCCTCATAAATTGTCTGACATGGGGATGGGGGGACAATCTAGGTTTGCCCGACGCCCCTATAATGCTGTAAGTTGTGGCCAATTGTCTACTTAGGGTGTTAGGGTGGAGTCCCCTATCCAAGCCTTCTTGGAGGAAAAGCAAAATCTGGACTATTGAAGGGGACTGTGGGGATATCCATTTGGATCTGCACCAACCCACAAAAACCTTCCAGGTGCACTGGTATATACACCGTGTTGATTTTCGTTTGACTGCTAGAAGAGTGTGAATGACTGATTCAGAGTACCCCAGTCCCTGAAGCGCTAGGGCTTCAACAGCCAGGCTGTTAGCTTCAGAAATTCTGGTTTCTGGTAGACTAAGGGACCCTGCGATAGTAGGTCCTGAGTGACTGGGAGGGTGAGAAGGTTTCCGCGTGACAGGTTGAGTAAGTCCAGAAACTAAGGCCGGCGAGGCCAAAAGGGGGCCACAATTATTGCCGTGACCTGCTGAATCTTGCATTGGTGAATTGTCCGGCTGATATGGGGAAACGGGTGGGGAAGGCATACAGGAGACCCTGAGGCCAAAGTTGGCTGAGGGCATCGGTGGCCTCGGACTTGTGAGGGTTCCTGCTGAAGAAGCGGGGTAACTTGTGGTTGGTCAGAGAGGCAAAGAGGTCGACTATCGGTGAGCCGAATGTCTCGCTGATTAGCTGGAAGGCGGCTGGGCTTAACAACCACTCTCCCGGATCCAGCGTCTGTCGACTTAACCAGTCCGCCTCAACATTGTCCGTCCCCTTTATGTGAAGGGCCGACAGGGAGAGCAGGTGCTGTTCCGCCCAAAGCATCAGGCGGGACGCTTCCCTGTGGAGTGTCTTTGACCGAGATCCCCCTTGATGGTTGACGTAGGCCATTGCGGTGGTGTTGTCCGTGAATACGACTACATGGCAACCTTTCAGGATCGGGAGGAACTTGTGGAGGGCCAAACGAATGACTCTTAGTTCCAGCCAGTTGATGCTGTGGGTGGCCTCCGTGGGTGACCAGGACCCCTGTGCGAGGTTGGAGCCCAGGTGTGCTCCCCAACCGGAAGCGGATCGGGTTCTCCCACCAGCTGAAGGATTGCAGAGTGCTGTTTGGTACTGACAGTCATTGGAACATTGGTGATTATCTGCAGTTGCCACGGTCGAAGCACTGTTGAAGGGGGCGTGCATGGAATCGAGCTCATTGCAGGTGGCGAGTGCAGGAGATCATGCAACCTAGCAGTGAGGCCAACGATCGGAGGAGAGTTCGTGGACGTGAACGAGTGCAAGTTATTAGAGCCCTGATCTTGCGCTGTTGAGAGCGAGGAATGAATACTCTCTTCAGTTGCGTGTGGAATATTACTCCCAGGTGTTCTAGTTGCTGGGAGGGATTCAAGTGGCTCTTGGCGTGATTGATTTGGAAACCATGACTTTCCAAGTAGCAAATGGTGCGTTGTAGGTGCCTTTGAGCTAGATCTCGTGATGACGCTCGAATCAAGATGTCGTCTAGGTAGGGGGAAACCGCTATGCCCTCGAGGCGGAGGTTTGCAATGAGTGGAATTAGGATTTTCGTAAATGTCCTGGGTGCTGAGGCAAGGCTGAAAGGAAGAGCTTGCTGCCACCAGTGTTGAGTGTTGTAGGCAAAGCGGAGCCAACGACGGTGGTCTGGCAGGATGGGAATATGGAGATACACGTCCTTCAGATCCAGCGAACAGAGCCAGTCGCCCTTCGAGATCGCGAGGGAGATGGACGCTAAGGTCTCCATCTTGAATTTCTGGCGTCTGACAAACTTGTTGAGCCTTTTCAAATCTAGGACCGCCCTCCGGTCTCCACTTTTCTTCTGTACCAGAAAAAGAAGAGAGTAAAGGCTCTTTCCCTTCTCGTGCCATGGCACTCTTTCTATGGCCCCCGTCACTTTTAGCCTGTCTATTTCGGTTCGCATTGCCCTGTGTTTGCTGGGAATGCGCGAAATGGGGGAAAGACGGAAGAATTGTCTTGGCGTGGTTCTGACCTCTATGGAATACCCTTTTGTTACCGTTTGTAAGGCCCAGGCATCGGAAACGGTTAGGCTCCATTGCCCCGCGAAGTGAAGGAGCGTTCCTCCCAACCGACCAGAGTCGGGGAAGGAAGCAGCTGAGGAGTCAGGAATCTTGTCTCCGGGCAGGGGAACTGGGCCGCTTGAAAGAGGAGGATTGCGAAGCTGATCTGTTAGGTTTTGCACTGCATCCTCTCTGCACGCTGCTGGGAGACCCAGTTATTATACGATGAGTAGGGACGCTTGTAGCCCTGGTTAGACCTCTGAAGGGACGAAAAAAGATTGCACCTGGTTAAGAGAGTGCTTCTTATCTTTGTTGGATGCCTGTGCGAGGGCCTTGTCCAGGGCCGGGCCAGACAGCTTACATCCCCTGAATCTGCTATGTACCAGTAGGTTCTTGGCGTGTGAGTCAGCTCGCCAGGAGTGGAGCCACAAGCGGCGGCATGCTGCTACGTTAGCCGCCATTCCCCTGGCCGCCCGGGTTACCATATCCATGGAAGCATCCATCAGGAAGGCATGGGCGAGTGTTACAGTCACAGCTAGCTTACGGGACAGGGAATCTGAAATATCCGGGTCTTTGGCCAACTTGAACCATTTCATGATGGCTCGCCAAGCGTAGGAGGCAGTAGTGGCCATTTGCAGAGTATACACTAGGGCTTCATAGCTCTTGCGCAATCCTATTTCAATGCCCTTATCAGTGGGGTCCTTCGGGAGGAGGTCTTCCGAGGAGGTGAAAACTGATTGACGGGCTAGGGAGGCGGCTGCCGCATCCACCTTGGGCGGTTTGAAAACAGGGTTGCTCTGTTTGGTGAAACAGTATAATGATTGCTGGGGTTTAGATAACTTAGCCGCCTTGGTGGGTTGTTTCCACTGGGCCCTAATAATCTTTTTGAAGGGCCGGTCCAAAACAACCCCCTTTTTGCCCTTATTGAGTCTGGGGATGTACTCCCTGTGTGATTCCTCGTCCTCCGAGGAGGAATCAGTATCCCTCTTCTTTTGAGAGCTTGGGGTGATTCGGAGCACCCATTGAGCTCTTCTAAGGAATTTGGGCCCCTGGTCAGAAGGGAGTTCCCTGCCCACCTCCTTATGGCCTGATGCAAGGATATCCTCCCATTCGGGGGTATCCTGTTCCCCATCCTTAGAGGATCGGTCGTCGTCTGGCTCAGACCCCTCCGAGGGAGAGGAGGGCCTAGGGGGAGGAGATTTCCCCTTGCTTTGGGTTCTGCGCTTCTTGCGCAAGGGCTGAGGGGGAAGCTTCTGACTGGACCCAGGAAGACTCCCCTAGCTCGCCTTCCTCTGACGGGGATTCCCCTTGCTCACTCCCTGATGAGGATTCCAATAGGTCTCGAAGGGAGGGGCCCTGTGGTTTGTGAGGGGCTTTCTATTTTCCCTTACGGGCTTTCTTGGAGGCTCCCTTAAAGGAGGCTTTGGGAGGAGGGGATTTGCGTTTTTGGGCCCTCTTTTGATGACTTCTGATGTGCGCTAGTACCCCCATCATAGATCTGAGCGTGTCCGTTTGGAGTCTTTGGAAGGCCTCCGCAGGATTGTCCCCTCTTACTTGTGAGGAGACAGAAGATTCTGCCTCCTCCATCTCCTCCGTTGTAACTGTGGGGCACCCCTCCAACTCCGTACCGCGTGGCTCCTCTGCCTGTAGCGCGGGGGCCGCGGCCTGGGCCTGGTGCTCCCTCGTGGTTTCATTTTCTAGCCCAGCATTTGTTTTGCGGGCCGCGGCGCGGTGGGCGGCAACTTTGCAGACCTTGGCGGTGTCTGCCATTTCCGCTTGGAATTAAGGCCGTGTGTAACCCACTGGGGCCGAACGCCACTAGCTGGGACCCTGGACCGTACCCGGAGGCCGGCACCGGAGAGAGGAGAGCGGCCTGATTCAAGGGCCTAGCTTGAATCTACGCTTAATAATTGCAGAACAGAAGCCCTATCAAACAACTAGCCCCCCCTCCTCAGAGGGAGAACAAGGAGGGCACGGAAGTCTAAAGGGGTGCAGAGCCCCCGCGCTGCACTAGCTAACAGTTCAGAGGCAGACGTTCGACTGGGGAAGCGAGGGCGCGCTCTCCCTACGCACTGTCTCTTATACACATCTAGATGTGTATAAGAGACAGCCTGGGGAAGCGAGGGCACGCTCTCCCTACGCATGCCCAGTAGAAAGTCTGTGCTGCCTCCTAGTGGTCACGAGGGAGAATAAACAGACCAAGGCTATAGAAAGAGCTGTTTTCAACCTTTACTATGAGTTGCACGAGGAAGAACTAAGAGCAATTTATGAAACAAATTTTGAACAGGATCAAACTCGGATTATGTTTTAAACTCCAACTCTCCATGTTGTAAAGAACTTGTGATGCAACGTGGGCCCTTGGAATAGATTAATTGCAGGTTTTTACCAAATGGCCAGCAAAAGTCTGAGGACACCACACCCGGTTTATCTAGTTGAATTTCAGACAGAGATTCGTTTGTTCCTGAGAGTGCCAGGACTTCTCTTTGGCTCAGGTAAATCAGGAGTGACCAAAATGTATTCTGGAGTCTGCTGTGCAACACTGACACCTTTTATATGTCTTGCCCGTGGAGGCTTACATACCACTCTCCGTCTCAATCCCTTTGTAAACTGGGGTTGGCCACTTGGGCCTGTGTTCCAAAGTGGGATAAAAATGCGAATGTTCCTGAGCTATACCCGCGTGTGTTGTGTCTATGGTAAAGAGCAGACGTGCCTTTTGAAGAACCAGGAAAGATGAGGATTTTGTCTAATCTCTGCCGCACCTCTCTGAAGCAATCCCTTTCCCTTCCCCAAGCCCCACAGAGCGCACACAATTCAACTGCCTTGGCTTGGTGAAATCCTGCCCAAGCCACCTTGTCTAATAGGCTTGAATTTGGATGATTGGACGGACAGCAGCATTTCTGCCAGCTCGCCTGTGATGGGGGAGCTAAATGCCAGTCGTGGATTTCTTACTGCTGTTCATACTTCTGCCAGTCTGCTCTGTGCGTTTCTCTCTCTCCTGCCAACTCCTTCAAGCGTGTGATCTGTTCAGTCAAACTCATCACTACAGGGATGGGCCCAGCCATAAGTGGCATTTGACCCTCCGGGCCTGAGATTCCCCATTCCTGGTTTAAACCTAACAGAATATATTATTAGGGAGATCATGCATTTACTGAGTACTTTCTTCCTTTGCCAGGAGAAGTGCAAGCCATTAAACCTGTCTTGGTTTCTTCATTCATAAGATGGGGCAGTGATCTGTGTCCCTGTCATAGATGAGCTTAATAAAAGGTCTGTGAAGCTCTCTTCTGTTGGGAGAGGTGCCATAGGGTTGGAATTAATTGTTCAATTGATACTAATGTGAAAGTAAATGTATCCGTAGTGTCTGTTGCATTTGAAATCTTTGTAAAAACATCAGCTGCTGACTTGTCTTTGGCTAGCCAAAGACAAGTTTTTATCCATGTTAAATCAATGTTTTAAACCTGTTTTTATCCATGGTTTAAAAACCACAGATAGGGAAACTTTTTCCCTCCCAGAGGCCACTATGAAATTTAGTTACAAGCCCCAAAGCCCCATGTAGAAATCAAGGGTGAGGGTTTTAAGGGATGTGCTTAGAAAGTGTGTGTGGTTGGGGGTCCTGATCTTGGATCTGTCCCCGTGTGAAATGCAATAACAGTCATTTCTTACTGTGAATTTTATCTTAATTATGTACCTTTTGATAAAGAAAAAAAATTCTTGGAGGATGGCAAGTATAGAAAGAGTCGCACTAAAGAAGACCGCTCAATTATACAAATGAGAAGAAAAGGTGGTTGGGACGTGGCAGGTCCTGCAGTGGTGAGGGAGGCTGTTCTAGATTACCCTTGATGTCCCTTCCAGCTTTGTGAGTCTCTGAAGAGAGAAAATGCAGGTCTTACTGGGAAGATGTAAACCGCAACCAAATATATTACAAGGGTGTGGATGCAGCGAAGAAATGTTTTGGATTTGTTGTTTTCTTTCTAATACGGTGGTGGTTGATTTTGCAGCTCGGGAGCAGTTGGAGTTCCTGGAGAGCAGGAAGAAGCAATACTTGAAGGCTGCCGTGCAGGCAAAGCAGAGGAATGACATCGAACGAGCCAAGACGTGTCTGCGGACGGCAAAGAGCTTGGACCCAAAGATTGAGCTGGCCAGAAGTGGCAAGTCTGTACATATCTCCAAGGTGAGCAGCAAGTCTAAAGGCAAAATGCCTCTTTTAGTGGGTCCCCGCTTTGCAGGTGCTCACACAGGTCTCCAAGTGGTTCTACTTTAAAAATGTTGTGGCATTTCTCTGGTGAGTCCAGCGGGAGTGCGAGGTGCCAGATGGACGTCTCTACCGAGTGGCAGAACAGGCCTAGGCTGCGCACTCGGTATCCTGCCAGTGGGCGCACCCATGAAGAGGAACCAACTCGGGAACAGGAAGGGAGTTTAGCTTCTAGCTCCCCTTCGCTGCTTGGGAGGTACTTGGATGTACCAGTTTGAGTCAGCACTTACTCTGCCATTTTGGGGTGAGACGCCCAGCTCTCACATCCCCATGGATCCCTTTCAGATCAGGCTGCTACTGGAGGGAGCAGTGGGGGGTAAAATACTCCATGGGTGGCAGCAGAGGTAACACTCGCCACCATTTTGGGTGGCAAAGACGCAGCAGGTTGTTAGGTCTGTAAATGACCCCTGGTTTGCCCCTGGTGTATGCATGCAAAGTTGTACGTGCCGTGCACGTGGAGTAGCCATTATGTGTAGTGGCAGCATGAGAGCGGGAGGGTTGAAGATCCCCACTTTGCCCTGCCAGAGCCTGCAGGGCTTTGATGGGGTGGAGCAGGGTTCCTTCAGGCCTCTCGAGTCCCACAAAAGGCAAGAACTCCACAGGCTCGCTTGGAATGAAGTAGACTCTTCCAGAGCCCTCCTTCACCCTGCTAAAGCAGTGGAGTGGAGTGGAGAGGGGCTCTTGCAAGGCTTCTCCAGCCAGAGCCATGCACCCTCTGGCAGGGTGAAATGCTTCGTAAGAGCAGCCGAGGCAACGGCAGGTCCCTGTGCCCTTCTGCCCCCTCCACTGTTTCTGGGGAGCCCTGCTGCAAACCTTCTCCCCCACGTTATTCCTGCTGTGTGACGGACTATCCCATAGACAGCTGGCATTTCGTCTGATGCCCTAAATCCCTTCCCGAGCCTCCACCTTCTCTGACCTGTTCTCAGTTGTTCCCGCTGCACTTGGCTTCCCTTCGGCGCATCCCCAATGAACTCTTGACGCGTTGTGTGTGTTGTCGTGCAGCTGCCGTCGCCGCCGACAGATGACGAGGGTGACTTCATTTTCATTCACCACGAAGATGTCCGGCTCTCTCAGAAGGCGGAGGAGGTGTATGTGCAGCTCATAAAGCTGCTGAAGGACCAGCAGGAGGTAAGTGTCAGCACCTGTTGGTGCATGGCACGAGCTGGGCCCCCTTCCTAGCCGTTCCCTGGCTTCGTCACAGAACCACCATAGTTCCGGAGAATCTGAAGCTTTTGTGTTTTAAAGTATTGATCGTTTTACGTTACGCGTCTAATCCAAAAGGCTATTTGCCAGGTAGACGCCATTCTTAAAAATTGCGAAAGCAAGATGTTAGAGGGCAGAGCAAATTAAGAAAGCACTGTGGTCTGTGTTTGAGTATGTTTTCCATGGAAAAGTGAGCAAAATCTGGAATCTTTCTAAAAAAAATTTTTAAAAAGGTTTTGCAGTGAGCAGTTTTCCAGGGTGAAATCTCTGTTGAAAGCCCATCAGCGCTTGACAATAAACCTTAAACTGTTTTTCTCCCCTCTAATATAGAAATGTTTGCAGTATTCCAAGCAGTTCATGCATTTGGGGAATGTTACAGAAACAACCCGGTAAGTCTGCTGAGGGCAACTGTATTTATCACTCCCTGTGGTCAGTCTTGAGGTGTGACATGGGCCACTGGCGATTTGTCAGTTGGCAGCAGCTGAGACGCTTCAGTTCACGTGTCTGGAAGAAGCTAGGTTAGAAAACCCTGCTTGGGAAACTGCTACCTGTGTTGGTTTCTATGAGAATTTCTTGAATAACCTTGTGATCTGTATGTGTTCCAAGTTCTACAGGAAGAGGAAATTTACCTTAGATTCTCTGTGATCATTACTAGAATGATTCTGACCAACAGGAAGACGTTCAGGGAAGAGCAGGCGTTGTGGTTGGAGGGACGAAGGTGTGATAAAAGGTTGAAAGAAGTAGACTTTATCTTGAACGTCAAGGAAGACTCCCTGATGGCAAGATCTGTTGGTGGAATGGTTTCCCAAAGGACGTTCCATTTCCCTGGAGACCTTAATACTCCGCACATTTAGAACTGGAATACGCAAGTAGAATGGAAGCACTGTAAGAGACCAGCCATGCACTGGCCTCAGGGGTGCAGTAGATAAGGTTAGACCCCTGGCTCATGTGCACCCTTGCCACTTACCCCAGTGGCTCCTTAGGCTTAAATGATTAATGCCCAGAAAGAGCCTTTAAAAAGGATGGAGACAAAATAGTTCAGATTAGAGCTGAAATGGGTACAAAACTTAGTACCCGCATGCGGTACCTGATTAGGTACTAATCGGGTACCTAAATACCCCCAAAATTGGGTACGTACAGTACTGATTTTTTAATTTACCGATTCCCACTTGGTAAACCAATCAGTATATTGAGTCAGAAAATCAAAGAATGGGCATGAAAAGGGGGAAGTGACTGGAAATAGCTTTCCGGAACCAGAAGTTGCCAAAAAATTGATAGAAGTTGATGGAAAACCGATAAATTGATTTCAGGAGTCAGTATATCAAAGGAAAATGTCAAAAGATCGGTACCAGAACTCAAAATTCCATGACTGGAAGTCGACATTTCAGGTTGTCGGGTGCCAGTCGATACCTCGCGATGTTGGTTCGATTCAGGTACCGGAAATTTGACAGGTATATCTGTGTTTGCAGGTTACCCATTTCAGCTTTAGTTCAGATAATTCCTCTTATTGGGCCAACTTTTGTTGCTGAGTGTGTGCAAGCTTTTGGGCCACACAGGGCCCTTCTTCAGGCAGGTAGAGTAGAGATCATCTGGACTAGTTTGTCTCCATCTTTTCTATTTGGGACTTAACATGGCAACCGCGCGCTCTCTCTACTACAATTTAAAACTCCATGGAAGGGGCGGAGGGAGCTGTCTAGCACGAGTGGCTGCTTATCTCCTGCAGGATAGAGGGGTTGAAGGAGCAGCAACGACAGGAGTTGGCCTTGGAGGAGAGCCTGTCTCCTGATGAGAGGGGCCCATGTGTTAGGCTGACTATCATTTACGTGCAGGGGTGGAGCTACCATGAAGCAAGGGGGCTCAGCTGAGTCTGGGTTCAAGCGACTTGAGTGGCACTAGGAAATTTTCAGAGGAGCAGAGATCAGGGTCGGCACTCCACTCCCGTCAACTAGGCCGCTTGCAAGGGGACCCGCCAAGAAGCACGTTTTCAGAGTGGGTGGAGTGTTACCGCCAGCCCCGGGGGAGGCAGCCTGTTGGGAGCCGGGGCAGCGCTGCCTTCGTGGTTAAAGTCCTACCCCCACCCTAGAGACCCCACCTCCTTAGCCTTGGGGTGGGGGAGTAATTGGGACATAATCGTAGACTCGCCCACAGCCTTGCTATATACCCTCACGGTTATGCTGATGAAGGGAGCCCTGAGGGTGGTATTTATGGATCTCCAATGGGCTGGCTCCTGCAGGGATTCAGCTACAGAAAGGTCCACCATTATAGGGTGGCTTGACTGCCTTCCTGGCAATAGGTCTTCATCTCGAACAGGTGTCACTTGCAAAGCTCTAAGGACCAGCCACAGTGAAAATTAAATCCCTTTTGGCTTGGGTTCTACAGGCCTGGAATTTCAGTGTAAGCTTCTATCACCAGGGACCTGTATTCATTGTGATTCCCCCCCCACCCCCATTTCCCCTCAGGCCTCTATCCCTGACCCCAGGCCTGAAAGCTGTTACAATTTCTATATCCGTTTAATCTTGCTTCTCCCCTGAACAGAGGCTGCCACGCTTTCACGTTTGTGTGGCGAATGGGGTTGTAATCCACCCTGACAGGTGAGCTGATAGGGAGTCCGCCCATGACCTGTGCCTGCTACTCACTGTTTCGGGTGCTGCTTTGCAGATTCGAAAAGCTGGCTCAGAACTGTCAAAAGGATCTGGAGATCCTACAGCTTGCACAAGCCCAAGGGCTGGATCCTCCGAGCCATCACTTTGAAGAAAGAACCTTTAAAATTGTAAGGTATGGAAAGCCAAACACAGTCCTATGCGTTGCAAGTGTCTAGTCCATACAGACAATTCATGTCTTTAAATTCAGGGGCCCAGAATGAAGCAGGAACTCCCGGACATTTAAGATTTCTTCTGCTTTCTTAAATGGCTGTTCTACAATTTCCTTTTTTGGTTCCTTCATCTCAAAGACAAATGCAACAGCATCTCCTTAACAATAAAGTTTTCTCTCCAGAAGTGGTGTCTTTAATATCTTTTGCACTGTTGTTCGTAACGTGTGTTACAACCTGCCCTGAGCCCACAGGATGGGTGGGATCAAAATTTAAATAAATCATTAAATAAACTCTTCGATTTTTCCTGCTCGAGGTCCCCCGTGTAGATTGGGGGGCCACGATGGAGAGGATGTTCTCAGTAGCGGCGCCGCAGCTACGGAACACCCTCCCGCCGGAGGCCTGGACCACCCCAACCCTCTCCTCCTTTCGGAAGTCCTGTGAGAGCCGTCTGCTGCACCAGGCCTTTGGCGAGGGAGACGGGTAGGGGTGTGGGACAGGGTTAGGGTGGGTGGGTGAGACTCCTTGGGATTGTTGGTTTTATCTGTTTTATATTGTTTTTTGATATTGATAATATTATTTCTTAATTTATTTGCTGTTTTATTTATTCTGATGGGAGCTGCCCCAAACTGTGCGCCAGAAGAGGCGGGGTACAAATTTTATATAAAATAAAAATTAAAAAACTCAGGACAAACAGACTGAAAAATAATTTGCAATATACGTTTCCATTTTGCCTTCCTCTCTTCCAAGTTGTGAATTAAGAAATCTGTATGGAAATTAAGACTTTTTCCCATGAGTCGTGCCTCTCCTGTTTGTTAGTTGTCTGAACTCAGGGGGTGGGAACTTGGTTCTGTGATGGCTGAACGTACCAGGTTGCTGAAGTGAACTTGTTTTTCTTGTTCGTGTTTTGTTTTCTTTACAGAATATTTTCCGAACTCAACAGCACAGAAATGCACCTCATCGTTGTCAGAGGAATAAACCTGCCGGCGCCACCAGGTGATCAACCACCTGTTCTTTCTCTTGGATCACACAGAATTTAGTGTTTTCTTTGCATGAAGAATAATGTGGGGACCTTAGAGCAGGGCCCTGAGCCAACTGCGGGTTCAAGATCAATGGGTTTCCTTCAGAATCCCCCTGCCCCCGAAGAATCTCCTGCCCTGCTTCTCCCAGTGCAGAATTTCCAGCCTGTGCTGGGAAGATGTGGGGCAGGAGAATTCCATGTGGGAAGGGGAGTGAATTCAACCCTCGGGGCTTCCTCTCCTTCACAGCCCGGTAAATGAAGCTGCGTTAGGTGGAGGAATTTTTTTTTAAATTCCACAGGAGTCTGGGGGCCTAATACTGCACTGGGCTCCCCAGCTCACCCCAGGCTTCTCCTCCCCTCTCTCAGGCTGTGTTGGGTGGGAGGGGCTACCAGGACTCACCTTCCCCCCCCCCCCCCCCTTCACAGCCTGGTAAATGAAGTGACTTGCAGCGGCAGCAGCCACTTCATTCAGCGGTGCTCCCCGTGCGGCTCCTCCTAACCGCTTCCTGCCCCCTCCCAATGGGGCCTCCCAGAGCCACGTGGCTGGATTGCTCTGGGAGGCCCCATTTGGAGGGGCCAGGAAGTGGCTAGGAGGAGCCGTATGGGGAGCACCGCTGAATCTGCCGCTGTTGTGCGTTCATTTAGCAGGCTGTGAAGGGGGTGGGGGAGGCGAGCCCTGGCAGCCCCTCACCCGACTCAGCCTGGGGGAGGGGAGAGGAAGCCTGGAGGGGGGAGGGGCAGCTGGCCGTGCGCTGCATCTGGGAGGCTGGGGAGCCCGGCGCAGTGAGGTGCAGAATCGGACCCTGAGCCTCCCTGACTCCTGTGGAATTTTTTTTTATTTTTTTTTAACTCCGCTGGAGAATCAGGGCCCCTGCATAAGAGTGTTTGTTTAGTTTTATTTCACATTAGTTTAAACCAGGGATGGGGAATCCGAGGCCAGGCCGGCTAAATGCGCCCTGCTTCTAGCTTTTCTGTGGCCCCCTATCCTCCAGCTCCAACAGAGTGAGCTCAGGGTGAGGTTGCAGACATGAGGACACGCACACAAGGAGAGGGGACAGAGCCATGATCTAGACCCTCCTTTTCCTGATCGCAGCCCTTAATCTAACTTCTGTGCGGCCCTTGGAGCTTGTACTCATTTTCAAAGTGGCCCCTGGGAGGGAAAAGGTTCCCCCCCTGGTTTTAAACCCCTTAGCAGGGCGTGCAATTTCAGATAGAACTCTGGGAGCCAAAAAAATAAATAAATTCAGCTGCCAGACTTTATCCTGATATTAAATCATTCTTGCCCCACTACACCCCTGAACCAGTCACCATCCTCAGTTTTCTGGGCGCCAATAGCTCCCCGGTCCTGCCCTTAAGTTTCAGTTTAAAATAAAACTATTGAGTGTCATTTAGTTGGAGGATAGAGCTCTAAATGATCCCATTTCCATGTTTTGCTCGCATCAGGTCCTAGCTTGTCTTGTTAAACGCTTTGTAGAGCTTCAAAGTGACTAACCTGCTCATGCTCCCTGTTGAGTAACTCCTCCTGTCTGATCAGTCGTACGGTACTGACAGTCTACTGCAGAGAACTCGGTGCCTTTGGGTAGTCGGAGGAGAGCGGCAGGGAGACAGAGACTCTACCAATATTTGCATCCTTCTCTTGCATCAGTACAACAGCTCTGTTTCTGGCTGTTCGTGTGTGCTCTGAAAATGGCTTGATCTCCATTTGGAATATTGGTCATGGAGCCCTGGCATTTCTTTGGGTTAAGAGTTAGAATGTCCTAAAAAAAAAAAACAACTGAGCTCGGCCCTGTTTGATGTACTCAATGGTTGACTTTCTTTACTCAGATGTGGCGCCTGACGATTTGGATGCATTTGTGAAATTCGAATTTCCTTACCCTAATACGGTGAGTTGCTGATGAGAGCATTGCTATTTCCTAATCTGGGAGACTCTGCTTGCTCTACCAAATGTTCTAGGGGCAGGGAGCTCCCCAAGTGAATCAGATCTAAGGAGTTGTAGCTCCGTGCTATTTTCAGAGCGCCTGCTATTATTACATTCGATTTTAAATCCCAGTGATATAAATATGTATCCCAATTCAGTTTAGTTGAATGCACATTCAATTTGTTCTTATTATGTTCAATTTTAATATTTTAACTTGTCAATGCGTGTGGAATAAAACTCAACATGCCTAGGAGCAAACCTGTTTGTGCTGTTAAAAAGCGATTCTGCTTTGGCTGTTTTAGAAATTGGGTGTTATCAGACATTACGCTTGCTCTCCTGTTTGGATAGCGAACGCGTAGGGGGCTGTCAGGTCTGTTGACGTCCCGCTCTGCGTTTGCTACCCGATTGCTGCTCCTTGTTCACCTACAAAAGTTCCAGGCGTACAACGAGGAGCAGCCCCTTGCCTGTAGCTGCTGTTACGTCTGGGTAACGGTGACCACGGGCAACGGAGGGAGCGCTAGGCTTGTCGTTAGCTGAGCCCGCCCTGGGCTCAGGTGGGGAATCCTCCTGGAGCAATGGCAATATTGGGGAAACGGAGCATTAGCAGAGGAGCCCCAGGATGGTCAGCGGTGATGCTCAGACGCTGCTGGTTCCCAGTGCTGCCGATGTTCTATGGGGATTTCCCAGTGCCGGTCTTGGACACTCGACCACTGCCGCGGATCCCAGTTCAACTCCCAGGAAGTACCGCCCTTCCATTTGGTAGCTGCCAGCCATGCCGCTGTCTACCCGATGGTGGTGTGCGGCAAGCGGCCACTAACATAGAAGAGAAAGCGTGGGACAAATGCATCCGGTGTTCCCTGTTCCATCTGGTACCGTTCATGGACAGAAAAGTCCACACTGTTCCCTTGCCCCCCTCTCTGGCTCCAGTGGCAGCTGCGTTGTGTCTGAGGGCATGCTCTGCCGGAGGACTTGTCTGTTCTCAGCGCCATTGAAACCAAGTGAGTTCTCGATGATAAGCCCGGATGAGAGGGAAATGGCCTGTGTTCTTACCGACATTACAGAAGAGTCAATCTGCAGTCACTCCAGTGGGCGTGCTCTGGTGCAGCAGGGAACCTTTTGCCTTTCTAGATTTGTCTTCCATTAATAAAAAAATGCAAGGTCCCTGCTGTTCATCCGAAAAAATAGAAAAGGGGTCTCTTCTCCTTCACAGCTGGAATCAATTTTCTAAAGTAGCTGTGATAATTAGGTCACATTGTCCTGGTTTCCTCCCCAGATGTTTAGTTTGGGCTCTGATTTGGGTTAAAAGTTAATTCATTCTCATGTCGGATTGATTGTCAGGGAAAATAACAGCGGTGCAATCCCCCAAGCGGCCCGCAGCCCCGCTTAGTGCAGCATCAGCAGCTCGTACTGTCAAATCCTGTGGAACTCCAGGAGGGGGGGGAACCTACCCAACTTAGTGTGTGTCCTAGCGTGGCAGCAGCAGGGGAGGGGAATCTTTCCGATGTTTGCTCTGGGCAGGGCATGCCCTTGTGTTTTAGTTCTTGCTCTTTCTTTCTGACTTCCGTGTTCAGTGCTGGATTTGCATTTCATTGCAATGCAAATAGTTGAATTTTAACTGTACCTTTTGCCCTTTAAGATAACTTTGCACAGTTACAGGCCTTTAGAGAAGCAAAAGCAAACCTGGGATTGTTGCCTGGTGTTTTGCAGCAAGTGCTAATGTTTCTGTTTTCTTAATAGGAGCAACCTCAGAAAAGTAAAACCACAGTGATAAAAAATACCAACTGTCCAGGTGTTTGTTTCCTTTGGGGGAAAGGCTCGTCTCCTATCGTGAGCCAGATTTGGATTTTGCTTTGCTTACGAGAGGCCTAGACATGGGGTGGTTTCAGTTTGATGTGTGGGTTTAACAGTGGGAGCTCACCCAAAGCCACGAGGAACATTGTGGATTCAAGATGGGAGGGGGGTCAGGAGGTGCCTTTTCTCGCGATACAATTTCCTCCGTCGTTCACTGTAGAAGAGTGACTGGCGGAGCATTTGTATTGCTGGACTAATAGTTTTTTAGCCCACACTTACGATCTTGGACAAGTCACTTAATCTTTGTGCTGCTCCGATTACCCATATGCCAAATGGGATAAAAATACATCTACCTCGCAGGGGAGTTGAGGTTTCATTCATTAGGATTCCTGAAGCAACATGAGCTCCCAAGAGTGTGTGAAGTGTTGTGTTACCTGGGCCACACAGCGTTAGGATGTGAGGTCTGAATGCAGCGTGTCTCATTGGGACACCTCACGTCACTTAGATCATTCACGAAAGAAGTTATTCCTGTGGGTGATAGCGACGCCGCTTTACCAGCAGTCCCACCAGTAAGTGTATCTTACGGGCTTTAATCTGATGTGGGAATTGCAATCCTGTGATGCCGTGTGGCTTTTTCCCAGAGTGCATTAATTACGGGAATTGTCAATGATGTGGAATGTGCAAGAAGAAATGACATGATGGCTAAACCTTGGTTTGCACCCTGACACTTGTGGGTTGCTTGCCCATTACAAGCAAGGTATCCTGCCACCTCCATCCTGTCACTGTTTAACTCACACACACACACACAGACAGGGCTAACAGGTTTTTCATCTCGTGAGAATGCACTCTTGAGGCTGGTGATTTCCCATTTTCAGGCAAACGTTCCCCCCCCCCCCCCTTTTTTTTCAGAATACAATCAGCTGTTCAAACTGAACATAAACCGCAATCACAGAAGCTTTCGAAGGGTGATTCAGAGCAAAGGAATGAAATTTGAAATACTTCACAAAGGGTAAGTTGCTGGTGTTTATCCCATCCTCTGTAACTGTGAACTATTGGGGAAGAAAGCAACAGAATGATTTGCATTAGCTGCAACTTAGCCTGAGCAGTGAGGAGCTCTGCACTCTCATGCCCTTGTCTCTCAGGATTTCCACGTATCTGATCCTCTCACTTCCCATATTAAACGCAGTAGAACCTTGCTCGTGAGCTGGGAACCAGTTAGTGATGGGAGGGCATCTTGCCACATCTCTCTGCTCTTGGGACATGGAATAAAATCATCAAGTTTCTGTGCGTGGTCGAGGGAACCATTATTCTACTGTTTCTGGGACTCGGGTTGGGCAGCATACCAATTTTGGCTGTAGGCTGGTCTGTCATCTTCTCCATCCTCTAGCAAAAGTCAGTCTTTTGCAAATTAATAGTAAACATTTATTTAGATTTTTAACTTGCTTTTCCCCAAATAAGAGATTAAAACCTTTTTTTTTAAAAAAAACCTGTATAAAATCCCTCCCCCCCCAGCTACAGACCTGACCAAATAAATAAGTCTTACATTGCCTCCAAAAAATACTCAGGCTTGGTTTTTGAAGAACCTCTGGAAAGGGGCGTTCCAAAGCTACGCGGCAATCACCAAGAACACCTCTCTCTCTCCTCATGCCTGTGCCAGATACAGACTCGGTGCAATGATGTAACTTGCAAGGAGAGGTGCCTCCAGCTGACCTTAGGGCTCATGATGGAACATTGGGAAGCGAGCAGTCTTTTAGGATGGGATGATCGGTAATTGGTTGCTAGCATACTGTGCCTACATCCGTGTTGGGAGATACTCTCTCCCCCTTAAAAGCAGGCATAACCAGGCTGAATTACTCCTCGGCTACAATGTAGAGAACAGACCCAGAATAAGAACCCAGATTCAACTCCCTCTCCTGCACTTTAGCCTCTAGACTGTTTGCACCTCAGGGAGCAGGGATGCGCCTTTGTTCTCCTGCTGAACAAACTGCTCACGCATTACAGTGATTTTGTGTGGGGGGGGAGAGAGACAGTGTGTGGCTGGAAAGAACAGCAGCCGTTTGGAATCCTTTTGTGCTATTCTAGAGTGATGAGATTTATGAATCCTGGGGCCTGTTGTGACCCAGCACTGGGGTGGCTCCTCATTCCTCTGACTGGGGCACACGGTCTCTAGCTGATCTGCAGTTATCGTAGTGGATAAAATGCAATATGGAGCGACACTGCTGGACAATGCATAGTAAATGCATTCTTAGTTCTTTGAGCAGCAGGCAATTCCTTCTCTCTCCCAGTGACCTTAGAAAAAGGTTTTGATTGGATGATGTGGTGATGGATAGTGGGGGAGGGCCCTCCTACACAGCGATGAAACGCTGCTGTTAGATTGCTAGACGCGGTTCTTTTATTCCCAAGCCTTCCTGACCTGGCCCCTAATTCCTTTTCTTCTCTTTGATTAAAGATTTCATTTTTGTGACCCTCTATTTAGTTGCAGCCAGCTCACCAGGCAGAGCCCCTTTTTAATCACAGTCTGGGGGCGTTTGGGTGTGTGACCTTTGGCCACTCTTCTCCTTTAATGTGCTGAGTGCAGCCCCCGCCCCACACACACTCTAAGGCAGCTTTCTTTTGAAACAGGTCCCTCTTCAGAAGTGACAAGCAAGTAGGAACAGCACATCTGAAACTGGACAAACTGGAATCCGAATGTGAAATTAGAGAGATCCTTGAGGTAGGCTCCTTGCACGAAGGGCACAAGCCATAACCCAAGACTAGGTTAGGGTACTAGTAATGTAGGTACTTACGTGGGAACCCATTCCTCCTGCCGCTAAGTCTGTCTCGCTCTCTCTCATTTGGCCAGCTTGCTCTGCAGTAATTAATCACTTGAAACTCCCATCTGCTCTCTAGAAATTAACCATTTGAGAGGGGCACACCACAGAGGGGGCAGTTGGTCAGATATTCTGGTGGTAGACAAACATATTAGTAGCAATGGTGAAATCCACTTCTTCAGAAAGCTTTCTCCAGTGTAGATTTCCTCTCTTAATAGAGGTATCCAGCCGTTTGAAACAATACTGGCAGGAAGTGTGCACAGGCAAGACCCTCTTCCCCAGTGCAGGAATTAGCATTCCCTCATTTTAATTGTTCAAACGATCCCTCCCCTGATTCAAGTGTCCTTTCCTGCTTCTAAATTTACCACGGGTAGTGCCAGGGCTCATAGGAGGGGTCCCACTATTATGGGATTTTTTTTTGTTTTCCTAGTCAGCAATACATTGTCCTTTCCAGGCTGGCTAAAGGGGAAATGGACTCTTTTCCTCTGCAGAGCCTTTAAGGCCAACTCCTAATGTGGATTAATCTCTTCACTCAATAAGGAAAATGTGGGTGAAGTAGTTCAATTTAATTGTCAACCCTTACTTTTTCTGTTTAAACTTTTAGCACTTCACCCACATTAGAGGTGGTGCAGCCCACACCATAAATCTTTCCCACTATCAACAATAAGGCAGGGCAAGTCCATTTGGCCAAGCTACGCCTCTCGTGTGAACGTACCTAGTCATCTTTAACCTCCTGCCAGATAAATTCAGCACCTGCCACGTACAGCGAGGGCATAGCAGTGAAACTGCCTGACTTCTGTGTGTGTGTTTGTGATTCGGTTTCTGGGTGATTTCAGGTTTTGGACGGCAGGAAACTCACCGGAGGAAAACTAGAGGTGAAAGTGAGACTAAGGGAACCGCTCAGCGGGCAAGATCTTCAAACAGCTACAGAAAATTGGCTGGTCCTTGAACATTAGTTTTATTTAAGGTATTCAGAAGAGAGAACTATTTCTATACTTCTGGCTAGAAGATGAGGGAGGCGGAATCTGCATGTAATAGATTGATCTGGATCAATGTGTCAGTGGCCTGGTTTTGCAACATGAGCTCTTTGATTTCTTAGATTTGTAAACCCTTAGGGTCAGATATTCCAGGGGACGTTAAAGTCTGCACTCAACTAGGACATTAACACTATCCCAGCACCATTCAAAATGGCATGCAGCCTTAGTAATGGAACACTTACTAAGCAGTTGAATTCTTCTGGCTTGTTTTTTCCTCCTTTCCAGATCCAGGAATGCTGAACACTGCTACTGCTGCAAGCACCAAAGATGTTTCCCATGAATGCACTACTGAACATGTTTTAATTTTGATAACTACCCTAGTGTGTACTGATAACACTTTTATAAGTCAAGTATTGTAAGGCTCTGGAAATGTATTATGAATAAATGGTACGGATCTACATAAAGTAGACTGAATTGCCTTAAGGTGAGACTAATATTGCTAGCAGATGTAATTTAATGCTAAGTGTATTACAATTGTCTGTTTCATAATGGTGGGAGACTGGGAGCACAAGGTTCTTATCCTATGCTGGGATTATGTGTTATTGAATTTGTGAAATAATATAATTCACTAAGTAAGCAACAGCAGAGCCTATTATGAAATATGCAATTTCACACATGTAGCAAAATATAAGCATCCTTTATTGATGTCAAACCAGAGCAGTAACTACAACCACTCAGGCCCTTCTGTAGGTCCCAGGATGGAAAAGTTATTTAATGAGTAAAAAGTGACAATCAGTTTAAAGGGACAATGTGCCCTTTCCAGCTGATTGTAGCTTCAGAAACCATGGTTCTATAAGACAGTTCATATACTATTGTCTTAGGGATGTTCAGACAGGAGGGCACAAAGCACAGGTATCTATCTTGGAAAAGGTGCATTAGGTTTTGCTGCTAGGTGAGTTCCCAAAGGCTTTAAGTATCTCAGAGGTTTCTCAAGGAAACTTATTGTTTCTCTAGGTTGTGAGGCCTAACACTTAACTAGAAAACAGCCACTCTTATTTATGTAGAAAACTCAGCTTGTGCTGTGCGCAGAATTTTAATTTTTTTTAAGGAACACATCCATAAAACCATGTGTTACCAAAATGGCTTGCTGTATCTTTTTCCCCCCCTAACTCTAGATGAGCCTGAAGAAATGACTCCCATTCCAGGAGGCTAAGCCTATTCCGGGGAGCGAACACTGCTGCAGCGTACGCTTGGTTAGAGCCTATTCCCAGATGGGCGAATCCCCGCTAAGGCAATGCTGCTGCTCCTGTCTTCCTGAATGGATGAAGACAATACAGTATTTAGTTTTTAATTTCAATAAATTTAATATACAAAACTACATGTTGAAAATAAAAATATAATATGCAGTTTTTTGCAGTGTTAACTGAATTTTAAAAGTACATTTTCTTTCTAAAACAAGTACTCATTTTTAACAATATGGTAATTTTAAGGTCATTTTAAAAGGCTATGGTTGAAGCAAACCAGTCAGTCAGTGTTTTGCACAAACATAACCCAAACCTAAATGCCTTGTTGGAGAAATGAGGAAGATTTAGCCTCATCTTTGTTTTCCACATTAAGTATAACTTACACACACCAAGGGACTCCAGAGCTGAACTGTGGTCTCTTGAAGAATAATTGTGGTGGTTGCCCATCAAAACTGCTTTCAGCCAGGAGTTTTTATGTGCCACAAAGTATGAAAAACTAAATGTAGGGAAGGGAGTTTGAAAGTAACCCAAGCGCCACTGTATAGAAAAGCTGAGTCTGCAGAGGCAACCATCATTGCTTCTGTGTCGAGTGCAATAGCGTTCATGTTAAACACACAGGTGCTAGGCAGGCTTTCATGCTGGTTAAGTACAGAGACAGCCATTCACAAATATTACAGTGGAGGGGAATGTTTCACTTTAAGAGAGACCCAAATAAGACTAATGGGCTTCAGCTGATTGCTGCTTACAATAATTTGGGCCTACCCCTCTTCCCTCCCAAGGGTGGCGTGATAGCAGCAGTGTATTACTCTGGGGCTAGAGAGCTAGAAAGTACTTTTACATAATATGGTGCTGCCCTAGCTGAGCTGTTCCACCCCATTGCTATTGCACTCTGAAAACTTTACTTGGCCTTGCAATGCCTCTTCTAACAAACACACCAGGCTTATTGTTGCCTTACAGGAGAAACAAAGTTAGAGGCCACTTTCAGACCTCTCTCCCCCCTGACACATATTCTGGCTGCAGGCGGGAATGCGGAGCCAGGATCGGTGTGGGGTGCTGCTGGTCTGAAAGCCCCCCATGCATAGCCTCTGCGCATTCCCTACCGCAGCCAGAAAAAGGGGGGGGGGGTTGAAAGAGGCTTATGAGCCGATTGCGGGCTTGTGTTCTAGTCCATGCAGTAGCCCCCCCTCAAATGTTTAGCACAATGAATCTAATGCACATGCAGGTGTTCTTCCCAGCTGCATCATTGACTAGACACACCGTTGCCTCTGCATGCTCCCAAGCCCCCACAATGAGTGGGCTACTGTCTGGCTTGTGAAAAGATACTGCTTTATCAACACTACTGTGTGTCTTGTTCTCCCCTCCCTTTATGCAAGAACCACCAAGCTGGCCTGGCTAGAGACCCCGCTGTTTGAATAGCTGGGGTGGTGTCAGGCTAAAGCCTAAGCTAGTCTCCTGCTTTCAGCTTTTTCCACTGGTTAGCAGTTTCTCATGGATGGAAATTAGGTTTAGTAAGAATGCAATTCCACATTCTCTCCAGTTGAAGCTCGAGTGCAGCTGCTCCCCTCTCTAGTGCCTTTCAGGCAAAGCCTCACATCAGGAGAACATGCAACAGCTGGTGCTTTTGTCACAGGTAAGCTTTCCGTGGTGCTGCTACAGTGAAGGGGTGGGTAAGTAAGTGCAGGGTATAGTCTACTAGTGTTAATATTACAGCCTAGAGCACTGAGGAGACTTACAAAGCTGAACAGGATGTGGAATACCATCTAGCTGTGGCTTGGGGAATGATCATTATTTTTGCCTGACAGGTTGGAGTTTGCTAGAGATTTGTAGACAAGAGACAGGCAGGCAGCATTCTGCCAGGTTACCAAACTGCTGAGCTGACAGGTGGTGTAACAACTAAGGGGAAAGGAAATAAAAACTAGCTTATTACACACACACAAAACTGCACGTTTAAATTATACACCACTGCCAGAGAGATGCCCTTTACTCACGCAAACACGGGCACTCCGACTCCTCCTCCAATCTGTTATTTCTATGGCAAGGTCTCCTTTCTTTGCATCTCTCTAGTGATAGCCCAAAGCGTCTCAGATGTACTTCAACCAATAATCTGGTCAAATCAATGTAAACTGTTTTTTTTTTTTTTTTTTTTTTAATTTCAAACAGCCTTAGGATGAGGTCAGAATGGAGGTCTTGATTGGTTCTTCTCACACGTCCATCTACAAACAGTACAAGTTTGAAGTTTCAGCTTTTATTTATGCCCTGGTGATGTTCGCACCCATTTGAGCATTGAGTACATGATCGTAATTCTTAAAACATGAGCATTATTTTTTTTCTAATCAGTAACAGAAGTGTATTAGCTGCAAAGAATAGCATAGCCATGTTGTAGTATAGAAGCTGCCCTGATCCTCTGTTTGTTGACAATGCATAGAAGATTTAGAATTATGGAACAACTCTCCCCCCCTCCCACCTCTCCCCCCCCCTTTAATAGTGTTAACAAAAGCTTAATCTTCCAGTTTTAAAGTGCAAATGATTCAGATACAACTGCTGCTGGAACAGGTCTGAACAGAAAATGAAGTCCTCTTATGAGATGTTTTCCAGAATATAAAAGATGAGCTCCATGATGACTGGCCCCTCGCTCAGCTGGCATGCCCCTCCATGAATCACTGGAACTAAGGCACTGTCCAGGTCATTCATGTACTGAGAGGGCAGGGGTTGTCCATTACTCCCAGCTTGATAACCAACCTAGGAAAAATGCAAAAGCAGAGTTAGTCAGAGAAGATTTTAGGAGAGAGAAGTTTAAAAAAAAAAAAAAGGTATTTCTCACCTGTTGAAGGAGGGGCACAGGTAATGTTCACTGTATTTTCCCCATGCGTATGAATGTATAAACCCAGTGGGGCAGTTCTTAGGGCAAGGGGCTAGCTGAAAACCACCACATACCGTAGTCCCAACTCTTGGGAGAGCTCGACACGCACTTGGGAATTCTCTACAAATTTTAGTTTGGCTTTTTCCACTTCTGAGGTTCCCACTGGAGGGGGGTAGTTCGTGTTAAAGGAAGCCCTCAGGGGCAGGAGAAGCTGCATGCCTGTCTATGTTGGCCCTGCTGCAACTAGCCAGGAGAGCCATGCATTCTCCTGCACCCAGCCTGAGATTCCTGGTCAAATATGAGACAGGAATTTCAGCAAAATATCCGAGGCACTTGAACCCCCTTATTTTGAGAATATATTCTTCCCAGCTCTAGTTCAGTGTAATACACTCTCCCTGGCTCTACACCTTCAAGCGCTTAGGGCAGAATGTGGTTGCTGTCTTAGGGAGCGGCCTGTACAACCCAAACACAAACCCCCTTTGAGCCACAGCAAAGGCATCACTGAAATTGTTTTACATTTTAAATCTTTGGCTAAATAGGAAACTGCAACGTAATTGGCCTCTTGCAGCAGAAGCAAAACAATGCTCCTCTGCACTTTTAGCTGCAGCCATGGGGACACGGTCATGTAAGATACCAGAGCTGAGGAATCTCGGGGCCAGGCACCAAATGTGGCCCAAGCTACTTTTTATTTGGTCCCTTTCCAGTTCCTGGTCCTAGCCCCTCAGCACTGGAAGGGTAAGGGAGGAGACGGGGCAGTGCGCGGAGCCCTGCCCCAACATTTCTATGGCACTTAAAGCTTATACTAATTTCAAAGTGGCCTCTGGGAGGAAAAAGCTCCCCCCCCAATTAGTCGTGTAACCTGCAATTTTCATGTCGTAAGAGCCAGTTTACCAGTTAACACAAAATATTTAGCATAAACTTAACGGAAACCAGAAGCCAGAGTATAATTCCAAATTTTAGGGCGTGTGGCTTATAAAAGCTTTGTGGAAGCTCTAGGGATTAACAGATCACAAGGTGTATGTGGCGAGAGAACTGGAGGAGACCAAAGGTGGCACCAAGGTTGGGGGAGAGAGTCCCAGCCACGTGCACTACATCAGAACCCAGTGCTGCTACTTGATTAAGAGACGACTGGTCTTAGGAAATGGCAGGGAGCCACTCGTTTGAGGGCTCGGCCACGGTCTGTATTTTTCATGGGTATGCCGCTCATTAGCCATGCACTTGCCACTGGTTTTACAGCTGCAACCACCACAGATAAATTAGGTGGCAGGCATTTACATGTAGCTAATATGTTCCAGGATGTGTGTCACCCCCTCCCACGTGATGGAGGTCAAGGGAAACAGAGACCGGTGTAATATGGGGGAGAAACATGCCTGGCCACAGCATTAGTAACTGGATACTTGGTTGCTTTATTATGAAAATGTTGTGACACCAAGGACAAAGATCCAATAGAAAACTGCAAAGTGCCACCCCAAACAGGTTCTGAATACATTTTCTCAACTACTACTGGTGCAAGGAAGCCCAACTGCAACCATCGGGAGGGGAGCGAAAGCAGGATTTATAGGGTGAGTATAGCCATTGTGAGGGGGATTCACACAACCCCCGTAATTCAGTTTGCAAAAGCCATGCATTAGCTTCTGGGAAAGAGGAGTCCATTAGGTGCCGTAGCAGCACAGTGGGTTGTTGTACAGGTTACCACACACCCCCAGTAACGCTGCCAGAATCTGCATATGGGAAGCATAATGTCTGATGGCATCTGGAATCACAAAGATGCCTCCTTTTGTGATGAATTCTACTGCAGCCTCCTTCCCCTCCACAACTGGACGAGCCCCTGAGTTTGCTCATACACATAGCTGCCTCCAGGAGCAACGGTTTAGGACTTACTTGATCAGCATCAAGCGTAACACGCAGACCTAGTTTAGTCATTCCGTCTTCCTTCAACAGCTTAAGGTGAGGGCAGAGTGCTAGACAGAAAGCCTTGGCCACATTCTCCGTCAACCGGCTGTGGTCTGCTGGGTCGCCTAGACCATTATGCTGGTCATCATTTTCCAGAAAAAACACCTGAAGAAAAGAGATGTTTGATCAGCAAAGGACCTGCCAGCCAGCCGTTACAGAAGCAATGGCAAAGAGCATGAGAGAGAGTGCAAGCCTGAGCAAAGAGTGCTGGTAAGGTCCAGGGGCAGCTAGCTTTAAAAAAGGAACGTGAATAGGAAAGAAGGGTCTAAGCAGTCCTTGACATTATCTGAAGACTTTTGGGGACATGAAGATGTGCTCCCTCTCGGCAGAGATTTTTTAGGCATAAAAGAACAGCTGTAGTATGGTTGGCAATTATTTTGAGTATCAATTTCAATTCTTAATGCAGGGTTTTTTGGAGAATCAGAACCACCATATTTAAGGGGAACTTTCACTGAACACTCGGCTTTCAGGCTATGAAGTCAACTCAATTCTCCTCCTTTGGCAAAAGTCCTTACTAGTTTCATTTATTATGAGTAGCTTGGCAATTAGGAATAAATTAAAAGATGGTAAATGAGACCGACTGTAACTGTCCTGCTCTCCTGGCCGCTCTCTCTCCCTACCAAGCCGGGAGTTTCTACATGAAAGGCCAAGTTCCAATTTAAAATTATTAATCTTACTCATGGGAATTTGCTACACACCCGGGCAGCAAAAAGGCTTCTCACACACGGTATATTTACAACACGCTTGCTTTCAGTAAGAAGATCCTGTGAAAAGTTAATATATATTCAACTCCAGAAAATTACAGCATTGTAATGAATATGGAATCAGACTGGTGTCAAAATGCGTGACAGAATGAAATGTGTGACGGTAAAAGCCCCCCAAAAGTGCGAACAACTCCAGATTTTTGTGTACACAACTTGGCAATCAATGTTCAGTCCTGTTGACTCAAAGCTTCTAGCAAGGAATAATACTGTCAGGAAGAATAGCTTCTTGAGAACACATCAAGTCCCCCTGTATCAGATGGCTTGCTTAATGCTGGCTGCAGGAAATCAACACTGCCAAGAGCCCTTTAGTGCAGGGGTGGGAACCTTTTCTGTCCTGGGGGCCACGTTGAACATTGGTACAAGCTCCAAGGGCCACATAGAGGTTGGGGGCGAGGGTGCTTAATTGGTTTATTCAAGAAAAGGAGGGCACAGATCATGGACTGGTGCTGTGAATCTGTCCCCCTACCCTTGTGTGCCTGCCCTCCTTCGTTATCACTGGAAAGGGGTCACATAAAATCTGCATAGGGCCACATTTGGCCCCTGGGCCTGAGGTTCCCCACCCCTACCTAAGTGTGTCCATGCTGGCAGGTCTACAGTGTACAGAAAGCTCTGTAGTTCAGGGTTAGCTCTGCCTTGTAGCTGTCCCCAGAGGAGGGGATTAGGAAGTGTGTGTGTGAACAGACTCCTTTTGGGTAAAGGATGCTTCCATGGAATGCCCTGAGGATGGCAGTGGAGTTACCCTGAGGCTATCACACCCAAGAAATACCCATCACCAAAGGGATTAAGGGAACTTTTAAAATTGCATGGATAGCTTGGGACATTTTTTTAACTCTTTACAACTTTTTTTTAAACTCTTCACTTGTCATGACAAACAGGGCCGGCTTTAAAACAGGGCAACCAACCAGGGCAACTATGTTCTCTATTTTTGGGTGGGGGTGCAGTGGGCGCAGGGCTGGTCTCAAACATGCCCACTTCTAAGCCCCGTGGAGGGTGCCCCTGGTGAGACAGGTCCCCCTGGGAGCGGGTGGGGGTCACACATTTTCATCTTTGCTCTGGGCCTCACCAATTCTAAGGACGGCTCTGGTTACAAAAGTGACTTAGGGCAGGTTTAACTTGACTGTGGAACAGGTTACATCAGACCAAAATAATTGTGCCTCTGGGAAGTTCAGGATTGCAGCACAAGGAGGCAGTATTTCCCCAGCCCTTCCTATAAACACAGTCTCCTAAAACATGATGCTAGTGCCCCATGGCCAAGGCTCCTGGGGCTCTGAGGCATCTCCCAAGCAAGTTGTCAATAAACCTTTCCTGGGAGGTTAGGCACCTGCAGCTGCTGCCCCACTAAGATCACCATTTTTTTGTTTTAGTGAAGGGCTGAGGGGAAGGAGTTGTTTTAGAACAGAGGGAAGCATTTTGCAGTAGGGGCTAAATTGTGTCACTGACGAGCACATTAAAGATGCAAAGTAACTTGGTTTCCTTACCTCTGTCCACCTAATCACTTTCCCGTTTGCTTTATACTCTGAGCCATGGAATATCTTCACACTCGTAATAGACTCCATGGATTTGCCATCAATGGGGCTTACCACACTAGAAAGAGAAGAGACTAAGCAGGAAGTTTCCTTGCACTGTATCCCATCACGCAAGGCTGGAGCTTTGCTGACGAAGCAGTTATACCCCATAAAGAACCACCAGCCCAGCTCCTCAGGGTAACCCCCTGCTGAAGATTATTTCACAGCTGGTGAGCACTCGGCAACTTAAAATGCCAAATGCAACTTGCCTCATTAGCTAAATGGGAGATAAGTACAGACCATCTCTAAAAGGGAGCACTCACAAGAAAACCCTTTTCTCAGGGTGCCAAAAACCACCTTTTGGAATGTCACTGTTAATTGTGATTGCAGGGCTGTGAACTGAGGCACGAATATCGGTGGTAAAGCGCTTTTCAAAATGGTTTTGCTGCTGTGTTGGGAGTCTACCCCAATCATTCTAGTGGAGGCAGCTGAAGAGTGCTGGGCCTTCTTCCACGTGGCACAGGAAATCAATCCAATAGGATTCATGGACTTCACTAGAGAGAACGGAGGGCAGGGAACACTTAGCATGTGGGCAAGCCAAACTGCTGCCCTTTCCCTTCCTAGCAAGAATGTGTTATCAGCAACACAGAGTCAAACAAACACCGGCCACTTTCACGTGTTACTGGGAGGCAGGGAAACTTCCACGATGGCCATCATGGCTCTGTTCTCATGGGAGTTAGGAATGCACTATTCTGCTTTTATCACGCGAGAACGCACGCGCATGACTGGGTCCCCCAATGTAGCCTTCACAATTATGGGGGTTCTCGCAGGAGAAAAGCAGATTCCGACGTGCGCTAATTCTCGTGAGAACAGAACTGCAATGGTCCTCGTGCAAGTTTCCCTGCCTCCCAGGTAACATGTGAAAGTGGCCGCTGCTAGAAGCGTCAAGGGGCTAGCACCTCTATTTACCCCTTGTTGAAGTTTTTGTCATCTTCCACCCACTGAATATGGACATGTTCCTGAGCCTCTTCAGCATCTGCTTTCCCACAAGGGATAGTGAAGTCTTTCATCTCTCTCAGAGCCTGCCTCAAAGAGTCCATGTTCTCAGCAGTTATCTGGACCATGACGCCATCTGAGAAAGAAAGAGATCGTCATTACATTTGCCGGAAAGCAGTCCCAGCAGAAGTAACATCATACTTCCTCCTACCACTGAAGCTCAGAGTCTATCGGAAAGGTCACGAACGGTGATAAAGGCAGTTAATTTCTTAGCCTTCTCATCCTCAACACAAACGGTTGTGTTCATGACAATTGTCTGCAGGACATAAAAGCCACAGCCTTGATGATGGCAACATAAAACGTGCATGCACGGCCCTGCCATTTACCTCACCCGTGTTACAGAAAGGCGTCTCAAGAGAGAGGTGTACAGTCATGGCCATTCAAATATGACTAGGTCTAAGGTAGTTATTGCGGTCCCATTAACATGGTATTCAGCCACCTCAAAACGTTAGATAACAACATGGTGATCTCACAGGAGTGTTGTAAAGGGTAAATATATCGATCTGTTACACACAGGAGGAGGAATTATACGTCACACAAGTGGAACAAGGGACTGAACCCATGACTTCCAAACCCAGGCCAGCATGTTAACCACTGGCCCATTCCCACCACCACCCACTTCACCCCCGGTTTCTGAGGCGTGGACAGACACTGGCCCATCAGGATTCAGATCAAGACCACTAGCTCCTAGGATACAGGATGCTAAACAGCAAGCAGATGGCAATAGATAGAAATAGAGATGCACTTCCACAATCTGACCCTGTTCAACAAGGGAAGCACAAATCACCTATGGTAACTTCCAAGTATGAACCATCTTGACCACTCATATTCTCATCCACCAGATGAAAACACTATGAGGTTATAGGCTCCCAGGCTGTAAGGCTATCGATGATGATGATATACAACAGGATGGACTTCATCCCTTAGTAGGAAGTTAAACACATCTAGCTTCCTTACACACGCAGTTTTCCACAACTGCTCTGTACCACTATATGCTGATTCTAAGCACACCAGCCAAGTGTTTCATGTGTATCTGAGATTTCATTAATGCAGACCCAGGGCATTTGCACTAGCTAGCCTCAGAGGTTCTCAGTGAAATTTGCTAAAGAGAGTGTAAACAGATCCAGCAAACAAACATTAAGCCCTTCCACTGCCCAGCTATCCGGTTGCCAAGAGGGGAACAGCTGTACTTTGAGAAAGCGGCTCACGGCTTTTACCTTCCACAATACTGGACTTGGCCAGGTAGCCTGAAGAGGATTTTAAAGCTCCGCTGAACACGAAGAAGCTGGCTCCCGTCACTGCAAACAAGAGAAGTTATTGATTGAGGCTCTTAACAAAACAATGGCTTATGCTAGAGCTGGGTTTCATAGCAGTGTCCTCCACAGTAGAAGCAAATCATCTAATTAAGGATTATGGAACAAAGTTATGGCAACAGCGTGTAATGCAGAGAGGCATGTATGGGAAGTTCAATTGCCTTCTAAGCCAAGGAACAATGTTCATTGACCTTGAAGTATTAATAAAAAGAAGTATGAATATTAAGAAGGATCTTACCAGATCCATTTGCTGACGACACTACCCACTGGCCAGTCGAGAAGGGCAGTAGCACCCAGTCTACATACAAAACGCTCCCAAGGCCACTGGGCACCCAGCGCCAGAGAGGAGCTCCTTGTATTCCCTCTTCCCACAATACACAGTAGGGAAACTAGTCCCGGGAAATGAGTGCTGATCCTAACCCAGCACGAGCACCGACAGCAAAAGTGGAGTCCCCTGCTCAGAGTTAGAGGGGGACCCGCTGTGTGTGCTTGCTGATAGCAATAGCTTCCGCACCTTGTTTGCCCTTTAAAGGAAATCTAATCTTTGAAAAACTTCACACATTTTCAAAATTCAAAGTTACTATTGCATTATTTCAGCTGGTCTGAGCAAAAATAAAGCTAGGAAATTCGATACAGACTGGCCTCTGCAGTTCTAGGGGCTGAATACTGCTTTCTGTGGCCATTACCTCCAATTCACCGTGTTGTTGGTCTCTCTCTCTCACACACAAAAATTGGTGGGTACCAAGCGGCCAAATGTTGCTTCCTTTTCCTGGCTTTCCATTTTCAAATGCCAACAGGACTAGAAGGGGACCTGCTCCCAAAGTGGTCCGATTCCTCTACTTGCCTCTTCTACACTAACATGCCTTTTCCCTTCTACACTCGCCACTGGTAACTGATGCAAGAGGAGGAGATGAAGGCAGAATCATCATATAAACCATGCTTTCCTGCGAGGATGTTCTAGCCAGAAGTATGGGCTGGTTTCTTTTTAAGGTTTTGCACAGCACACAATTTGTTTTAAATCTAGACATGAAATGTTTGCTTCTGCTTAATCCTAATGTGGGCTTCAGCGCAGGCTCTGAAAATGCATTTCTTGTTCCAATGGACAGCTGGCCTCCCCATTTATATGGAGATGCAGTCTAAGGAGAGAACAGCCCTGGAACATCCGGAGCGCTACCCAGAGCTGCAGCCTCTGCATATTTATGAAGAGGGAAGCTGCAATCAGCTCTGTTTTATATCAGGGGCCGACCCACCAATGGTGGCGCTCAGCTGAGCAAACTTCGATCTCTGCTGCCAAGAGAGAGACGGGGTCAATCACAGCTTAGGAAAGGGGAATCCACGTCAATAGCGTGGGTGCTGTGGCCAAACTTGATGGGGCCTGGGAGAAATCAAATGTGGACACTGAAAAGGAGAGGCCAGAAGGAAGTGCTGCAGGATAGGATGCACGGAGAGTTCCAATGTTGCCGCTAAGCACTCGCTAAACACATTGTTGTAACTGTTTGCTAAGTGACATGCTTATTCCAGAAGATCCAAGAATGAAAATGAAGGACAGTTTTGACATATCTGCAAAGGTTTCAAGGGCTGAACGAGAAGCAAAAGCAAGTCAATGTCATACAAAGCCTGCAATCCTCACCCTTTCTCGGTTGATTATGAATGCTGATGGCTTGCGTCTGGTAGTTCCCATCATCATTCTGGACGCACACCAGGTGAGAGTCTGCTTTCTCGTTGAAGAACGCTCCCCCGGCTAGGACATGCTCGTTGGACTTGTTCATGGCTTTCATCATCTGCAACCAAAAGGAGAATTTAGCGCTTCCACTTAGCCTCACATCCTGCACATCTGCTGCTAGTATCAACAGCAGTTCCTTGGAATTAGAACTCTGTCCGGGCTGAAAACCAAGCCCTTGTCTCAAGAGGAAGCAGAAAGGCATTGGCATTCGCCTATAAAACACGTTGAGATTCTCAGGTGGAAGATGCTATACTAAAGTATTTATCTCCTTGGCCGCGATCCAACACTTCAGTTGGGCTGCTCTAGAGTAATTGGTTGGTTGATTGCGGCTTTGGGGAGTTTTGTTTGGTTTTTGGGTTGGTTTTTTGTCCTCTCCCCCACCCCCCCCACCCTTTTCAGCTTCTTTCAGTAGCTTGGATGGAAGATTCCAGACAGGCTCTTCCATTTTTCTCAACTCTCACTCCTTCCCCCAATCAAGCGCAGAATGACAGTCTTTCCTCCAATCCAGCCAGAACGTCCTGCCATGCAAGGTTTTTCTTGAAAACTCAAGTATCCCATAAACAAACACATTTAGGTTTGGCCAGATTATCGTCCCTGATCCACAGCTTTGTCACAGCAAGGAAACCCAGCGCTACGCAACTCCTTTTATAGTATTCTAACGTTCAGGCAGTGCTTTTGCCACTGAAGGAAGTCCTTTCTACCTGCAACTGAGACGGGAACACACTACACACAAAACATTAAGGTTTCGAGTTTCTATTTCAAGGGAGGTTAATTACAGCATTAACATGAGTCAATTTTCAGCACTGACATACTGTGCACAAGTGAACTGAGAGGTGCATTACTGGGGAAAATAGGAGGCAGATTAGGATTCATGTGTTTCATTCTCTGTTGCAACACTTCACATTCCAATGTGGAATGTTCCAGTTCCATTGCGTGAAATGCTAGTCGTCTTTAAGGGCAGCCTCTCCTCCCAGTCCGGCCGGAAGGAAACACTGGGGGCAGCTCACTCCCACTTACAAGGTGTTAAAGAAACGCCAACTGAGTGTACTGAGGAAACAAGTAGTTTCAACCCCGCTGGGTCATTTCATTCTCATTGGGGACAACAGGAAATGACAGTTATTTAGAATAATGGAAACTGGGACTATAAGAGAACACAAACAACAACTCTTGCTAACACCACACAACAACATTTCTTCAACTGTAGACTCCTCAAGGGGGTTTCCATGAGTTTTAAATTCATGGAGAACATGAATGATACAAAGCGGGGAGTGGGCAAAATTTCCTAATCCCGAGAACTGCATCCATTTACCACAATGGGGCCAAAGAGCCGCCTGTGGGCTCTAGAGCCAAAGTTTGCCCATTTCTGATTCAAAGCATCCTTTTACTGAAAAATGTGAGGCCCAAAGGTGGGATAAGGAAGGCAAAAAAGTCCCTTTTTTGTTAATTTAATTGAAATGTATAAGTTTAGTTAACCTCTCCTCCTCCCCAGAAAACGGGTCTTTCCTCACAAATGACACGCTGCACACGTGGGGAAGACAAAGAAGGGGCTATAAAAAGCGAGACCTGAGATTCCAGTGAAACACTGAGGTGCGCTATGTCTCTATTGCACAGCAGTTTCTCCAAGGTTCAGTCAGACGCCACCCCAAACCTAGCTGTAACATCTAGACACGTCAGACACAGCTAAAGAGTTACTCAGAGAAATCTACCTTCCACGCAAATCTCAATGTTTATTATCTTCATCTCCAGAGATAACAGGAGATCTGTACAGGCTGCAGTGAGCGAGGCCACCTTTCCAGCTGCTCCATAGTGGGATTCAAGAATTAATACACCTTACAATTCAATTACGGGGCTTGCTGCATCATCCTTCCGCCTCATCAACTCCATCGCTTCAAATTATTATTAATTATTATTATTATAAACATTTATATAGCAAATCTCATCTAAACCATCTTTTTGCCCTCCCTTTCCTATTTATTATTTAACTCTGATCTCACTCTGAAGTGATTTGGAAAGCAGCACCCAAATGAAAATCCTAACATGAAACAAAGCTGTCCTGTCCCTGTCCTAATGCTATGAGCGCTTCTGGAAAACGCCAGCCTGCACAGCAAGACATACAAGTTGGGAAAAGCAGTACATTGTACACAGGCCTGCAGGAAGCACTTTTCATGTAACACAATTGGCCAACAGAATTCACTGCCATGGCAGACAGTATAACCTTCCACTCCTCCTGTCTCTAGCCTTCCTCGACGTTCCCCTTCTCCCAATCTTATCCCTATTCCTTGTCTCTCTAGCCTACCACGACGCTCCCCTTCTCCCAATCTTATCCCTATTCCTTGCCTCCCCCCTCATCAACTACCATTTTTCTGCTCCCTCTGGAACTGTCGCTCATCTATCAGTAAAGCTCCCTATATCCATGATCTTTTCCTCTCTCGCTCCCTCCAGCTCCTTGCCCTTACTGAAACTTGGATCACTCCCTCGGACTCTGTCACGCCTGCTACCCTCTCCTGTGGGGGTCTCTCCTTCTCTCACCAACCCCGCCCTGAAGGACGGGGTGGTGGGGTGGGCCTCCTTCTTGCTAAATCCTGTCAGTTCCAACCAATTTCTCCTCCCCCCTCTCTCTCCTTCCATACCTTTGAGGCTCACTCCGTGCGCCTCTACTCCCCCCTCCATCTACGTGTTGCTGTCATCTACCGTCCCCCTGGTCCTCTCTCTTCCTTTCTTTCTGACTTTGAGTCCTGGCTCACTTTCTTCCTCTCTGTTGATATCCCCACTCTCATCCTTGGTGACTTCAACATTCATGTTGATGACCCATCTCAGCCCTCAGTCTCTCGCTTCCTCTCCCTAGCCTCCTCCTTCAACCTCCACCTTTGGACCAACTCCCCCACCCATACTAATGGCCATTCTCTTGATCTTGTCCTCTCTAGAAACTGCTCTGTCGCTGATCTCTCCTTCGATCCTCATCCTATATCAGACCACTTCCTTGCCTCTTTCAACATTTCCCACTGTCCCCCCTCCTCTTCCCCTTCTCTACGCCCCTTCCGTGACCTTCAAGCTATTGATCCCCTGGACTTTGCCTCCTCTCTCTCTCCCCTTCTTCCTACAGTCTTCTCTTCCTCCTCCCCTGACTCCGCTGTCTCTGCTCTCAACGCCTCTCTCTCCTCCACACTTGACTCCCATGCCCCTCTCTCTTCCCGCCCTGCCTTCTCCCACAACCCCCGTCCTTGGCTCACCCCTAGTATCCGCCACCTCCGTTCTTGCACTCGTGCTGCTGAACGACTCTGGCGCAAATCCCATTCTCACGCTGACTTCCTTCACTTCAAATTCTGTCTCTCCACCCTTACTTCTGCTATCTCCCTTGCTAGACAACACTACTATGCCTCCCGCATTGAGTCCTGTTCTCGGGACCCTCGCCGCCTGTTCTCTACCTTTGACTCCCTCCTCAAGCCTCCCTGTCCTCCCCCTCCTTCTTCCCTTTCTGCTCAGGATCTTGCCTCCTTCTTCACCTCCAAGATAGACAAGATCCGCCTCGACATCGCTTCCCACTCCTCTCTTCCCACTCCCACCCCTCTCCCTCCTCCCCCTCCTTCTCTCATGTCCTCCTTCTCCCCTGCCTCCCTTAAGGAAATCTCCTCTCTGCTCTCCTCCTCCAACCCTTCCACTTGCCCCCTTGATCCCATTCCTTCCCGCCTCCTCACCTCCATTACTCCCACTGTCGCCCCTTCCTTCCTGCACATCATCAACCTCTCCCTCTCTACTGGCTCTTTCCCTTCTGCCTTCAAACATGCCACAGTCTCTCCTATTCTCAAAAAGTCCACTCTTGACCCCTCTGACCCTTCTAGCTATCGTCCTGTCTCACTCCTTCCTTTTGCTTCCAAGCTGCTTGAACGTGTTGTCTACTCCCGCTGCCTTGACTTCCTATCCTCCAACTCCTCCCTTGACCCCCTCCAATCTGGCTTCCGCCCCCTTCATTCTACTGAAACTGCTCTCGCTAAGATCACCAACGATCTTCTGGTGGCTAAATCTAAACGTCTCTATTCCATTCTTGTCCTCCTTGATCTCTCTGCTGCCTTCGATACTGTTGACCACTCACTCTTGCTGGATTCCCTTCACTCCCTTGGCTTTTGTGGCTCTGTCCATAACTGGTTCTCCTCCTACCTCTCTGACCGCTCCTTTAATGTGTCTCTCTCCAACTCCGCCTCCTCCTCCTTCCCCCTCTCAGTTGGTGTTCCTCAAGGCTCTGTTCTTGGCCCTCTCCTCTTCTCGATCTATACCTCATCCTTAGGCAAACTCATTGCCTCCCATGGCTTCCAATACCACCTCTATGCTGATGACACTCAACTCTATCTCTCTACTCCCTCTCTCTCTCCCTCTGTTCAAGCTCGTCTCATCAACTGTCTCTCTGACATCTCTACCTGGATGTCTCAACGTCAACTCAAACTCAACATGGCTAAAACTGAACTCCTTATCTTCCCCCCTCATCCTTCCTCTCCTTCCTCACTGTCAATAACTATTGATGGAGTCACCATCCTGCCTGTCCCCCAAGCCCGTAGCCTAGGCTTCATCTTTGACTCACCCCTTTCTTTTAAACCCTACATTGACTCTGTTGCTAAATCCTGTCGCTTCTCCCTCCATAACATTGCTAAGATTCGCCCTTTTCTCTCTGTCTCGTCTGCCAAAACTCTTGTTCATGCTCTGGTCATCTCTCGCCTCGATTACTGTAACCTCCTTCTCACTGGCCTTCCCCGGTCTCACCTTTCTCCCCTCATCTCTGTCCAAAACTCTGCTGCCAGGGTCATCTACCTCGCCAGTCGCTTCGACCATGTGCAGCCCCTCCTCTCTTCGCTTCACTGGCTTCCCCTTCCTGAACGAATCCTGCACAAGCTCCTAGTCTTCACCTATAAAGCTCTTCACAACCTTGCTCCCCCCTACCTCTCTGCACTTATCGCCCTCCATACTCCAGCCCGTGCACTTCGCTCCTCCTCTGTCCCTTCTCTCACCCTTCCACGCCTTCCCTGCTCCCCTAAGCGCCTTCGTCCCTTCTCACTTGCTGCCCCCCATGCCTGGAACTCCCTCCCTGTCCACATCCGCCTTGCCCCCTCCCTTCATACCTTCAAATCTCTCCTTAAAACTCACCTCTTTCGCTCTGCTCTGTCTGACTCTTTATCCTGCTGAGCCACTATTCCTATACCTACGATCGGTTTACCCTTATCCTTGCAACATGGACCTGCCTGCTGTCATTCTCATCGTAACCAAGCCAAGTACGTGCACTTGAGACCTCGCATCTTCATGAATGTTAGACCCCTTGTCTCTCCCTCTGTTCCCCTTCCTAAGTCTCTCCCCCAGCTCCTGTCTCTCAGATTGTAAGCCCTAGGTGCAGGGACCGTGTCTATTTTATTACTTTGTAAAGTGGCAGGTACACTGCTGGCGCTATATAAATGTTTGTTAATAATAATAAATAATAATAACTGGGTTAAAAAAGGCATTGGAAAAATTCATGTACAATAGGGCCTTCAACAGCTACTAGCTGGGATGGTCAAAGGAAATCTCTTGCTCAAGGTGACTCTAATTCTCTGAAACAGCCAGACGCTGGGAGCAACCAACAGAGGATTAATGACTCCATAATTAACTTTGTTGCTCCATGGACACCTTCTTCTGACGCATACAGTGCTGGCCGCTGTCAGAGACAGGATACAAGGTTAGACAGACCATTGCTCTGACCCAGGACAGCAGCTCCTCTGTTCTGATTTTCTAATGTAATAACTTGCTTTGAGTAACTTGCAGCATGGTTTGACTGCAAGTCACCAGCTCCTAAACTCTTATTTCTAGCTCTGCCATTAATGCCCTCCATGGTACTGGACACAACTCTGAGATGCTGCCTCCGTTTTTCCCATCTAGAAAATAAAGATATCATTTCCTTATCACCAAAGCATCTGGTTTTATAGTTATATAATTTTATATAACTTTATAGTGATATCATTTTATGACTATAAAAGTTACATTATTTTAGTTATATAATTTAAAATATATATATATATATATATATATATTATAAAATGTATAATTTTACATAATTATATGAAGTATTTATATAGTGCCAGCAATGTACCTGGCACTATACAATCAATAGTTAGACTCAATCTTTCCTCTCTCTCTCCTGCCCTGCACTCTCTAGCCCACGTCTGCCACCCAAAATCCAGTCATGTCTAAGCAGCTTTTTCATTCATTCTCTAGGACAAGTTTCCTGGCAGTCACGGCCACCCGCTCGATTTCTCTCTCTCGTGTGCTTTCATTTCATTTCATTTTAAAAAAGAACACTCTACTGTTGTGGAGATATAATTTCACAACCTAACAAATCTGTGAGCAGCTTAACATTCTCTGGGGATATTTTCCAACCCCGGGTGCGTGTTTCTCACAAAAACGTGCAAGTTAGTCTCTCTCCAACTTTGCCCTTTTAGGACATTAGCACACAACATACTCAAAGGGAAACTGGTTACCATGAACAAGTTGTTGGAAGGGAGGAGGTTGGTGAACAAAAAATCCCTGCAGCAAAAAGCTACCTCGATACATTTTGCCGTGGGGCATTTTTTGAACTCCAGGTTTTTCACCCGGGGTTAAAAAACGACCCCATCTTATTTCACGTTAGTTTACACATTCCAGAAATGTCAGTGGCGAGGACGGGGGTAGAAAAAACAACCTAAGACACAATTCACGTCACTTTTTTGACCACAGTGTATCGCTCTGAAAGGTGCGATCCACCTCGTTCTTCTTAACTGCTAACCTTTGGAGCTACGTTCTGACTCTCTGGCAATGGAATCTGCCATTTTCCTATTATGTCCCAAACTGAAGGAAGGAGCCTAGGTCCAGAAGAGGAGGTCCAAGTAAGGAAATGTCAGGGACGCCTGTTCTAAATGCATAAAGATTGCTATTTGCCATATAGCACTTTCACTATGCAGAGTGCTTCACTATCCTTGTTCACCCTTAGTCCAGCAAGGTTGGTCATTGTTATTCCCATTTTACAGATATAATTGAGGCTAAGGGAGGACAGCTTGCCATCATCCAGTGAGTTCATGGCTAAAAGGGATTTGGTCTCCCAGGTCCAAGGTCAACCCCTTAATCCACTAGGCTATGCTGTCACATGTTATTAAGAGGACATTCCTTGGACCTTAAGTCAGTGGGCAATCTGCTGTGGTGGGCCCTTCAGTGTGGAACATGCCCCTACAGATGTTACGGCTCAGTTCCTCCCGCCTTACCTTTAAAAAGCACCTGAACACGGGGCGATTTCAGAAGTGGCGCGTTCCAATTCACCACAGGGAATCCCACCCCGGTGTGAACGGATTCACCGCGGGCTGTGGTGAGACGCGCGACCCCAACAGAAGTGACAGGAGCGTGACCGCCGCCCGGGAGCAATCAGAGAGAACATGGGCCAGGGGAACACGACAGACATGCAGTGGAGACGTGGACCGCGGTTTGAGTCCCAGAATGCACCGCGGCTGGGGTCAATTCCTTCCACCGCGGCTGCGGGTTTCCGTTCAGAAGTTACTTTTCATTCACCCCTGTCGTGGTGACCATTCACCATACTTCTGGACCTCCTCCCGCCCCGACCTCACGAAGTGTGGTTAGCTTCACCCCGGGCCGCGTTTGACTGTGGTGAATATCTGGATGCGAGCAAACAGACATGCACGGCGCTTTCACCCCCTACCCCCCGCGTTTGACTGAGGTTGACTGGGGTGGACATTCACCACGTCACTTCTGAAATCACCCACTTATTTGTTCACCAGGTGATTTTAAGATGCACTGCTGGTTCCTCTTCATGAGTTTTCTCCTCTCTCTTTCCCTTTTAAAATGCTTTAAAATTAATTTTATATTGTTTTATCATCATAACGTAAAGCACCATTTTTGCAGGGTCAAAATACAAATTACTGTTGTTGTTATTAATGTACGTCCCCAAAAGAGAATTCTAGGCAGAACCCCTAGGCCACTGTTTCTCATATTATCAAGGGAGTGGCTCCATCTGCAGACCGCGTGACAATCCGGATTAGTATTGACTATATTTTGCATGCCTCTGTTGGGGTCACAAGAGCAAGAATTGGGAGGAAACCACTGTCTTAAAGTCTTCAGAGGCTGGGAAAACTCCTCCTTCACACTCAATCTTTTGTTTTTAAAATCACTGAATACATAAAACCATTTTTGAGGAATATAAATGTTACAAATTTCATCCAACCCCACCCCACCCCCAATGCAGATGCTCTCATTCTCATAGCAATATTAATATTACTAATCAGGTTATTCAACATGTTTTAACAAATAGAGTGTGTACAAGCTAAGGCAGGTTTTCTAATTTGCAACCATTACTTTGTACTGACAGGCTTTTCTTTCTTAACTGTAATTGGGCTTTCCTGTGTTACCGGAGTCAGTCTAATGGTTCTAATAATGATACAGCTCAGTCTCTTGGATGGAGTCATATTTCAGCTGCTGCTCAAACTAACCAAGGTCAATTTCAAAGCAATTTCATAACTAAGTACTCCCACATACTTTGTTCAATTATCCATCGCAGTTAAGGAAGAAATCCCTAAGAGAAACAGGTGATTCTAGTTTACACGAATATCAGTTCATAGCTTTATTGTGAATGGCACAAACGGCAATTTCAAGATCCGGCTTACGTTAATCAGCCCTGCGGTGCTTTTGGAATCTTGGTATCATACAGACTTATTTCAGCTATTACCTCATTGTATCTGTTGCTGGGGATTTTGATGCTGGTTTTCCTCACTTCCATATCCACCACTAAGCCTTGAACCACTGGCAACGTATACTGGTAATTTCTGAAGTCCTAGTGATTTACCAAAAAAGAAAAAAAGAAAGAGGAAAAAAAAAAAAAGTAAAACAACACAGCAATGAAAGACATGATTTGGGTTCCTAAGAATGAGAGAGCTACTGCAATCAGACAAAATCATTTTGAATACAAAAAAATGAAGTTTCATGGCTGAATTTTCTCCGCTGATCAGATATAAACAATGGGTGTTAATAAATATGATGGCGGTCCAGTTCACCCCCTACGGCCACCTGGGCCAGCGCCTCACCCCACGTGTCTGTTTCCAAACCACCAGATGTGGGGGGCCGGGACAGGCAGCTGGCTCAGAAACATGGGCCAAGAATGAACTAGGTCCAAGGGCTTTTCAGGCAGGCCAAAGCAGCCTGAACTGGGCGCGCGCATGTTTTTTTCCATGTCAACCCGTCCCGGCGTGGGGGGCTGCCGTGGCTGCCTGTTACGGCAGGAAGCAGGCTGCCAGCTGCCCGCATGTTGCTCCCCCCCCAACCCCATCCTGGGCAGGTCAGGCAGGGGAAACGTTTATTCTATTCCCCAACCTGTCCTGGCCAGGGGCACCTGCTCTTCCCTGGGTGGGTTTCTTTTTACCCTATATTTACTTATTCATATTTATATCAACATTTATATGCTGCTCCCTCCTGCCTCAGGCATCTCGGGGCGGCTCACAACATTTAACAAACGTCCCCCCCCCCCCCCCCCCCCCCCCCCCCCCCCCCCCCCCCCCCCCCNACCCACCCCATCTCCCTCAGGAAAGGCCCGGCGGAACAGCCAGCTCTTACGTTGTCTGCGGAAAGAGGGGAGGCCGGCAGCCGAGCGGATCTCCAGCGGGAGGGAGTTCCACAGCCGCGGCGCAGCCACAGAGAACGCCCTCCACATAGTGGACACACGGGAAACCCGGGGGACCTTGAGGAGGGCGCCCCCAGCTGACCGCAGGGGCCGCTCCAGGAGCTGGAGAGTGTGGCGGTCCTGCAGATAGGCAGGGCCCAAGCTGTTTAGGGCTTTAAAGGTCAACATCAACACCTTGAATTGGGCCCAGAAACCTACCGACAGCCAGTGCAGAGAGCGAAGCACCGGTGTAATGTGCTCGCATCGGCCCGTCCCAGTCAAGGGATGGGCTACCACATTCTGAACCAGCTGCAGCTTCCGAACCAGCACCAAGGATATTTGCTCTTTTTCTGCACTATGGGGCCAATCCAAGGTCCACACGCTTGGTACGTGCACGCACATAACACACACGTTGCACGCAGTACACCTGCATGGTAATTCAATGCACATACCATGAGCATGATCAGTGCATGCGGACCTTGGATTGGCAGCCCCCATGATATTGCTAGACACAGGCCTTGGTTTTTGATAATTACAGATAATGTCCTGCACTAGAAGTATGAAGTTGACCTTAAAATACCACCTTCCCACCCCATTCCTCCATGAATGGAGAAACACGGAACGTCTGCTCATCACTTACTGCAAGAAGATTCATAATCGTGTGTCCGGTCTCTCCAAACAATGGCTTACGAAATCGGACACTGAAAAGCGGGCATGGATAAACTAGGAAAAGAAGGGGGGGGAGGGGAGAATTCGATTTAAATGTATCCATTGAAAAGCAACGCACACGCACAAACACGACTCTCACTAAGCCCCTATTTATGAAAGCAAAGAATTATCTATAAGAAAATTTCGAAGAGAAAAGAATCTGAAACATTATATTCCAGGAAGCAAACTATTTGGATGCCTTCTTATATTTATGTACATTTATTTGTTTGTTTATTTATTTCAATTTCTATCCCACCCTCACCCAAAAGGCTTAGAGCAGCTCACATAATAAACAACAAAATACAAGATTAAAACCTCACAAACTACTTATAACATTCTCCCACACCGGGATCTACCCCTGCCCGTTAAACGTCTGGCCAAATAAAAAGGTCTTACGCTGCCTCCGGAAGATGGTCAGACTAGGGCTTAGGTGAATCTCCACGGGAAGGGGGCTCCAAAGCTGTGGAAGAGCCACTGAGAACATCTGTGTGCCCGGGTCTTATGGACCTGGGTCAATTGTGTAACATGCAAGAGGGCACTCTCCGCTGATCTTAGAGGCTGCAGAGGGAGATCAGGAGAAAGCCAGTCCTTTACATATGAGTAGAGTAGTGGCAAACATCATCTGGGCATGGGAGGCCATGGCCTAAGGGAGGCTTGGTCCCCAGTGCCTTTGTTTTCTCCTGCTGATGCTTTTGAGCATGGCTGGATCCATAGTGGAACCCCTGCAATTGCACAAGGCCCCACAAATAAACTTGACATGGCAACTTCCGTGTGAGATGCACTGGGGTAAAATAAGCCTCAAAACATGGGGAGCCCTGGCCTGCAGAGGCCAACGTGGGGGTCACGTGAATTAACTAGAAGTAACATCCTATCCCTAACCTACAGGTCTGCAGCCCCAGAAGGGATGTGTGACCGAGCTTCATTACAGTAACGCCTTCCCTTTTCTAATGTGTGAATCAGGGTGTTTCTAAAGTCAGAAACGCCCCACTTCCCTGGATCTGGCCCTGGAGCCCTTGGTGCTTCCCTCGTTTGCCGTACGGTTATGCCACTAGGACTATTCTCATGTGTAACGGACTGGTCCACGTGAACAACTGACCAAACTTCATTTGTACTAACTAGGGTACAGTAGGGGCATGAACTGAATCTGAACTAATTAAAAAGGATTTAAGGCTAGGTGAACCTTTTGTGAAGTATTTAAAGAGCCTTTGGGGAGTTATGTTTTAACTCAAGAAAACCAGAGTGTGCTCCTCCGAGCAGACTGTGCAGTGCTGGCATGGAGCATGGACGCAGGTACCACTCAAGCGAATGGGACTCCTGCCCATGCTAGCTGGTGTAATCTGTTCAGAGGATTATGCTGTCAACCCACGTTAAGAGCATCCACATGGGGAATTTTTACAGGTACTGCGATTACAAACCAAGCCCTACTGTCCATAACACCCAGCATGCAGAAAATCACCCCTCGGGTGGATCCACGTTGAGCGGGTATTGTAGTTGAGGGGAATACTTACGCCTGTATTCCGCTCCAAGCCGCAGCATCAGCCGGATGGGAAATACTTTCGCCCACGGGGTCTCCCACTTCTGGATGAGAATCCCAAACAAATAGGGCGGAGTTGGGAGCACCAGGTCTTGTAGTGACTGATATGTAGATGTAACATACAAAAATCCACCATGCTCCTTGCTACCAAGGAAACTCTGGCTGAAGAAGGAGTGTCCCAAGCTGCCCACGACGTTACCTATGGAACCAGGAAGTCCATTATTTTACCAATCAGAAACTTGCTTCAAAAAATGAAACCAGCTTGTTTCAAAATAAAAATCTGATAACACATGCAATTTCTTTCCTGGAATTATAGCTCTATTTAATTCCAGAATAAAATAGTTTGCATCCAAGAACATTCAAGTTTACCTTTGCGTACAAAATATTCTTAAGCTTGGAGTTATCACATGACGCTAGAGAGGCTCGGAAACAAACAGGAAGGCAACTATTTTTTTACAACTGCAAATAATGCCAATTCTTGAAGCAAAGGTAAGAAAAAGTTGACACGTTAAAGAAAGGATTCCTACATCATTTCAGGCTTTCTGATCTGCTCTGAGTTTCCCAGACATCCTAAAGATCAGCATGCCATAACTAGGCTTTGAAAGCTGAAAACTAAATATTTACAATAATTCTGCTCCCCATAATACACGTGAACTTCACTACGGCAAGCCCTGGTCACAGTGAATACCAGTATCTAATGATCCCTATTTCTGGACTCAATGGAGCGTTATATAATTACCCTATTATTACCCACACAGTGGGAGGACTGGCGCTGACAGAATGATCACAGCCAGCGCCCACCAGTTCTACAGCTGCTCTCCGCCCGCCTGCATTGCAAGCCCTAAACGGAAGCTTTTACTACACCGGTGGGGGAGCAGCACGCCTCGTGCCCCTCCCCCATTGCAAATCCTTAGCTGAGGCTTGCAATGGGATTGCAGTCCTTTGCAGGGAACAGAACCATGGCACCCACCGCATTGAGTCCCAAAACTGGGCTTGCAATGCTGCGGGGGAGGGTGTTTCCCCCCCCGGTCTGCTACCAGTGACCTTAGCATAACAAATTCTGGACTCACAAGCTTTTTCCCTGGTTCCATGGGGATTTAACGATACTGAAGATGCTCTATACAATTAGGATTTGTGCACAATAAAATTTCCACAGGTTATACAAGCCAGGATTGCAAGAGAGGGGGCACACAAACAACACTATATTTACTTTTGCACTTGCACTGTACAGATCAGCAAAATCCTTCCTTGCACGTGTGTTTAAAATGTGGGATTTATTTATTTTTTAACAGTGCAAAAATGCACCTTCACTCTCCACGTAGTGCCTCAACATTGAGGTGCGGGGAGGGGGAGAGAGAATATAAGGCCAAAATGCACAGAACGACAGAGAATTATGCTAACTGTGCTAAACCAGATACATGTAGCAAAAAGTACATTTTCTCTTTGATAGGCACCTCCACTATGAATGGAGCTTGCTTTCCATTAGCTATTGATGTGCAATTCAAGAGGTGGATTAAAACGAGATTAGAGCTCCATCAAAAGTCTGGTTTCCACAGACTTTTCTGAGGCTACGAAAGCCCCTAACAAAACCCATGATTGTTTTCAGGGCTTCCATGACCTTGTATGGAATTCTCCACAACAAAAACTGGGCAGACTTACATAATAAATTAGTTCTGTAGCTATCATTACTGGTCAAAGGTAGGGAGGTTGATAAGTAAAGTCAGGAACAAGTAACTTGGCCAAATCAGTAACGAAGCTTGCCGTCCCCTCCTTTATACGAGTGTTTACCTAGAGATATTCTGGAGATCTGGGTCAGTTGTGGAATTACACCTAATACTGTTTATTTAATTAGCCTATTTATGTAAATTGTGACTGACCCTAGGAGAAATATCACCCATTCTAAGTCAAAATTCTATTAATCGATTCTCGCAGGTTACCGACAGATTTTATAAATTAGAGTTGAATAGATAATTAGGAAGGCGTTTAGAAATATTCCCTCAAAAGATATGCCAACCAAGAGACGCAGCCTCCTTTTGGTAAACACAATTTTTCTTCAGGTGTCCCTTCTTGGCAGAAGAGACGGCAACGTAGCACCATGTTGGGGGGGGGGGGGGATTTGACCCTTACCACCTGCAGCTCAAAAGATGGTTAAATTACCTCAGGTCAGAGACAGAGACACATCTCTGACACACCAGTGGTCAGACTGAAGAAAGCGAGGAAAAACCCCAGACACCTTTAATTTAAATATAACTACCTCCAACAGCTTTATTCGGTTTTACACGTTAGGCTTGCTTTTCACAGGTTCAAGCCCCTCAAACAGTCACGCCTGCATCCTTTCCCTCAGTTTGAGAGAGACCTGTGAGTCCCTGAGAAAGATGCTATATTACCCCTTGCCACTGGGTCTGTCTCCCTATAACTTCACAGTCTGTACCCTTCCCTCCTCTGAGAAGTAGCGAGTTGAGACAGTCAGCAAGACAAACCCGTGCGTGGATGGGAGTAATTTGAGTGGGCTGAAAACAAGGAAACCTAGTACTCGCTCCCCTTACAACCCACTTGGAAGTCTCCGGGTCAGAACTGACAGGATTTCACTTACATGGCTCTGCCTGCCTTTCAGTGAGAGTCTGCATGTCGGGAGAGAGAGAACGGATATTTCCTAATACCTGCTCCAGCCTGCCTGACATGAAGACTCACCCCGACAGTCTTTAATATTTTAACCACATGCTGCCAAGGAATCATTAACAAGGGCCCTGCTATTTTTGGTTGAATGGGTATTCTCTACACACCGTAAGAATTCCAGCTATCAGGGTTCAGAAGTCTGCTTATCCATACCAAGAAGCAATACTGATATGTGGTTGTGGAAAACAAATTCAACTTATTCAGGAGTTCAAGTTATGCAGATTGTACTTAAATGGATTCCACTGTACAGAAGTAGGTAGCTTTTAAACGTTCTTCTTTCTCCCTTTCCAAAGTCATCTAGAGAAAGCATCCTCTTTTCTGAATGCCACTGCAAGCCAAGAAATGTAAGCCGGATGTTCTGTACCGAACATCAAGATTCCAATCCAGCTCACGCTATAAATGCTGCGGCTGCGCTCTGGGAGTGGAGTCACATATGTGGTGCTAACAAATATGGCGGCAGGCTGCTTTGGCCCGGGCCTCACCTGCATGTTTGCGCAGGCACTGCCAGATGTTGGCACGGGACTGCCCTGCGCTGTGTCGGTGGCTAGTCCAAGCTGTAACCCCCAGAAGCATCCGGGGTCCCGGTCCTGGCTAAGGTCCACCTAATCGGACTATCACGTTTGTTTAGCCCGCTGTTCCCGGCCCAGCCTGGTCTGATTGGCCACCATGGCTGTCCATCACGGCGAGGCGCTGGGAGCGCTGCAGGGGTGGCTGTCGGCATGTCTCTTGTGGTCACCACCCAGGCCAGGCTGCCCAGGCAGCAGAACGGCTCTCCTGGCCGGGCGTGTGTGTCTGGCAGCCTGAGCTGACTCCAGCGGTGTCAACGGCGGTTTCCCAACCTGGGTTGGGTCATGACGGCAGTGCAGAGCTGTCATGTTTGTTAACACCCACTAAATGTGAGTTGCCATAGGAGATAAATAAGAGCCCCAGCGAAAGGGGGAACCTTGGATAAACCAGGGACTGGCCACACAACTCCACAGACAGCTCTATACCTTTATTTCTGTGAGAGGAGATTACGTCTGCGGAATATGTAGCCCATGTACCCATGCATCATCCCTCTACCCTGGGGTACCAAGATTATCTCTAAGTAGTAGTTCTGTGTAACTAAGGCGGAGGGCGAGTCATTTGCAGCTCCAGAATTGCTACTTGCTCTACTATTTCAGTCTGTTTACTGTAGCGATCCTCATGCATCACCGTAAATCAGCTTGACCGTAATAATTCTGTTGTAGGAAGATTCTGTTGCTGTCAGACTGGAGGTTTGCACTCAATTCTATACTGCACGGCTGGGGTGGGGACATTCTTCCTTCCCAGGGGCCATTTCAAACATTTGTGCAAGCTCCAAGGGTTGCACAGAAGTTGGGGAAAGGAAGGAGAAAGTCCAGACCATGAATCTGTGCTAAAGATCCCTCCCCAATCCCGGTGTGCATGCCCTCCTCTCAGCTCCTTCTCCGGAGCTCACACCTTCTGTTCTTGGGGGGAGGAACTGGATCCAGGGGCCAGATGCTGGAAATGGAAAGAGGTCAAATAAAGGCTAGCCGTGGGCTGCATTTAGCCCCAGTCTTGATATTTTCTCTACCCTTGTTTTAAGCTTTTCACCTGCTCACAGCGTACTGGGCACCTTTTTAGTAGAATCATACTTTTGTTTTTGTTTTTTTAAAAAGACTTGGACAGAAACTGGAGAAAAAAGATAGAGTTCTGGGAACTTTTCAGGGTAAAATTAAGTCTTACGTAAGCATCTCTGTGAGCACCCCCTAGAGGAAGGATGTATGTCTGCACTGATGTAACCAATAGAGACAATATAGTACAAGGATACCTTTCTATTGTGACCAAGACATGGAAATAAACTGGTTCAAAGGAAATGATTTATTGTTCCGACTTCTGTTGGAGAAAGGATACAAGCTTTCAGACTAAACACTCGGTGCAGCCTAAACGCTTGTAAGTGCTCACCAACAGAACCAGGACTATAACATAGGATTTATTTATTTATTTATTATTAAACATTTATAAAGCGCCAGCAACAACCTGGCGCTGTACAGAACATATAATCAGCTGCGGTCCCTACCTGTGGCTTACAATCTAAAAGACAAGGAGGGGGAGACAAGGAGAGGGGACAGTGGGAGAGACATGGGAGAAGACAAACAAACATTCAGGC
>QEPC01013865.1:10692117-10717466 GCA_003113815.1 Sphenodon punctatus | reverse complement strand
AGTGGATGGTCGACAGTGTCAAAGGCAGCAGAGAGGTCAAGGAGGACAAGAATGGAGTAGAGGCGCTTCGATTTAGTGACAAGCAGATCATTGGTAATCCTGGCAAGGGCAGTTTCAGTGGAGTGAAGGGGGTGGAAGCCAGATTGGAGAGGGTCCAGGGTGGAGTTGGCAGAGAGGAGTTCCAGACAGCAGGAGTAGACAACTGTTCCAAAAGCTTAGAGGTGAAGGGTAGGAGGGAGACCGGCCGGTAACTAGAGGTGTCGAGGGTGGACTTTTTGAGGATGGGGGAAACAGTGGCATGCTTGAAGACAGAGGGGAAGGAGCCAGTGGAGAGGGAAAGATTAACGACATGTAAAAGGGCGGGGTGGGGTGGGGAAACAGTGGGAGCAATGGAGGTCAGGAGGCGGGAGGGGATTGGGTCGAGAGGGCAGGTGGAGTGGTTGGCGGAAGAGAGCAAAGAGGAGATTTCCTCAAGGGAGACAGGACGGAAGGAGAGGAGAGGGGATGGTGAGGAAGTGAGGAGAGGAGATGGGTGGGAAGCAATGTCCTGGCAGATCTTCTCAATCTCGTTTGTTTGTTTTGCTAGAGGCAATCGTTCGTGGCACTTGTTCAATGCTTAATGATAAACCCACTTAGAATATTAATTTAACAGGGGAAAAAGTCCTCCAGTTCAAGAAACACTAAAGTGTTGCTGTCGAATCAGAAGCTGGTAGCAGTGATGACAGCACACATTTTTATTTTTGAACTGATATTTTATTATCGGGGGAGGGGGAGTGGGGGGACAACATGTCACCACAAAACTGCCCTTGGTTCTGATTTTGGAAAATGGTTGTTTACCCAAAGGAGATAAGCTGAGGCGCAAACTAAAAACCTTGTCTCCATCCAATCAGAGAGACGATGGGACTAGAGGCAGGTCAGTTCAGCGACTGGAATAGATTTCACCCCTCGGTCTGAGACACCTAGAGTGCTGTCAGCTTGCTGAGCACTCTTGAAACGTTTCATTCTTTTCCCAGGACTTGGAGAATAAGAAGGGTGTGGAGAGTATGAAAGACAGCACTAATCTTGTTGGGCTTGAGGGTTAAGTAGGGTTTGTGGATTGATATTGCATTATTATTATGCATAATTACCTTGTGTGTCTTTACAGTAGGGATGGGGAACCTTTTCCCTCCCAAGGGCCACTTGTAAAATTAGTACCAGCTGCAAAGGCCAGATAGAGGTTGGGAGCAGGGGTGCTTAACAGGTGCCCACAGGAAGAAGAGGGGCCATATCATGCCATGGATCTGTCCCCTCTCCGTGTGTGCATCCCCTCATCTCTGCTCTCTTACCCCGAACTCCCTCTTTCAGTGCTTGGGGGAAGAAATCCAGATCCAGGAACTAGAAAGAGGCCAAATAAAAAAAACTAACCATGGGCCACATCTGGCCCCTGGGCCTGAGGCTCCTTATCTCTGCTGTGCGATAAGACAGATATAAACTAACTGTCCCCTCACTCACTCTCCCTCGTTTCTCCTGCTCGCCTAACCGCCTTCGACCCTTCTCCCTCGCTGCCCCTCATGCCTGGAACTCCCTCCCTACCCACATCCGCCTTTCCTCCTCCCTCCGCTCCTTCAAATCCCTCCTCAAAACCCACCTTTTCCTTACTGCCTTTCCCAATGCCTGCTAGTCTTTCCCCTTACTCTCACTGCCGGCCCTCCTCTGCTGACTGCTGCCACCAACCTCTCTGTAAACCAAGCCAAGCACACGCACCTTAGACTTCGCATCCGCTTGAATGTTTGTTTGTCTTCTCCCCTGTCTCTCCCACTGTCCCCTCTCTCTGTCTCCCCCCGCTTTTTGTCTTTTAGATTGTAAGCCACAGGCAGGGACCACGTCTAATTCTATGTTCTGTACAGCACCAGGCCACACGACTGGCGCTATATAAATGTTTATAATAATAATAATAATAATAATAATTTCCTTTCATGCAGGAATTTGCATAGAATGAGCAACGAAGATTAAATGCCATGTTTTTATCCACTTAATGCATAAGACCTTTTTGCCAGCCACCCCACGCCATTAATAAAAAACATCAAGTGACTTACAATTCACAATCTTAACCATTGAGAGCAAATTTGCATTTAGAACAAACACAAGAGGGTCAGGACCACCATCTTCCAGCTGCTGCATCACGGAGATCTGAGATGGTCTTTCTTCTACAGCATAGTCTAGAAGGCAAGGTCACAGTAAGACTATCTATTCCTCTTTAAAAGGCAGCAACTCAGTAATGGCACCCTGTATATCACTATCTGATTCATTACATTTTTCCCATGAACTTTGCTTTAATTCTCTACTTTTTTAGAGCACAGATTCCCCCCCATTCCCCCCAGTTACAGTAAGATTTGGATACTCTACTCCCTCAAACACTCTTGAAAATCTCAACCTTAATTCCTACCAGCAGAAGCAGCAAAAAAACAGCCACCAAACTAGGTTAGTAGCTTCTCTCTCAGTTATAATTAGACAGCTTGGCTTGCTTACTTGTTAACAGTATCCTAAATCAGGTTACATGCTGCTTAATTAGAAATGTAAACTAACTGAAAACCTGCGATCAACTACAAAGCAAAGCCCAGAAGTACATAATAAATGCTCTGACTAACCAAACTGTGGAAAGCAGTTGCAGAAATAACTTTCAACCTTTTCTCTTTTTCCCCCCCTGCCTCACTTAGAAATAGCTTTAGCCCTTCCTGATTCATTTACAATATCCCAGAGCATGATATCACAACTACCTTAAATTCACCGACACCCACAGTATCTGTGACATCCCCACACAGAACTTCGGTTTCATTGAAGGTCTCCCAGAACACAAGAGAATTTCATAGATACAAAATAAATTAGAAGGTTTATTTAAAGGATCCCCACATTCAATGTTCTGCAGCATGGCTAGCAAGGAAATAGCATACTTTGGGGCTAATTTCAGTTATCTTTTTAACTTTGTATTTTACTTTTAAGAGTAATTCTACTATCAGAAAATTGTGCTTGAAAGCAGTGCTACAAGCCAGCTACCAATATACAAGTAGTCATTGTTGACTTCTTTAGGATATACGCAATCCTCCTTTTCAAATATACGCACTTGTCTGAATTACTAAAAATACCACCCGTTAACGCCACCAATAGCTATCCTGCAGTTCTCACCTCCTTTAACTCCAGTTGAAATGAGAATTGGAGGAAGTCCGTCCTCTGGTATAAGGTTCATCGCACTGCCAACCGGACTGCCGACCTGAGTTATACTTCCCAAAAACACAGAAGTGTTATCCATCTACAAAAGAGGCAATCAATAAAAACGAACAGCATTACAGAAATGCACAACATGCTGGGCATATTTTAACCTTCAGATTGCTCTTGTATCTGTTTTGCAGGACGTCACAAGTAAAACACTCGATTCATTCATCCACTGATATTGGCATCTTCCAAATCACACCCTGGTTGACACATTTATAGAGCTGGGAGGTCAAGAATCTGAGTTCCAACACCCTTACAAAACAGAAATACGCAACTAGGGTTATACCAGCCTTCCTAGGGGGTTGTTTTTGCTTGATTACACATATATCTGAGGCTTTCAATGTTGCTAGAGTACACCATGCATATATCACTTTTTAATGAGAAAACTTAACAAACAAAGTGTTCTTCTGCTTTGGTGCCATGAAAGCATTATTATTATTATTATTATTATTATTAAGAACTTAAGAACAACAGGCGGATGGCCCATATAGTCTTAGCGTCCTTTCCCTGACAGTGGTCCACATGTTCAAGAGGAAGAACACAAAAACAGGCCTAATTCTGCACTGGACACTAGTCAGACCTCATCTGAAGTACTGTGACCAGTTCTGGGTACCACATTTTAAGAAGGACATTGAGAAATTGGAATGGGTACCGAGGAGAGTGACAAAGATGGTCGGGGGTCTGGAAACCAAGTCCTATGAGGAAAGGCTGAAGGAGCTGGGTATGTTTAGCCTGGAGAAGAGAAGACTAAGGGGAGACATGATAGTCGTCTTCAAATATCTGAAGGACTGTCGCAGAGAAGATGGAGCAGACTTTGTTCTCTGTTGCTCCTGAGGGCAGGACTAGAACCAATGGGCTCAAATTACAAGAAAGCAGATTTCAACTGAACATTAGGAAGAACTTCCTAACGGTAAGAGCTGTTTGACAGTGGAACAGACGGCCTAGGGCGGGGGTGGGCTCTCCTTTGCTGGAGGTTTTCCAACAGAGGCTGGACGGCCATCTGTCAGGGATGCTGTAGCTGTGGATTTGCTGAACTAAGCAGGGGGTTGGACTAGCTGACCTCTGGAGGTCCCTTCCAACTCTAAGATTCTATGATTCTAGGTCATATTTGCAGTGATTCATTCCCTATCCCTCACTCCTAGCTTTGGCGCTCTGAGGCTTCAACCCATAACCAACTTGATTATTCTTTTAAACTTATTAATTTTTTGCTTCTGACCCAGTTATGCTAAAGGACACAACATACAAGCACCTCCTGTACAGAGGCACATCTAAAGCTAGCACAAACGAGGACAAACCCTGGACTGGTTCTCCTAATTGCTTCTGCAACAGAAACAGCAGCTCAGGCAATGCAAGGGTTTGTTTCAAAATGAATGGCAAGATCCACCACATATCGCATTATTGCTAATTAGCTTATTTAAAGCAGAACCTTACATCAACCAAGCTGTCCTACAAAGCACATCTAAGCTGCCAGTCAAGCACATGAGGTTTCCTTACCTCTGCTGACCAAGTATTGTCGGTCGCAGGTTTGCCTGGATCATGTGACACGGCTAGAGTTCCCGTGGAAGTTGTCCCAGCTACTGTCAATTTTGCCGCATCGGCAACTTCTCCATTAGGTAAGATCCCGTCAGCAAACCAAACGCGCCTTTGTTCTCTAGGCTGTGCCACTAGGAAGGAAACAAGAAGGTGTAAGATCTAATGACACCCTGAAACAAAAAGACTCCACTCTAGAAGAAAAGTTAAATTGGTTAGCACCAAGATATAAAGAAAAGTTAACAGAGATATGACAAACACGGTATATGGCAACGACTGAGGACCCGGGGCATTAGCTACCATGGAGCGAGGGGCTCAGATGAACCCAGGACCCAGACTGGGGAGAGGGGCCCCTTTGCAAGCAAGCATAATGCTACTAGGAGATTTTCAGAGGGGGAGGGAGCGGGCAGCACATGACCCCTCACCACTGAAAATTTCCTAGCAGAACTCAAGCCACATGCAAGGTTCCTGCCCCAGAAGGAAGTTTTAAGAGCTGGCAGCAGTGGAGTGCCGGCCCCATCCCCAGTCACTCTTGAAGCTTCCTTCCTGGCAGCGTTGCTTTCCCTTCAGGACGGGAAGGGGACGTTAGGGCTGCACTCAAATCCAAGAGACGCAGAAGGAGTCAGGTTAGCTGGGTGGGAACATGAAGAACTAGACGTGGGAAGAGCAGGGGAGAAGATGCACAAATGATCACATTCTCAGTCTAAAAAAATACAAAAACTCTCTTTTAAGGAATGTCCTGTAAAAGAAAAACTGTAAAAGAAAATGCAATTATTTTCTTTCCTGTAAAAGAAAATCATTGCATTACCGTATATAAAGGTAAGGGAGCAGCAGGACCGATCCATGGAAAAGATTCACTAATATAATCTACAAGTTAAGTATTTAGCACAGGGTGGGAAACCTCAGGCCTCGGGGTCACATGCAGCTGGAGGCAAGTTTTTATGTAGATGCTTTCCAGTTCCTGGATCTGGCCTCTAGATCCAGTTCCTACTAGGGATGGGCAAACAGAACGTGGTTCGGACGTTCGGTCCGAAATCGGAGTTCGGGTTCGGTTCGGCTGAACTTGGCCGAACAACCAAAAATACCACTATCGATACCGAAACCAAATTCACAATTATTATTTTTTGTTTGACCCTGAAACCACCCCTGGTCTCCACCCCTGGTGCCAGGAAGTCTATTCCTCAGCTGCCTCCCACTTCCAGTCACGTTTTTCCCGCCTTCCAGTCACGTTTTTCCCACCCCCGAACTCATCCAAACTTTTCCAAACTGTTCGGCCGTTTGAGCATTTGGTTTGGTCGTCCGAACAGGCCGAGTTCGGCCCCAACTCCGAACTCCTGAACCGCACTCGCCCATCCCTAGTTCCTACCCCCAAGCACTAGAAGACTGAGTTCAACGTAAGGGAACAGCAAGACCAATCCATGGAAAAGATTCACGATCTGGGCCCTCATTTTCTTGAGCGCATCCCTTATGCACCCCCACCCAACTTGTCTGGGGCCCTCTGAGCTTGTACTAATTTTCAAAGTAGCCTCTGGTAGGGAAAAAGATTCCCCAGCCCTAATTTAGCAGAGAAATGAACCAGTATAATCCGGAATGGCGCTCTTTTTGTGCCTGGATAGGTTTACATTTCTTCTGCTCCATGCCCAAGACAACAAGGAGTCCTCGATGCACCTTACGAAAGGTGTGCATCAGCAACAACCCACAAGGTTCATCAGAACTTGCATAGGAGAAAAATAAAATCAATCAATACAAATAAAGCCTCACCTTCCGCTCCAGGGTGTTTTAAAACTCCCACGGGCACCATGACCGTGGGAGGTGGGGAGCTCAGGGTTCCCGAGGCCTGAGCTTGCTGTAAGGGAGGGATTGTAGAACAGTACTCTGCAGGATTGTTAGGGTTCGGACTCTGGCTTGAGACACTCATCATGTTCTCCCACGCTGGAGCTAAAGCAAACAGAGATGCAAGAAACATGAATCTGCTGCAAAATATCTTACTGCAGCATTGGACTTTTCCACCTGCCATGGCAAATCGCTCTTCCCCTTTGTTACAAAGGCAGAGTATTTACATGGCGAGACTGATCGGAAAACAAAACACTTACGATCATGGAACTAGAGAGACAAAGTGCTACGGTGATATCTTTTAATGGAACAATATGGTGGAAACTATCATTAAGAACAGCATCACTGGCCAGGTTGATAAACATGGCTTAATGGGAAAGAGTCAACATGGATTTAGCAAAGGGAAGTCATGCCTCACTAATCTGTTGGAATTCTTTGAGAGTATAAATAAACATGTGGAAAAGGGAGACCCAGTAGATATAGTGTACCTGGATTTCCAGAAAGCATCTGATAATGTCCCACATAAAAGACCCTTGAGAAAATTAAAAAGTCGTGGGATAGGAGGTAGTGTCTTACTATGGATCAGGGTAACTGGTTAAAGGATATGAAGCAAAGAGTAGGACTGAATGGTCAGTTTTCACAATGGAGAGATGTAAGTGATGTGCCCCAGGGATCTGTATAGGGACCGGTGCTATTTAACGTGTTCATTAATGATCTGGAAAAGGGCGTTAAGAGTGAGGTGAGCAAATTTGCAGATGACACCAAGTTATTCAAGGTAGTTAAAAGAGGAGCAGACTGTGAAGAACTGCAACAGGATCTTACAAGACTGGGTGCCTGGGTATCTACATGGCAGATGAGATTTAATGTGGACAAGTGCAAAGTGATGCACATAGGGAAAAATAAACCAAACTATGAGTACACAATGCTGGGTACTAGCTAGGAGTTACCACTCAGGAAAGGGATCTGGGAGTGATTGTGGACAATAAACTGAAATCCTCAGCCCAGTGTGCAGTAGCAGTAGTCAAAAAAGTGAACAGAACGTTAGGAGTTATTCGCAAAGGGATCAAGAATATAACTGAGGATGTCATAATGCCTCTATACAAATCAATGGTGCGACCACACCTGAAATATTGTGTGCAGTTCTGGTCGCCCCATCTCAAAAAGGACATAGCTGAACTAGAAAAAGTACAGAGAAGGGCAACGAGAATGATAAAAGGTATGGAACAGCTTCTGGACAAAGAGAGGCTTGACAAGCTGGGTCTCTTCAGCTTAGCGAAGAGAAGACTAAGCGGGGACATGAGAGAGGTTTATAGAATCTTGAGTGGTGTGGAACGAGTAGATAGGGAACGATTATTTTCCCTCTCAAATAGTACTAGAACTAGGAAACGCTCCATGAAACTAGTTGCTGGCAGATTTAAAACCAATAAAAAGAAGTACTTTTTCACTTAACGCATAATTAACTAGAATTTGTTGCCGGAGAACATTTTCAAGGCCAGTAATATAGCTGGGCTTTAAAAAGGACCGGATAAGTTCTTGGAGAGTAGCTCCATTAATGACTATTAACCAAGTAGCTTACAGAATGAACTTTTACTGTCGGGAGCTGGGAGTGAACAACAGGGAATGGATTGCCCATTGTGACTGTTGGTTCAACTCCCATGCAACTGAAATTGGCCACCGTCAGAGGACAGGATACTGGGCTTGACGAACCATTGGTCTGACTCAGTATGGCACTTATGTTCTTAAGTGGAAGTATGCATGCTTTCGGACCTCCACCAACTGGAGTTGGTCCAATAAAAAATATCACTGTACTACTTTGTCTCTATTGACTATATTTGGGATCGACACGGCAACCTTACCTTCTCTACACTACTAGCACAGAACTGACATTTTAGGAGGAGAAGCTCAGCTCACGGAGATATGGATCTTGAGAAAGTGTTTGCTTATAACCTTTTGATTTATTTAAAGTAAAAGACATCATCTTTAGCCAGCCAGGGGAAAAAAAATGTATTTCAACACACATTAGGTCAACATTGCCTCAACCACAAACCCAATACCAAGCGAAAGTAAAGGATTTGTATTGTTAGGGCATTCTGGTTGGGGAACAATTACAGAGCAGGTTAAACAGTTTTTGGAAAGTGATTCAAAAATCACTATGGCGGACACACCATCCTCTGTCTGTTTAGCACTGGCACCAGCGGCAATCAGCATCAGCACACGTGAGTGGAACTTTCCACCAGTACTAAATGGCCAGCCCAACTCCCCTTCCCCTCTTTGTCACTTCAGGTTCTGAGAGGTTGGAAACGTCATATAATGGGAAACAAGTCTTTAGGACACCCCTCTTAGATAGGGCTACCATACCTCCCCCCTTTAACAGGGGACACTTATGAAAAATACATGTTATAGGGCTGCACTGGAACCAATGCAGCCCTGCAACATGTATTTTTCATAAGCATCCACTGTTAAAGGGGTGGTATGGTCAGGGCCCCTATTCTCCCTCGGATTTTTTTTTTTAAATTCCACAGGAGTCTGGGAGGCTCGGGACCCAATTCTGCACCTCACCGCACCAGGCTCCCCAGCCTCCCAGATGTAATGCAGGGCCAGTTTCCCCTCCCCTCCTCCAGGTTGCATTGGGTGGGGGGCACCAGGGCATGCCTCCCCACCCCTTAGAGCCTGGTAATTTTTAGCAAACAAACAGAATTGAAGTGGCAGCAGCTCCTTTCAGCGCGCTCCCCAACCGCTCCTCCTAACCACTTCCAGGCCCCTCGCAACAGGGCCTCCTAGAGTGACGCAGCCAGATGACATCATCTGACCATGTTGCTCTGGGATGCCCTGTTGGGAGGAGCCTACAAGTGGCTAGGAGGAGCCAGTTGGGGAGCGCACTGAAAGGAGCTGCTGTCGCCACTGCAGCCACTGCCAGGTCAATTCATTTACCAGGCTGTGAAGGGGCAGGAGGGGGAGAGGAGGCCTGGCAGCCCCTCCCACCCAACGCAGCCGAGGGAAGGGAAGCCCAACCTCGAGGGTTTCTTCATCCCCCTCCCCCTGTGGAATCCCCTGCCCTGCATCTCCCCAGCGCAGGCTGGAAGTTCTGTGCTGGAAGAACCTCCAGCGGGGCAGGAGATTCTGCGGGGGGAGAAGGATTCTGCGGCAAATCCATGAATCGCGGACCCGCATTTGGCTTGGGGCCCTGGGTATGGTACCCCTACTCTTAGGTATTTATGGCAAGAAAAAAAAGAACAGCTCTTTATGAATTCTCCCTCCCTTTCTTCATTGTAGTCTGTCAAAGTAAAGGAGCTATGAGGCACTGTAAACTAAACTCATACTTGGGGGTTGGGTGCCAACAAAACAAAACAAAAAAAAAATCATCCACTGAGCAACCAAGAAAGAGGCATCTTAAAACGTGACCCCTTGAAAGTGCAAAGAATGGAGATGAACCTGCTGCCATGAATTGCAGGAATCTGGAATTGCAAGAAAACTGAGTGGAGCAGGTGAGATTAGATCGAATCAGATGAACTGACACTGACAGGTAACAGGAAAACATCACTGCACAGCAGCATGGATGTAGAGTTGTTCTCAGAGGCAAACATACACCGTGCTTCCCTTAAAACAAATTCAGTCCTCATGTTACTATTCACCACAGCTAATGCATAGCAGGGTTAGCAAGAGGACAGAAACGCTTTTAAAAGGAAATCCATTACAGCCTGATCAATTTTATTATACCCCTTTACAAGAACAACTTTTGGTTTCAACTGAAACATCTTCAGGTTCCTCCCTTCCCCCAACCAAAGGCGGCTCTACTCACAATTAAAGGGAGCCGGCTGTCTTTGCCCCCAAAGCAAGTGTGCTTCACTGGTCCCTGTTCTGGGCATTCTGATCAGCACCCACGTTGTGCTCTCAAACTAACATCTCTCATCCTTTAATAACCAACCAATGTCACCTTAGCGATTATCTTTGAATTTCTACATACTGCAACCCACAAGTTCCTGTCATGCTTCTTACAGCTTGCCATGAAAGATGGTAATACTTAACACTATAATTTTTCTAGATTAGGCCATAAATACTAAAAGAAATCTTAATAACCCTGTGAGGTAAGCGTTAAGCGCTTTGTTAAGCAATACAGAATTTCTGCCTGATAATTTCTGAGACAAAATTTGAGGTGCTGCAGGTCTGATTTCAGAGACAATGGGCATTTTTACACACGTTTCCCCTGCATGTTTGCTGTTACATCCTGAACTTTCTGTGCGTCTAAATCACTCAGCCCGATCTTAAACATCTGGCTCTTTGAACTTCTGCATAGTCTCACCGATTTAAGAAGTCCTTGATCTCTGTGGTTTTACAAATCTGGATCCTGTAACATCTGGGTGTCTCCCAGAACTTGTGTGTGTAAAAGGTTCTCCTGGTAAACTGCTTTGCTCCAGGCAGCTGTGGCCACTTGGTTTCCATGGCAGCCCCTCATGTCCACAGCTGCAGCTACTTTAGGCTGCCTCAGGGCAGTGTCTGTGTGAAGAATGCATCCAGGAAATTACTTGTGGACTTGTAAACCCAGAATATTGAAAGACCAGCACTTTAAGGTGTGTGTAAGAATGCCCAGTGTGAACTCAACTCCTGTTCAAATGAATGCGAGCTACAGAGGTATTCAACACCTTTGGGAAAAGAAAAAAGAAAAAAAAACCAATTCCTAAGGGTCAGGTAGGAACACAGAGAAATTAAAGTTCCCAGAGTTAGCGGGCACATCTGAAAACCTTGAGCTAAGTAATTTGCCCTGACCTGGGATCACAACTCAGAAATTACTGGCTCCCAGCCCAGTGCTTTAGTCCAAGCAACCTTCTCCAACACTGACTTTATTTAGCAGACCTGCTACTAAGGAGAGAGACAAACATCTTGTGCAATATAACAACTTTCATGGTTTCTCATGGAAGTAAATATAGTAAATACAGATACAGTAAATCTAGTTTGCAAAATAACACAACTGAGGTTCCCTCCCCCTTGCCCCCCGGTCTTCTAGGACACTAACAAGTTGCCTTGTTACAGCAAAGCGAAGCTCCCAATTTTTTCCTTCATGTAAAAATGTTTCCGATAACCCACGTCTGATGCTTCCTTCTTGCTATCACCTCATTTGCTGTTAGTTTTCTATAATCACACTTCTCACACAAGTCATCTGTTCTAGCAGGGATTTCAGGTCAATATCGCTAGAGACTTTGCTATTTTAAAATATTTTCCAACATAAGCCCATTTCCAATAAGAATAGGCTTCTGAATGTGCTAGAGCAAACTACTACCATTGGCTCATGCATTTGTAAGTTTCTGTGGAAGCCATGTGGTCTCCTCCTTTTCTACTTACCTTTCATTAATACTGAGTGACAGATCACACACACTCTGGCTTCTTTTCTGTCCATGTACAGCAACTTGCATTTCAGGCTGCAGCATGCGGCACAGAACACCTGAAGTAAAAGAAAAACAGACAGATTTGTTCAATGTCATCTTAGCATGAGCACTGGTTAAAAAATCACACACACATTTGCAAGGTAGAAAAAAAATCAGGAGGGAAACCATCCAAACTGCTGCCAGCTTGCAGAGTGACAGCGACAAACTAAAACCATGTAACTGATATCAATCTAATTAGGCTATGGACGTTTTATGTGCCATTTGCATGGGCTTCTGCTAGCAGAGCAATTTGTAAGTTTGGTTTTAAGACTAAAGGATATTGGGTCAAGAACATGGTAAAAAATGTCCACAATCCCACCTTGAATTAAGGAATTGAGGTTTTAGCAATTTATATTAGCTGAAGAAATCATGGGGGAGAAATGTCGGTTTTAGAAAGAACCATGTTTAAAACATTATTTGCTAGGAAAGCTCAAATGCAATTTCAACTGTCAGGAGAGACAAAACCAAAATGTCAATGAAAAAAATTGACACTTCAAAAGGGGATAGACATATGATCTCTACGTAACAGAACTATACTGTTGCACTTTACATGAACTCAAATCGAACCGCTGCAACATGAAATCCTGCTGTGTCCACAATACCTATCCAGATTAACATAAATCTATTCAAAAATGTCAAGATACGGTACACCTACTAACCAGCGCGGTACCATGACATTGGGCAAAAACAAATGAGACAGTAGCCCACAAAACCTGGAATTCACCTGCCCGTCTAGTCGGTGGCTACTTCCGCCACGGGGCTGGAGGGCGGCTGCTTCTTGACATCTTGTCCGGAGAAGGTGGCTGATGTAGAACGGGTTAAGGCTGGCTCAGCTAGGCTAATCTGGGCTAAAGTGCGCTCTCCTATCTATTAGGTCCTGCGCATCCCCTGCACGTGACACGGTCATGATGTCGGCAAGGATCGGGTCTAGGAGCAGTGGCCACCAGCCATCTGTCAGCTGATGGTGCAGGCTGAGAGTGAGCAGCCCTCCCACCCCCTAGCTGCCCGTCAGCTCATGGCATGGCCGGGAGAAGCTGTCGCCAGCAGAGGGGAGGAGGGACTGAGGCAGCTCCCCCTTGCCCTGGGGTGGTGGGTCACAGAGCCAAGCTGAGCCCCAAACAGGCGGTCTGTCCATCCATCCGTCCCTCCCTCCCCGAACAGCAGCAGGACCTGCTCCTGGGGGTAGCAGTAATGGCGAGCCCAGGCACACAGCATGTGGCATGGACACCACCTCCGTCCACGTGCTGGGTTGGGACCTGCCAACCCCAAGCAAGGCGGCCCGACCTGTAGGGTGGTCTCCAGGCACAGCTCTTCCTGGGCCGAGTCACTGGTTTCCCTGGACACTGGCCGGTGGGGGGCGAGGGGGGAGGCAGGCAGGGATGACGTTGCCTTGGGCTGGGGATGGAGCAATGTATGTCCCCCCAGTGGAATTGTTCTGGCCCCAAGTCTAGGAGTGACCTGCTGCTGCCAGCTGCTTTTCACAGGCCCAATCCTGCTTCTGGCAGTCAGTGGCTACTGCTCTTGGGCCCAAGTCCTGCACATGTGTTCAGTTCCTCAACCCAACCCGGGGCATGGGGGCAGTGTGGTGGCTGCACAGGAGCCTGCATAGGTGTTCTGTTGGTCTTCACACCAGCCCAACGACTGGCGGCCACATTGGGTATTTTCAGACGTTACGAGATCATGGTCAACCACGTGGAATCCCACGGCGTGATTGTGATCCCAGAACGTCTGTTGGGGGAACAGAAGTTCCCCCCCAGATGTTCACCCCCGTGAATCACAGGGGGGAAATCACATTCACCTCGCAAACGGGGATGGTCCCGCCAGGACCGCCGTTTGCGTGGTGAATGAGATTCCCCCCCATGATGAAGGGGACCATATCGTCTGCCCCAGACCATGGCCCGGAATACGCGGCGGGATTTCAGGCCGTTGCCAATGCAAGGGGAGGGGGCAGCCGGGCGTTGCGGCCGCATTGGCCGCGACGCCCACCTGTCTCCTGGAGGACGGACAGCCGGGGCAGCGTGGGGGGGGGGCGGGGCTGTGCAGCCGCACATTGCGCAGCCTCCACCCCCCAATTCCCCACCGGGATCAGCCACCGCGTCTGTTCGCCGTTACACGGTGGTCTCAGTGGGGGATCAAAGGGGTGCTTCCGTGCCGGGGCAAATTGGCCCCGGCACGTCTGAAAATACCCATAGACGCTCCATGGGTTGGGCAGGGGATCCAGATGGCAACTATTTTCACCTATTGTTTTCTGGTTCGCAGGGACTGAAAATGTGGTTTGTGCGAAAAGTAACATGCTGTTTTCTAGAAATGTGGTTTATGCAAAAAGTAACCTGCTGTTGAAGCATTCTACCCAAAGGTTTATAAAACGTCAACTCTGTCTGTATTTATTAGAATGCCTCAATGTATACTATAGTAATAATATTTTAGATAAAGCAACATCAGTACTGCATTCAAATTTGACTCAACAAAGCCTGTATTGCAATTATTATACTATATTGCAACACTGTATTGCAATTATTATACTATAAAAGAACTCATTTGCATACATTACACAAGCTACAGAAGTTCAAAACAATACAGCAATCTGAAGTAGAGAACTCATCACACAAGATACACTGGATGCTAAGGAGGAACGGCTGTAATAACAAAACCAGTGGTTTCTACCTGGGTTATCAGCAAGATGCTAAAACACAGGAAAGTTGGAAGGATTAACTTTAATGCTATAAACTCACTAAAATGCCCATAACTCTGCTTTAACATTTATTTGATTTGATTTATATGTACATTTTTACCCCGCCCCACTCGCTACAAGCGACTTGGGGAGGGGCTCACAATTCATAATTAAAACACAATATAAATATAAAAATATAAAACATTAAAACTCTAATCATGCGCAAAACAATAAAACACCCACAGTGCAAAAAAGAAAGACCTCGATTTTACCCCGACATACCCATCCCACCCTCCCCTCCTCCCCCGCCAAACACCTGGCGGAAAAGCCAGGTCTTGTAATTTCGTCGGAAGGTGAGAAGATTCGGACGGAGGCAAACCTCCACTGGCAGGGAGTTCCAAAGCGATGGCATGGCCACCAAGAACGTCCTCCTGTCCGTCCAAACCCATCCGTAACGTGGGACTTCCAGGAGGGCACCCCTGGACGGCAGCAGGGACAGACCAAGGGCCTGGGGGGTGATTTCTTATGCATGTTGCAGGGCTGTATTAGTGCCTTGTGCAGCCCTGCAACATGCATAAGGAATGTTAAAGCAGTGTTAAAGCGGAGTTAAGGTGCATGTCTGTTTTCACCCTGTATAACATTTATGTCTTTGAAAATCTAGTCCTTACTCCTGAGCCAGGGGATGGTGCTACTACTGTTCAAAATGGTAATTTAGACAGTGCGTAAATGTGTCTTAGCCCATTTATAGCAGCAACGTTTGGGGCACTATGCACTCGTACTATAGACCCTATTATAACAGGATCAGGGATGGGTAAATTCTACTGTAGCGGTACAAGCCTGAGACCATACTGTGACATGTGAGTTGTGAGATCTGAAAAAACAATTTGGTAACCTTAATGATCTCCTCTAATAATATGCCAACTGTAGGGCATCTCCTTCTTCTAATTATGACATCTTACTGTATGCCCTTTCCCCTGCACATTTTCGCACTTAATTGCAGAAGAAATTTTAAAACTCCTGTAGACATTATTTATTCATATAGTACTATAAAACATTCAAAAATCTCTCAACAAAGGATAAAACCAATACATCAAGATCTGGGTTTAAACCAAACGGTGAGCATGAGCATTCATTCTTTACCAGTATTCTAAGAAAATATTACAAACACTCACTTCTAATAAATTTATTTTGAAATAGTGTGTTTCTTTAGGGAAGCCCATCTCCAGGAAAATTCAGCTGAAATATAAGCTAGGAGGACAACGAACGAGTATGGAAAAATCAATGCTGTCAACCATAAACCAAACTAAACCAATTAACTCTTAATTCAGGATTCTCTGATGAGCACATTTGCATCCAACAATGCATTAAACAGAAACACACACGATGGCAAATCAGCAGCATCTGATACTCTTCAAGTTCATGTTCAGTTTCCATGACAATGAACAGCTCTTATAGTAGTCCAGTCAGTGCAGGCAGGACACACCATCAACAATGGAAGTGTTGCTAAAGTGGTAGTATCCAAAATGTGGCTCGGATTCACCGTTGAATATTTATGGGGAGCCACAACTTTACTTTCAAAACTAAATCATACAAAACATATTTTTGTTTTACAGTTGTAAGCAAGCAGGAAATAAAAATAAAGCAGAAGCTAAAAATAAGTGCACCTGTCTCTTAAAGAAACCCTAGCTTTGAAGGCTAAACAAACCACTTTTTCCTGCAGTGGGCAGCCCAGGGCTTTTCCTAGTCCTTGCTCCTCACTCTACTAGAGCCTTTCAACCTTTTCCTTGCTGGTGCTAAAACATGCACGCTCATTCTTAATCGCAGTATTTTGTATGTGTTTTCTGGGCTGTCAGGAGCAACACAAAGGGGGGACACTCGTGAGTCATAAGATGGAGACAACTGGGCTACGGTATATTTCCTCTTTCAAGCCATGATCCACAAACCCCTTAACAACTCCTGCTACTACTACTCATTTCTAAAGTGCTACTAGTCCTATGCTAACTCTGGAGTTGTCCCATTAAAGGGTTTTCAGATCGCACCCTTTGAATGTATGTGTGGTAAAATAACTGTCCAGCAAATTAATATCTGCATTAAAACCATTTCATTCATCTGAAAGCAGGGGGGTAGCGGGGACGACCCTTAGTTCAAGTCTTGCCTTAGCCAGAAACTCACTGGGCGACTTTGGGCCAGTCACAATATTCTCTCAACCTAACCTACCTCACAGGGTTGTTGTGAGGATTAAAAAAATTATGTTTATTAGTTATATGTAAAGTGCTCCAAGTGCCACAGCAAGCGGGGTGATATGTAAAAATACAAAAGATGAAGAAAAAGATAGGAATGCGCTGTCCTTGTTCCATATGAGTCTATCCAAGATGACTAACATAGCGATGAAAAAATAAATGGAGAAACTATCAACAAGCAGAAATAAAACAGCTTCCCCATAATATTGTAATCAATTTTAAGCACTGTAAAGCTGAACTCCAAGTCTGGTAGAAGTGGATGTGAATTCAATGTTTTACTTCTGACATCTTTCCTACTGTTCGGGGGCTTTTTTTTTGTTTGCTTTTTTTTTATTTTTATTTTTTTATTTTTTTTTATAATTGTTGGGGTTGTTTTTATTTACTTATTACTACACTGAAAGGCAAACAAAAATTTCTCCCATCACTGTCAAACTATTCTTCATTCTTACGTGAGACTTTCAGTCTATGAGATTTTTAGCATATTAGTAAATTAAGAGGAAATTGAGGTCAAAATTTCCTTGCAGTCTACTTCTCTGTATGTGTCAGCTTGGAGTCTGAAAAATGCTCACTTTTTCATTTCATCCACCACTAGTAACTTACTGCAGTGTTAAGAGTTTCAATCAGTGCAGGAGATTAAATATTAAAAGCAGTTTTCTTTAAAGGTTTTTTTTTATCACGTATATTTGAAGACATTTGTTAATTTCAGAAAAAAACTAAAGTATGGTCTAACTAATTCACAGTGGCTCCTCAAACCAGCTGTTAACTGTTTTACAAACAATTTACTGCAAATTCTGCATCTTACAAATGTAGGTATCACATTGTAGTTACAAGAGCATCTTTGTTATATTATGAATGCTCAACCAGTCAGGACTGTTCTGGCAAGGGTATTTTGTAAAATTACATCATGAGAAAATTGGTAATTTGTATATTATTATTATAAGCATTTATATAGCGCCAGCAATGTACCTGGCGCTTTACAAAAAACAAGATAGACACAGTCCCTGCCCGAAAATTTAACTTGCCTTTTTTCTCATTAGGATTATTTGCCAGAATCATAGTTTCAGTTCTATACATTTCACTGTCTACAATAAACAAGAGGCAATCACTAGCCTTTGCTCTTAGGTGACTCAAAGGGAATCCAAAGTAACTTATGTACAAATGTGAATCCACTTTCTTCCTTCATGTTCTTTATTCCTTTCATTCTGCTTCCTCACACTATTCTGAAACAACAACTAAAGATCCAAAATAAAATCCACTCATGTCGCCGTGTCTCTCTCTGTCAATGTCTGTGGGCTTTGGGTAATTCCTTAAAGGAGCCAAGCTTACTTTAATTTGGATTATATTTTAAATGTAATACTTTGATCTCTTTTTAAAAAGCAATAATAATTCGCTATCAAGCTACCATATTCTTATTCATTTCATTTGTTAATTTCAGCAATATATACACATACATATATATTACACACACACACACACACACACACACACACACACTCTGATGTGGGAAGCAACAAAACAGCGATATACTCAAGGAAGCTCTGGATCCTAGTAAGATGCTGCCAGTCATAAACAATATATAGAAATTATAAAGAGAAAATGACTGTAAACAAAGATTTATTGATTAGCTGAACATTTCGGTTTCCGCATCTCATCAGCAGCTCAGTTGATTGTTTAATATATACACACACAAAGCATCTATGGACAATGCCATATTTGCATTTAACCTAATTTTGTAATTTATGGTGTACATATTAAAATAGGTTTTTAGTTAGAAACTCTCCAGCCATACACAATCTTCAAAAAACCATCTCGTATGGTGAATACTACACTTAAAGATTACACTTCTAGTTGACTTCCCTCTACCAAATCCTCCTTAAGCCATATGATTTACCCACTTATCCATCAGGATTTGAATTTTATCACAATCCGTACACTTTTTGCAAGGGCACATTTTTAAAAAACACAACACGGCATCCAGAAAACACTGAAATGTGACATTCAAAACGCAGAAGACTTTTAATTCGATGTCTCACTTCCAATCCCCCATCAAGAAGTTCTAGTGCAGGGATGGGGAACCGCGAGCCCAGGGGCCAAATGCGACTCACGGACAGTTTTTATATGGTTCCTTCCCAGTTCCTTGATATGGTCCCTGGATTCAGTTCCTACCCCCAGCCACTGAAAGCCAGGTCAGGGGAAGGGAGCAGCAGAGATGAGATACAGAGGCAGATCCATAGCACAGATCGAGAAGTTCATCATATGAGGAGTGCCGTACTGCGTCAGACCAGTGGTCACTCTCTCTCTCTCTTGGAAGAAGTACCCAACATGTCACAATGGGCAAGCCATTTCCTATTGTTCTAGCCCGCAACAGCAAGAGGTTACGTCCCTAAAACCTACTTGGCTAATAGTCATTAACGGACCTATCCTCCAACAACTTATCCGATCCCTTTTTAAATCTAGCTACGCTACCGGCGTTGACCACTTCCTCTGGCAGTAAATTCCACAAGTTACTTGTGCGCTTAGCGAAAAAATACTCTCTCATTTGTTTTAAATCTTCTGACAATTAATTTCATGGCGTGCCCCCTTGTTCTAGTGCTGTTAGAGAGCGTAGCTGCTCTCTACTTACATGTTCCACACCACTCATGGCTTCATAAACTTCTATCATATCCCTTCTCCTCTCAGTCGTTTCTTCTCCAAGGTGAAAAGCCACATCCTGTCAAGTCTCTTCCTATGGGAGGCTTTCCGTATATACTCTTGATCATTTTTGTTGCCTTTCTCTGAACCTTTCCTAGTTTTACTATGTCTTTTTTGAGTTTCACACCGGTGAGAAGATCCTCCTGAGGGTAGGAAGCTGAAGGTAGAAACCTCTGGATGCGGCCCTGGACTGAGCAGAGAGGAAGAGGCACCTGGTTGCTTCAGGTAAATATACCTGTCTACGCTCCCCGCCCCAGGTGCCCTTCCTCTCTCCCCATTGACCCATTGGTGCCGCCGCTCAAATTAGGCAGGCAGGAGGGGAGGGTAAAGGAAACCCTTTGCCCTGCCCCTGCCCGGCACCCTGTTCTGGGGAGGGCGGGCCCAAACTCACCCCCTCCCCTCTTCCCCCCCGTTTATGGCTGGGGGGGGTGTCTCTTCCAGATGCTTTGTACCAAAGAGCTATATAGAACCATTATGATATTTTCAGTTTTATTCTCTATCCCTTTCTAAATGATTCCTAAGCTTTTTTATTCACCATGACTCTGAGATCCTTTTCCTGAGTGGTAATTTCTAATTTAGAAACCCAGTATTGTATTAATTTACGAACCCAGTATTGTATACATATAGTTCGGGTTATTCTTCCCTACGTGCATCACTTTATGCCTCTGTTGCCAAGTTTTTGGCAGCAGCTATTAAAAGGTCAGCCTCTTTGAACAAATAACTCCCAGAAAAGCGGGAAACTGAACATGTTGGGGTTTTCTTTAGTTTACTCTGGGTCTCTTGAAAGGGGTTTATGGTTGAATTAAGAATTGCTTTTTTTTAATCATCTTTTATTTTTTGTTTTAACTTTAAATGTTTTTGTTTATTTATCTGTGCTGTAAAGGCCTTTGGCTATGCTGCAAAATAAATAAATAAATCATCCCTTTGCACTTGGCCACATTAAATTTCATCTGCCACTTAGATGCTGAGTCACCCAGTCTCGCAAGATCCTCCTGCAATTCCTCAAAGTTTGCTCGGGGTTTTAACTACCTTGAATAACTTTGTCATCTGCGAATTTGATCACCTCACTCTTTAACATATTCATGAACGATCTGGAGAAAGGAGTAAACACCACCAGTCCCAGTACAGACCCCTGGGGCGCCTCCACTGGTTACCTCTCCCATTTAGTTCTACTCTAATTTCCTCAAGAGTCTCTCATGAGGGACCTTAATAAGATGCCTTCTGAAAGTCTAGGTACACTATGTCGACCCACTCACCCTTATCCACATGCTTATTTACACCCTCAAAAAAGTCCAAGAGATTAGTGAGGCATGACTTACCTTTGTTAAATCCATGCTGACTCTTCCCTAATATGCCATGTTTATCAATATGCTCAGTAATTCTGTTCTTAACAACCATTTCCACTAGTTTGCCTGGCACCGACATCAGGCTGTAGCTGGAGCCCTTTTTGAATATTGACAATAAATTTGCTACCTTCCAATCTATTATCAGGACCCTCCTCTTCTGGAGTACACCCCTTAAACACCCTATCCCCAATGTCTATGCAGACCTTGTACTAATTTTAAGAGTGGACCCTCAGAGGGGAAAAAAAGTCTCCCACCCCTGTTCTAGTGGCAATCATGAAAGTAACTGATGCAATGATTTCAGAAAATTAGTTTTCTGCACTTCCTCATTTTATAACAGTTCTGTATGAATCCAATGTCTGTAAGCGGCAATCAACTAAAACCTCTTTTAAAAGGATAATCATCCTTAATATCACGCATAACCAGTAACTATTTCAAACGAAGTACAGATGAGAGAGTTTAGAGACTTAAAAAAACCCTAATAAAATCAAAAAGCAAATACTTTAAAGGACATCAAATATACTAGCTTTTACTTACAGCTGAAACGTGCACTCTTCAAAATGGGAATACCTGCCAAATATGCACTACTTGATCTGCCATTTGTTTTGGGGGTTTCACCCCACTATGAGGGGCTTGTTTTCCCTCTTTATGGTGGATTCTCTGACGTTTACCTACAGTTCCTTTGCCTACAGCAGCCTTGAACCTCCAACCTTCACAGGTTCTTTCTAAAGCTCTACCAGCAGAGCTACAAGAGCAACTGCTGGCTTTTCCCTATCTACTTCAGCCATTGCATATTGCCATCCTCTGCCTGCCCAAAATACATTCTAGTAGCCGGCTTATAAAATTAGAAGGCATTTACATACACACAGGTTTTCCCCATTTTAAATTCAAAATGGATAGCCAAGTAATCATTTCCCATTGCAAGTATAGGGCTACTCGAAAATTGGGTATTACTCACAGGTAATAAATTCACCACTTGTTCCAGCTCTCCTTTTATCCCATCATTTATTTTTTTTCCTGTTTTCAATTTTTGCAGCCTTAAAAGGAAGGGAATGTGCCACCAAATGAGAACTTACCTTCCCACAAGCTCTGCAATGATGCCTCCTTTTGGTGAATGTGAATCTGGCCTCACATTTCATGCAGTTTGGAGCTTGAGAATCTGGAACCCATACTGGAGCCACCTCACCCAAAGTAGTAAATGGCTTTCTGGTGAGAGCTCCAAACTGGCCAGCTCTGAGATCGTTATCTGGACTGTCTGGGACTGCTGCAAAGCAGGGACTACTTGAGACCCCAGACTCGTACTCTTCCAAAAGTTCCCCATTGGTATCGGTAATAGAGGTATTTGACAACGTCTCATCAGGGAACAACCCCATTGCAGAGTTTTCCCCTAGTTTTCCTTTACCAAACAGATCGTTTTTATTTTTGCTATTCCCTCCGCAGTTGGGAGGAACTAGATCATTTTGTAAATGGTCCGACAATGGCTTTGGAATTTGTAGTTTTAGATTGGTAGGTTGTTTGGGTCTTGCACCACCAAAGGGAACGCTGATAGGCTGCAGGTTAGCTACTGTTTTTGGTGATGTTTGCCCTTGCATGGACGGTACCTGACTGCAGAGATTGTGGACGTTTTTTTTCATTTGGTCACCAGTGCTGTTGATAATGAGGCCACTTCCTTCCATGACCTCATTTCCTCTTTGTTCATAAACATTAGTGTAACATTCTGACTTGCTTTCTTCTATCTCCTTTTCCTCTGTCACTGAGTCTTCCTTGGAAGGTAAAGTCTTTGGAATATGAGCAACAACTGGATTCTGCATTCCATAGGAATCACAACCATTAGGCAGACAGCATGATGCTGGCATCCCCATAACATCAGAGAGACCAGATCCTTCAAGCTCCTCTATACAAGTTCCCTTTATGTCCATGCCAACTTTCATCATCCCCTCGCTACTTTCTTGGCTACAGTTATGCACCTCCTCTGGATCTTTTGTCTGCAAAAGTCTTTCATTCTCCTCATGTGTTTGCTTATTATTCATCTCATTCTGTTTAGTCAATTCCCAATTTGCCATCTCATGGGAATCAGTAAAACACTCAGCCACACATAGCAATTCAGCTGTGTTGAGAATTTGTTCACAGTCACCGACTCCACTTTTAGCCGCACTCCTATCTTCAGAAGCTAAATGTTCTGCAAAGTGTTCAGTGTAATTGACGCTTCCAGACACATTAGGCAGGCACGTTTCTGGGAGCGCAGAAACTTCTGATTGAAACTGCTGGGCCATCTGTTCCTCTATAGGCTGCTTTGCACTGAAATCTCCATTACTTGAAGGAGGAGAAGAATTTTGAGCTACCAGATCTGCAATGGCTTTGACAGAACAATCCTTAACCGATGCACAACTCTCTTGCATTGTAACGGTACCATCAACTGGTATTTGCAACAAGGTTTCTGCACACATCCCTGTAGTTGCAGACTCTAAGAACAGAGAATCTCTACTTAAATTAATATCATCCTTGATTTGAGAAGGGGGGTATGCATTGGACAGGCTCTCGGATGAAGCATTAATTAAATGGCAAAGAGAGTCATCTTCACCACATAGCTGATGTACCTGCACTCCCTGCTTTTCTGTATCTGCATCTTTTTCAGTGGACCCATTTACAGTAACGTTTTGTCGGTTTTCGTTATCCAGTGTGAAGCTAATAGTATCCATTAGAGAGGGACTGTTATATTTTTTACAATCCAGCAAATCGCCACTTTGTAGTGTCCTTTTGTCACAGTTATGCATGACTGCTACAACTAGAACATTTTTCTCTTCAGGCAAGCAGCCCGTATTTCTACATTTCTTTCCGTCTGCTTCCACAGCGTTAGACTGATCGACCCGGTTACTATTTCTCTTAATTAGCTGATCATCTGCAGTTGTCTGATCATCAATCCACATGGTGGGGGTCTCTGGGTTTATGTTAGGATCTTTTCCATTGGTACAATGATCCCCTCCTCTGATTGATGGAGTGGCTGAATGAGCAAGGGAGAAAGATTTTAATCTCTGTTGACGCTCATTAATAATTGTAGCCTCATTCACATTGGCGAGGGCTGGATTAAACGACAACCGATGAGAAGGGGGATCGAGAATCTGATTCCACTTTGCACCCAATAATGTAGGTGAAATAGCCTCATCTGGAAAACAAAATTATTTAAATGAGTACATTGTAAATCCAGCACAGTGGTACAATTTCCCAGTTCTACTCTATAAAACAAGATTTCGTTCAAATGGATCATGTGATCCTTTTAAGTTAATGCTAAAACATGCATAAATATCTGAAAATTGGTACAAAACTAAAATATTTCCTGCTAATACCTGCAAATTCTACATCATTTGCTAGAAAAGTAACTGCACTGAGTAGACGGCTGTAGCAGGGAGCAGTCGATCTGGGCTGAGAAGCCTTTAAGAAGGTAGCACCAGCAGAGGGGTGAAGGTACTACCAGGCGCTGCAACAGAGGAAGGACAGTGCCTGATGCCCGACACCTGGGCTTGGCCATGACTGAGACAGCCAAAAGCCTGAGCAAGGCTCAGTGCAGGGAGAGACTGAAGAGGCAGGAGCTGGGGAGAGCTCTGCCTCAGCCAGAGAGGGCAGAGGAGACAGGAGCTTCAGTTGGGGCTCTGTTGCCACATAAACCCTGCTCAGGGGGTGTTGCCTGAGCTGGAGGGTTTAGCAGGCTGCAGGAGAGATTCGTGCCTGGCCTCCAGAGCCCAGGGGAAAGGTGTGAACTGTGTGAATATATACACAGAGAACTGTGGATAGAGAAACTGTATAAAGAGAATGTATATGGCAGAGGACTGTACGGGGCATAAAGACACTTGAGCTAAAATTCCCTAAAGAAAGTGGCTCTGTGGACAGTATTCGGAGAGGACTCGCCCCACGTACCCCTCTACCCGGTTACAATGGCCATTTAGTAGTCTGGTTCTTATTTGAGTAGACACGGATTGGTAGCTTTAGGTACAAAAAAGCAGGAGTGGAGACAGAATAAGAATTCTTCACTGCCTTCATAATAGGAAGGAGGAATCTAGACCACGCTTATATTGAGAATGAAAACTTCTTTGTAAAAGCTCTCAAATACTACGCAATAGGTATGTTGTAAGTAATTTGATTAAATATGTTGAAAAGTTCTGGCAAACTTCAGAACTCAACAGCGAAGTAAACTATTCCCTATATTTTTCCTCCCTCCCTTTCCTCTCCCTCTAACCTGACCATCTGCATCGATGGGGTCACCATCCATCCTGTTCTCCAAGCCCGTAGCTTGGGCTTCATCTTTGACACGCACCTCTCTTTTAAACCTTACATTGAGTCTGTGGCCAAATCCTGCCGATTCGCTCTCCACAACATT
>QEPC01013865.1:10676735-10691653 GCA_003113815.1 Sphenodon punctatus | reverse complement strand
GGCCCTCCTCTGCTGACTGCTGCCACCAACCTCTCTGTAAACCAAGCCAAGCACACGCACCTGAGACTTCGCATCTGCTTGAATGTTTGTTTGTCTTCTCCCCTGTCTCTCCCACTGTCCCCTCTCCCTGTCTCCCCACCCTTTGTCTTTTAGATTGTAAGCCACAGGCAGGGACTGCGTTTAATTCTATGTTCTGTACAGCACCAGGCCACACAACTGGCGCTATATAAATGTTTATAATAATAATAATTATTATTATTATCTGTAATGAGCCTCTCCAGTTGCTGGAATTCCAAACACACAAAAAAAGATATAAACACGAGTGTGATCCACAGATAAACAGAATGGGGAAATTATTATTCACACTATACAGTACCTCCTTCTCATTCACATGAGAAAGCCTTGCAGGTGAAAAGTTACATACCTTAAAGTCCACAGATAAAATGATGAAATTATACAACTTTGTAAGCTATCCCATGTTTAAAGTGGTCTCAGAAAAGCTCTAGGACTTGGCAAAGCATAACAGAAGGATACCCCAAAAATTCAGAATAAGGAGGGTAATTTTCTCAAAGAACTGATGAACTTGCGTCCCACTCATATTCAAATTTACTTAGACTCCTACGTCACCTAAGGAGAACCATAAAATAGTGCATACATAATTCACTAGCCAAGCATAAGAGACTGCTTGCCAGGTTGAGACTTCCCCATGGGGCAGGAGCGGAGTGATGAAAAAATCTACTTGCCAGCTCAAAAAGTGTATTCGCCAGAGGCAAGCAGGAGAGTGGATTTTTACCACCCTGGACATAGGTGCCTTTTAGCATGTAAATTACTTATTTGGTACTTAAATAAAATGGAGATTGGCACCCTGAAGCTATCCAAGATAGATAAATCTAATAATTTGTAGCTTACAGCATTGCTGGGGACAGTTAAGTAATGATTTGCAAAATAAAGGAGTTTACAAGATGGTTATAAGCTACTTATGAGACACAGATACTAACAAGCTACACACGCCCACACACCATTTACATCATCCCAGCAAGCACGGCTTTCTTCTCCTTAACTTTTCTTCCTATTTGTACAGTTGAGCAGTATTGTTTAATGTGTGTGTTTCTACAGCTGACATCCTCAAATAATATTTTTTTTAATAAAAACGTACAACATTAAGATAAAATTCACAGAAAAAAAATGACTGCTATGCCATTTCGTTTTAAAAACCTAGGTTGTTGGTTTGTTGTTGTTTTTTGTTTTTAAAACATTTCCATTGTTTACATTTTGAAATTCACTCATTTTGGACCGTGAAACGTAATTGGTTGGTTTAACTCTGTCTATGTGCCAACATAAGTCAAGAACACTGTTCAATATTCAAGTTCACTTCTCCACTTACAAATTACATACCCTGGCAAAAACAACATTATATTTGGATCTTCAAATACCGTGCGCAGATTGGCGTAACTATTTAATCTCCTAACAGGTTTTATAAAATCCATTAGCTTAAAGTCTATAATATTCTCTTTCAGAAAAATATTCTGCAGCCGTATGAAGAACACTGGTAGAAATACTACAGGATAACCAAGATAAATTAAAGACTGCAAGATACAGTCCTGACTGTGGACAATTCACAAATGGGTTTATAAATGATGGGATCATTTTATAACTCAGAAAAATTACCAGGGTATTACACTCATCTTAGATGCACACGGTATTCTTGATTCAATACAAGATAAAAGTAATCTAGCACCTTTTTACCAAGTTACTCACCTTCGTTTTGTTCAAATTCATCTAACACCTTATCGAGGTTATATGCCTCTGCTTGGAAATAGTTCTCCATTTGTCAGGAAATGCCACCCTGTTCCTTGTCTGAACCTGTCAAACAGAGACCAAATTATAAACTGGTATCCAAGTCTCAATTAACAACATTCCATTATGCAATCCCCAGATATACTCAGAAAAAATTTCCTTATAAATCTACTCAAAATGTAGGTCAATTTCACATCTTTCATACATAAATCAAGAGCATTTCCCAGAATTCAAATTTACTTCTACAGGTGACCAGTCTTAATCCTAATTAATTGCTTTCCCATTAAAGTCAGATTTAAAAAAGAAGAAGAAGAAAAGAACTACTGAATGGTCTTTGCAGTTTCTCAAAACACATGCTTTAAACCGGAACAAAAATCAGGTTACCTTATAACCCATCTTCCCTATGGAAAGGAATGTATGTGCGTATCTGCCTGCAAAAGAGTAGCTATAATACTAGCCCATGTTCCCTGCATCCCCACCACAGGGAGAGGCTACAGGGAGGGGCAAAGAATCCATTTCCTGCACGAGGGCCCATTCCAACCTTGGCCCTTTTTACACGGGCAGTGGTTGGTGAGGGGGATGGGTGTGTTGTGGCGGTGGACTTCCACCCACGGAGCCTCCTCCGGTTTGCCGGATGGCTCTGTGGGTGGATGATGGGTGGAGATAGCTGCGCGTCAGGAGTGCGCACGCATGCCCCTCCACCGCCCGTGCTGTTTGCACGGACGAACACCCATCCCCCCCACCCCCTGCTGCGGCGTTTGCACAAAAGCCCCCACTCACCCACCGCACACCCAAAGTCCGTGTAAAAATGGCCCAAGTTACGCTCCTGTATGCGTGTGTGCATACCCATTAATAGCTTTTGATCCTGCAGGCCAACTTCAACCAAATTTGCTAATCTGACGCAAAGGTAAGTAGAGACACACAAACGTTTTTACCAACAGGTAAGCCTGGATGGGAGATACGGCTGCTCCTGTAGCTGAAAAACCTGACTAACACTAAGTATTCCTTCTTCCACCATTTCTTCCCCCAATCAGTAAGCCAGCCGTCATGTGCTCAGGTGCTGGCTGCACAAACCTGTGTGTTTACAAGCAGCATTGACTTAAGCCCACACTTGAAATGTAAGGCACAACACTCTGGGCAAAGCTCCCAAGCTCACAAATTACTTTATACTAATCATGGCTTCCTCCGATCCCAGGAGCACGGCAGCGTCAAAGCTCCAGTTCCCAGCCAGTCCAGCAGGTTCAGGCAATGACAACAGCAGCTCAAGGCAGGCTTCCACTGCTCCCACAGCCCCCAGGAGGCTCTGGCAGCAGCTGTAGAGGAAATGGTAGCTCACCTTCTCTTGCTCTTAGCGGGGGCCCCCCCAAGCAGCCACTTCTGGCAAGAGCCGCAGTCCAGGTGCCCAAGAGCTGAATGCAGCTCCCAACCCGCCATTTGCCCACCGCTGCATTAGAACCTAACACTGACAGACACATTCATACACAATATTGTTCATATGGGCCAAATGCTTAAACCAACAATTTTGCTATTATGAGGGGACACAGGTTCATTTTCACAAGCCAGCTGTCCCAGCAACAGAGGGTGTTTTTAGACAAGCGCCTCCCCACCCATTAGCCACCCATCAAGCATTTTCGCTTAATGCGAGGTCGGTGGCTAATAAAACATCAAACCTCTACGACTGTACTCAGGATGAGGCCGCCGACCTCCTCTGCATTACAAAGACCTGGTTGGATGAGGTGTTGGGGTCAGTTTTGTCCCAGATGGTGCCAATCAGGTACTCAGTGCACCATCAGTCTAGGATCAAGAGCCTGGGGGGGTGGAGTGGCTTTTATCTATAAGGACAATTTGGCCTTTTGAAAGTATCTGGTGCCTGACTCGCACAATATGGAGTGTGTCCACCTCGTGTTGGATTTGACAGGGGATATAGATTAGGGATTCTGCTGGTGTAATGACCATCCTCCTGTACAACTGACTCCCTGACCGCTCTACCTGAGCTAGTCTCAGAGATTGTGGGTGTTTTCAGACATTACGGGGCCACTTGACCCCGTACCGAAAACAACCAAATCATCCCCCGCCGGGATGACCCCGTCACACCGTATCAGACATGCCGGGGGATCCCGACGGGGAATCTGGGAGGGGGCGGGGCCACGCAGCGCATAGTCCGGCCGCATGGCCCCGCCCCCTCCCCGCCGCCCGCCCTCTGGGGAGACGGGCGGGCGGCGGGGTCAATGTGGCCGCAGCGTCTGGCCGAAATCACCACGGCCCGGGATCCCGCCGGTGATCCCGGGCCGTGGCGCCCAACCAGACGTGATTTTTTTTTTTTGTCCCCACCGGGGATCACTTTCACCACGCTTCCCGGGAAATTCCCCCGGCTAGCCCGGGAAGCATGGTTGAAAGTGACCCCATGTGGGTATTGACCGTGGCGAACATCTGGCGGCCGCCGAACAGACGTTTGAGGCACAGTGACCACAGGTGGGTATTCACCGTGGTTCACTGTGATCTCGTAACGTCTGAAAATACCCTGTGTTGGAATCACCCAGACTTATTGTCTTGGGTGATTTCAACATACACGGTGAGGTCAGGCTTTCAGGGGCGGAGCAGGAGTTCGTGGCTACCTTGACAACCATGGGCCTATCCCAGGTAATATCTGGCCTGACATATGAGGCAGGATACATGATGGACTTGATGTTTTGCACCAGCCTGGAGACTAATGGATCCAATTGTGGAATGACATCTGGACCATGGCCATTGACATGGTTGCACCCAAATGTCTGCTCCTTCCACTGCGGCGGCGCAGGTCCCCCTGGTATATGGAGGACCTGAGGCAGCTAAAGTGGGAGGGTAGGCAGAGTGCAGGTGGTGCTCGACTCATGCTGAAGCCAACTGATTGTGGCACAGATAGTCCTTTAGAAACAATGCCATGGCAGCGAAGAAAGCTTTCTTCTCCGCTATCATCGCATCTGCAAAGTCTCGTCCAGCAGAGCGGTTCTGGGCAGCAAGGGGCCTGGTTAATCCGGTCTGCCACTGACAGGAAATGGAATCATCAAATGCCCGCTGTGACAGTTTTATTGATTACTTTGCAGACAAAATCTCTCATATTCATCACGACTTGGGTGCTTATATTTTATCTGCAGAATCAGAGTTTAAGGTTATGGAAGCTCAGTCTTGTCCTGTTTGAATCAGTTTCAAAATCGGTATCACCTACCAATGTGGGGGGAAGTGTCTGGAGCAGTGACGGCAACCAGTTATGAACTAGATCCTTGCCCGTCCTGGCTGGTGAAAGCCAACCAGGAGACGCTGGGGCCATTGCTAGCTGGGGTTGTCAATGCCTCCCTTCGGGAAGGTAGGGTGTCAGACATCCTTAAAACTGCAGTTGTTTGGCCCCTGCTTAAGAAGCCATCTTTGGATGCTGTCTTCCCAGCCAGGTATCAGCCTGTCTCTAACCTTTCCTTTTTAGGGAAGATTATTGAACGAGTGGTTGCCCAACAGCTCCCGGCTCATCTAAATATCAATCGGATTCCTGGACCCATTTCAGTCGGACTTTCGCCCTGGGTATGGCACCAAGACTGCACTTGTGGCCTTAGTCAATGACCTGAGCCTGGAGATTGACAAGGGAAATTCTACCCTGTTGATCCTGTTAGATCTCTCTGCGGCCTTGGATACGGTTCACCACGAGGTGTTGACAAGAACGTGGAACCTGGCGGGGATGCACAGGAGCACTCGAGTGATTTCACTCCTTCCTGCCAGGGAGGTCCCAGAGGGCGATGATGGGCTCATCACCCTCTCGGGATCTCCCCTCTGGGGTCCCACAGGGTTCCATTCTGTCTCCCCTCTTGGGTCAACGTGTACACAAGGCCGCTGGGGAAGGTCATTCAGCGGTTTGGGGTGAAGTGCCATCAGTATCTTGACACCCAGCTCTACCTCTCTTTCTCATCCGACCCAGGTCCTAGATGATGGTTGACTGGCTTTGTGGCCTAGAGGGGACTGAGACTCCTCTTATTGATGAAGTCCAGCCCCCTCTAGTCAATCAGGTCTGCAGCCTTGGAGTGCTTCTTGGACCCCTTGCTGCACCTGGATTGCCAGGTTGCAGAAGTGGCCAGGAACGCTTTACACCAACCTCCATCTGGTGAGGAGACTGTGGCCTTTTCTTTCTGATTCAGATCTGGCCACCGTCATGCATGCTCTCATCACCTCAAGGTTCGATTACTGCAATGCACTCTATGTGGGGCTGCCCTGGATGACTGTTTGGAAGCTGCAGCTGATGGGGATTCGCCTCCTTGCAGGGTTAGGCACTGGGGGCACATTACATCAGTGCTCTGTAGTCTGCACTGGTTCTCTATAGCTTTCTAGGCACAAATCAAGGTGCTGGTTTGTCCTTCAAAGCCTTAAATGGTCTGTGCCCTCCTTATCTGAGACCCCGCATGTCCTTCCATGCCCCAATGCAGCCCCTGTGATCTGCCAGGAGCACCTCCCTGTGGGTACCTTCTGCTAGCCTTGTTAACACGCCGAAGGTTCACAGGGGGGCGTTCTTGTTACTGCTCCAATGTTATGAAACTTCCTTCCCCCAGAAGTTCGTTTGAGCCTGAATGTCTTCCAGAGGCGGTGTACGACCTTTTTGTTTGTAAAGGCATTTGGCAGGTGGGGATGGGGGTGTGGTGTCTGGGGCAGGGTTGAGAGAGAAGGTTGGATTTGGGACATGGGGAGGAGGCGAGAGAGGGTTGGGTTTTTTTATAGACCTTTTAATATATTTTAATATATGTTTTATATGTTGTGTTTATATTTTACTTGGAAGCCACCCTGAGCCTTTTTTAAGGAAGGACGGGTTAACATATTTAAATAATAAAAATAAATAAATGTTGCAGGGCTGCACAGGACGCCAGTGCGGCCCTGCAACATGCATGGTAGGTGTGGAGGTGCTTGTCTAAAAACGCCCAGAATCTGTCCTCAAACTAAACAAAGTGAGAGTTTACAAATTGAAGTAAAGTCAGAGCAGACTTCATTCCACACCACAAAAATGTACAAGGCACTATATGCAAGACTCTCTCTGTGCTTATGCAGTGCATTTTTCCTTCATTGGCACGAATGCTTTTCAGAGCTGCAGAAATACAATACTTTACTCAATATAAAAAGCTTGCAGAACAGGGAAGGTTTTTGTGTTTTTTTTATGAGAGAGAATGTCCAAGGGGATTCAGGTGTGAATTTTGTGGCTTAGTAATTCATCACCTGGCCCAGAGAGAAGTTCCAAGTCAATATAAAAGATGTTAGAGCTCATTAATATACTATAATCCTTACTCTTCCCAATGCAGAAATGTTATCCATATAAATTAAACAAGGAAATTCCCATTTTCTCCTAATTCAGCATTTTCTTTACTACGTTAAAAAGAATCAACATTATATTTGCAGTTTTCTAGCTTCCCCCGCCCTCCCAATCTACATGGCAATAAAAAATTAGGTGAATTCTTCCTTTCCTGCTCAGTCAGTACTGCTGCCTTACCACGTAGGCAAAGTTTTCTCAGGACATTGCCAACGAATTAAAAATTACACTCTCAACATAGACCTCTACCAATCTGGTCCATCATAGTTATCATTTGATGTATTTCAAGCATCTGTCTTAACCTTTTGCCATTCAAGGAAGTAGGTAAATTTTGCTATCCATCATCATGTTTAAATAAATTAAGATATTAGAACTAATATGTTGAACATTTGACAGACATTAATATTTTCAGATATTGTAAAAGATACTGGGCCAAATTTTTTTCTATTGCTTGATCATTGTGCTTGACCAAGGAGGACCACAACCAGTGCTAAAAGTAACTTTCAATAACAAGCAGCTTGACATTACATTTTTAATATCTGGATTTCTGCTGTGTGTTCTGACAAAGTGTTAAACCAAAAGAATTACTTCAATTTGATTAAATCAAAGTAACTACTTCACTTTGGTACTGATTTTGCTGCAAATACAAGCAGATGTAGTTACTTCACCATTCCCTGCTAATGGACATGACAATGTTGCACTTCTCTTTGTACCTTGAAGTAAAGGGCTCACACTACAGTTACTTCCAGGTAGAAGTGGGGTAAGTACTCCTCTGGTATTTAGGAGTCCATGATTCTCTTTCCACTGCTAGATAACTTCAATTAAGGACTTTGTGTGTGTGAACAAATGAGAAGTGAAATAATGCATAACTACTAAAAAGTATATGTTCATAGGAACATGGTCTGATATAAAACTTGAAAACTTCCACAAATAATTCAGTGGCCACAGAAGTACAGAAAAGCAAAAAGTCTTTAGTCCCCATACTGCCACAGTCTAACTTAGTGATTTTAGACAAGTAACTCAACCCCTCCACACCTCAGTTTCCCAATAAGTAAGTAAAGAATAATACTAAATCTACCTCTCTCTAACCAACAAAGATTTTTTTTTAAATTAATGACTGCAAAGTATCCCAGAACAAGTACTAAATAAATATTAGTTATCTGAATTCTAATTGTCCCTAGCATTCCTGATTTAATATTCCCCCACTGAACTTAAGGCAAGGCAACCAGGTTTCTACAAAAATAAAAAAAAACACAACACATCTTAAGATAAACATCCACGGTTAAAAGCGGACAGTTCCAGGAAGGTGAAGGAGGAAATAAGATAGGGACAGACAGACACTAACGAATGTTTACATAAACCAGGTAGAATCATAGAATCTTAGAGTTGGAAGGGACCTCAGAGGCCAACTAGTACAACCTCCTGCTCAATGCAGGAAATCCACAGCTACAGCGTCCCTGACAGATGGCCGTCCAGTCTCTGTTTGAAAACCTCCAGTGAAGGAGCCCACCACCGCCCAAGGCCGTCTATTCCTCTGTCAAACAGCTCTTACCGTTAGGAAGTTCTTCCTAATGTTCAGTTGAAATCTGCTTTCTTGTAATTTGAGTCCACTGGTTCTAGTCCTGCCCTCAGGAGCAACAGAGAACAAGTCTGCACCATCTTCTCTGTGACAGTCCTTCCGATATTTGAAGATGGCTAACATGTCTCCCCTTAGTCTTCTCTTCTCCAAGCTAAGCATTCTCAGCTCTTTCAACCTTTCCTCATAGGACTTAGTTTCCAGAGCCCCTGACCATCTTTGTCGCTCGCCTCTGAACCCATTCCAATTTGTCAAAATCCTTCTTAAAATGCAGTGCCTAGAACTGGACACTGTACTCCAGATGAGGTCTGACCAGCGCAGAATACAGTGAAACTATTCTAAAATTAAACTACTTCAGCTCTAGACACACTAAGGATACAACCTATTTAGTAACCACGGCTGCCAGCAGTGGGAGTTCCTGAACGTTTTCACTGTTACAAAACATTTGCAGATATTTGCCTCATTTACACAGGGCCTTTGGTATGATCCAGTTCCCTAAAATCATCAAATTTAGAGGATACACCTTGTTCTCTCTGAGCCTGGGGTTTCAACAGCAAGTGAAGAGAAAAATGAAAATTAGTCAGGAGCCATTTCTGCAATGGATACACAGCACCTAAAAATTAGACATGTTGGTCAATACGTTTTTTAAAGACTAAGATGACAACAAATGTTATTTTGCTCTATGTAGGCTCATCTACATGGACCTGTCTCAAGTAGTCATCAGCCTGACGCATGATGCAGAGCATACCCTGGACCTGATTTTTTTCCACTGGCCTTGAGGTGGGGAGTCCGTTGGTGAGGGAGGGGTCAGCAGTGCCCTTGTCTTGGACGGATCGTTAGCTCCTACGGGCCAGTCTCCTGGTGAATGTTTGCCCTCTGAGAGGTGTGGAACCAGTCCAGTTGGTTTGTCCCCAAAGACTAATGGAACCAGAAAGGTTCCAGAATTATCTTGATGACTAGTTGCTCGATGACCTCATTGCTCTCTAGAACACCTTGCTGACTGAGGTCATCGACCGAACGGATCCTAGGCATCCACTCCCTAAGCATCGGCACCACAGGTCTCCCTGGTTCACGGAGGATCTGCGGCAGCTGAAGAAGGAAGGGCGGTGGTTGGCACGATGGTGGTGCCATTCACATGCTGAAGCTGACAGATCACTGCATAGAGCTAGTTTAAAAACCTATGCCATGGCTGTACAGGCAGCAAAGAAGGGGTTCTTTGCTGCCCTCATAGCATCTGCAAAGTCCCATTCAGCGGAACCTTTCTGGGTGGTGAGGGGGCTGGTCGGTCCAGCCTCCCTCCCTGTAATGGAAAATTTTCCAAAAAAATTTCCATTACATTTTTCGGAAAATTTACCGGTTCTAAAAATGCATTGTTTCATAAAATTAATTAGCAACATAAATTATAACATTTTTTTCCTCATTAAATATTTCAGTTCCACTACTTTGGGCTATTGTAAAAAATCCAGCACATAAGATATAGTGTACTTTTTGAGTTTTGTTTACTAAGTACAACTCAAACGTGTTCAATCAAATCCCTATCAATTTAGGACATTGGAAAAAATTTCAGAAAATTTTCCAAGACAGAATTTGCTAGAAAACCCTTATCATTGCCCTTACCACATGATTAATCTACCAGGTAGATTAGAAGTGGGCAACTTCTTTTTGTCTGGGGAACACACCAGCAATTTAAAGAGAGTCTGTGGGCCACACCAAAAAATTGAAAGATGCTGACCTACATCACCCAAATTCACAGAGTACAAGTTTTTATTACAGTTCCTCCTTCCCCAAAAATTCAGAGAGAGAGTTTTTTAAAATCCCATTTAAAACTAACATCACAGTTCCTATCCTTGCCTGCCAAATTCCTGGTCAAATGAAAAGGTCTTACATTATAATCCTCTGGAAGACCTCCAGGTTCAGTCTGTGGCAAACAGACAGAAAGGGAGCAGAATGTATGACTGGGTAAGCTCAGGGCAGAGGGAACAAATTTGGCCCATGTGCTGAGGGTTCCCCATCCCTGATGAGGATAAACAAGGCAGTCATGTTTGGAAGCACATTAGCTGGCTGACCACCCAGCACATGCAATATTAAAACTCACGAATCAAATATCCAGAAATGTCCTAAGCAAATTTTAAAATAAAACCGGGAGCAGATTCTCTGCAAAGATGCTGGGCCTTTTGAACTTCATGCAAAAGGGCAAGAGAGCAATCCAGTTCCCTCAACTAGGGAACTCTCTGACATGGGAGAGTTTCCGGGTGGGATACAGCCAGCTTCAACGCCCGACTCCCAACATGAGGGAGAACAGGATAGAAAGGAACACAGCCAAGATGCAACCAGGCTCCGCCACATCAGCTGAGACTCATCCCTTGGCAGCCAACTCAGCTGGCATTCTTTAAGCAGCTTAAAACTACACCAGGCCAGGACAAATCCAATCCCAGAACCAGACAGCTATTCTAGCAGCTTTTTGCCAAATAAATTTCAAAAACTGGAGCATTCCTGTTAAATCTGGGAAGGACTTCTGGGCACATTCCAAAGACACAATTGAGCAGGCGTGTCTCAAGAAGGAGACTTATCTATTCATAGATCACAAGCTATTCTCTGGTAGATCACAGCGTGATGAGAGGGAGGAACTTCTCAGAGATCACCTTTAGGGGGGAGGAGAAGACCAGTGACCCAGGGATCGTCTCTGGAAAGGAGACAGGCTAGAAAAACTCTTCCAGGGCAGTAGGGAAGGGTTTCTCTAAAGTAAAATGCTCCACTCCACTCCCAAGACTATACATGGGAGCTAGCAGGATGGATCTTGTCCAGTAGTGCCAGAGCCAGCAGAAGATGTTCTGGTAGCTTGCCTGAGATTGATGCCTGGATCAGTGGATCTTGTATACCATACATCTGGCCACCCCTGCAAGAGAGAGGAGAAGAGAGCATAGAGGGACCCTGAATCAGCCCCTCACAGTTTCCCATGTCTCTATGATCTCTAGGCGGATCACAGGCCACATGTTATATTTGCTACGGGGGAGCAAAGACCTGGGACCATTCCTCCTCATTTCTAAGAAGCCGTCAACTTGGTTATTTCTCATGGCAGAACTTGTATTTGTATGTACACATGTTCAAAAACATGAGAGATTCATGACATGAATAAACCGATACCATAACATATGGTAACATCTAGTAATCTTCACTAAAGCCAATTGTAACCTTAACTAAAGCTTGACTTTCAAAAGTTTAAGAGCAGCATAATTTACTTAATACCAAACTGGCTCATCTGAGCAGCTGAAGTCTTTTGTGCAGATTAAGAGACTAATAAATAAAACAGATTTTGACCTCTGATTGCAACCGTTTCATCTGTCCCTAGGGACACAAACTGTAAAATCAACAGATTACTAGGCTGTCAGACACTTCTAAGCAAGTCTTATCTACTCAAAATCTTTCAAGGTTTCATTGAGACAAATGGTCACATTATAGTACACACACACCATTGAAACAAAAAACAAAAGCCACCATGAGACTCTTATGCCAAAACACAAAAGAGTTCACAGTACCAACAAAATAACCTGCAAAATTTGGGGGTTCGCTTGCATCTTTTTCTTCATCTTCCTATTATTCTGAATGCCCTCATCCATGTTGTCCTTTTTTACCTGGCCTGTGCAACAAGCCATCTGTATATTCTGCTTTTAAAATGTTTCCTTCCGCAAAACCTTCCATAAATAATCCACCAAAACTAACTCTGCTACTCTGAGAAATGCATGTTACCCAGAGGTATTATGTTTACACTCAAATTATTAACTCATCAAGGTAAGCCAGTCACAGAGTAACACATAAGAATGCATTACCCTATGGTTACTCTGGAGCCAAATCCTACCTAGGCTAATATGATGCTGAGTATTTAGAGACAAAAATGTTTTGCATGATTGAGCCTTCTGCATTAGGCAGGATGGCGGTGCTGAGTGACAGTATAAATCACGATACTGTCAGAAATCACTACACTCTCATTTTTCCCCCCTCTTTCATATCTCATGGGAAGGGCATCTATTCTGACATGTCTTATACATACATTATATTCCTTGTTTAAAGTAGCCCTTTCCAAGCCTGAAACCAAAACTATTTTCTTCTAGTTTGTGTGTGTGTATACGCACGTATGAACCACTACTAAAAAAATGTATCAAGTGAGCTGAACTGCAGGAGTAAGAACTGCCAATGATCCGTTAAGCCCAGCATCCTGTTTCCATCAGTGGCTACTCTCAGTTGCTTTAGAGAAGTATCCAACAGGTCATGCTGGAGTGAGTCATTCCCTGCTGTTCACTCCGAACTCCCGAACTTCAGAGGTTGAGCCTCCCAAACTACTTGACTAGCAGCCATTTAAACCCACCTATGCTACTAACCTTCATAACATCCTCTGGCAACAAGTTCCATAAGTTAACTGTGTCCTGAGTGGGTAAATACTTTCTTTTGTTTGTTTTAAATCTGCTGCCAATTAGTTGAATGGAGACTCCTTAGTTCTAGTGAGCTTGGGAGGGTAAATAACAGCTACCTATTTACTTGCTTCATGCCACTCATGATTTTATAAACTTGCATCATGCCCCCTCTCACGCGTTCCTTCTCCAATCTAGAGTTCTAACCTATAGAGCCTCTCGTCATCTGTAAGCTAATTATTTTTGTTGCCCTTCTCTGCACCTTTTCTAATTCTACTACATCTTTTTTGAGATAGGCTGACCACAACTGCACACAAAATGTATAATACAAGATATAGGTTTCTATTTGCTAGAGCAACTAACAAGTGTGGCCTCTGAAAGTGAACACGTTTGAGGGCCCCCATGTGTTGATACTCTGACTTTTCAGAAACACTTTCATTATCAAGCAATATTTTAGACCTGATATTAAACTACCAGAAAACAGAGTTTAAATGGCCTTGACTAAATCCTAACAATGTAAGTGCAGACATAAGCCAGATAGCCCTCCTAATCACACCTGAGTTTTGTTCATCACATGATCGCTATGGACTAAATGACAGCTAGGGTAGTCATTTGTCTGGATTTATCCCGGGCAGCTCACTTTTTCTGACAATTTGGGCTGTCCAGGATGGGACAGGAATAGGACCATGTGCTGTCCGGAGTTTGCTCTGTCCCCAGCTGTGCTCATGTGCTGCCTCCTCAGACAGCAGCTAAGTGCTGCTGTAACTTTAAAAAAAATCAATTGCCTCCCTGCCCTCGCCATCAGAAGCTGCCTGGGTGGAGGAGGAAGAACTTCCACCGCTCCCCCCCACCTGCCTGCCAAGGTGCCCTGGGCCCGGCTACCCACCTCCGATCGCCACAGCACCGCACTCATCACCCGACCCCGTGGATCAGAAAGTCACTACCTTGTAAGCAAGGTTCTTCGGGATGGCTCCAACCAGTCTCACATTCAGAGCCATCTAAAGAACCTTGCTTACAAGGTTGCAGCCTTCTTTTCTTCGAGACAGCTCCAACCACTCTCACCACTGGGTGTTGTGAGAATGGGAGGAGCCACTTGAAGAACAACCTGCTGCCGGCTGGCCAAGCCAAAGAAGCATGGGAGTAACAGAGTGAGAGTGAGAGTGAATGAAAAAGAGAGGGGTGTGTGTGAGAGAGAGATTGCATGTGTTTGTCTATGTATGTGAGGACTGTGTCAGTGTGAGAGAGATCAGTGTGTGTAAGTGTACGTGTGTGTCTGTGAGAGAGATAAGAGTATGTGCAAGACTGAGTGTGTGTCTGTATGCAAGTGTGTGTGTGTGTCTATGTATGTGTGTATATGCAAGTGTGTCTGTATGTGAGAGATCAGAGACAGTGTAACACAGTGTGTGTGTGCACGAGCGAGAGAGAGATGCTCCCTCGCCCGTCCCATGCCCCCTCCCCCCTTCACATGGCTGGCCCCTCTTCCCACTCTCCCTGCGCCCCACCTCTCCCTATGAGGCTGTCCTGTTGGCTCCCTTCAATGCCACCATATAACGGTCAGTGGACTGAACAGGCGCACAATCTTCCTCCGCTACGGTGAGTTATACAGTAATTTCAATTGTAATTATAATAAATTTGCATAGAATATAAATTAGCATATGCACTGTGGCGTAACGGAGCCCACTGGGGTTCGCCCCAGCCTCCCGGCACCCCGTTACCCACTTATTACTGGCCTCTTAACCGCTACCACCACCTCAGTGCTTATTAATCATACAGGTTCCTGCCTCATCCCACTGAGGAGAATGAGACCCTTTGTACTTATAACAGC
>QEPC01013865.1:10645635-10670416 GCA_003113815.1 Sphenodon punctatus | reverse complement strand
CCCCCTCAATGGTCATTGGTCCTTGGTAAGTCAGGTGGCTGTACCTTTCCCTGGGATTGCGAAATCCTGCCTAGCAGTACCTGGAAGCCAAGGTGTCAGTGAAGGTCAGCTGGAAGGTCAGGGAAGCTGCTACTGGTGGCAGGTTCTGCCACATGCACATTGTATGAAAATTGTTGTCCTCTATTCTGGTGATGCATCAGTGGCCACCCTAATGACAGCTAAAAACAGGCACATACATGACCAAAGACCAATGTTACAAGTTCACAACAGTTCACAGTAAGTGGCACTATTATGGTTTAACTGTGTCTGAATGCTCCTCTCAACTGTTTTACAAACATTACAAAACAAGATTTAAAATATTCAAGAAGCGTTAAGATAACATAAGCAGCCAGCCTCAGCAAGACCACTCCAAATGCTTGCCGACCATTATGAGGAAATGTTTGCCCTTAACAGTTGGTATAGATAAATACAGTGTGGATGCTGTATATAGTGGGGAATCTGCATAATGAAACCTGTGCAAAAATTTTTTTTACTGCCCCCTTAACTTTGGTCCAATATAAACCTTTCCGCAATTTTTCCCCCAAATTCTAATGCAAAGAGTTGTCTGAAAATAGCCTACTAAGATGATGTACCTAAACATTACAGCACAGAGAACCTACCAGCGTAGCTGATGGGATTACTCTGTTGAATCTCAGAGAAATATTAAAAAGGCAAACAAAGAGTCTGAGGTGGGGATGTTCAAAATAGGGGGCTGGGGGAAATTGTGAGTATTCTCCGAGGAACGGGCGTGAGTGTTCAGGCCGCTCCTCGGAGAATACTCGCGTGTTTCCAAGGACAGGGAGATGACTGGGGGTGTGGGGGAGAGAGGAGTCAGGGGGCCTAGCAGGGAGGGGTTACTTACCTTCTGGAGGGGTCCCACGCGATGCATGGCCTCTTCCCAGCTCATAAGTTTGAAAGTAAAACAATGACAACTGAGCATGCTCAGAAAGGGCCTTTTCAAAAGATGGCACTTGGAGCATGCTGAGTTTTTGTTTTTTTAAACTTTTAAACTTACAAGCCAGGAAGAGGCCACAAATCGCACAGGACCCCTCCAGAAAGTAACCAACCCACCCCTGACACACACCCCACTAGGCCCCTGCCCTCCGTAAGCAGTCCACCCCTGACACCCCCAGTAGGCCACCCATTAGGCCCCCACCCCCTTCCCTGGCCCCCACAGGCCTATTCCCTCCCTTCCCTGGCCAATGGGGGGAGCAAGGGCCTAGCACTGGCCTCTGCTTCCCTGCCCTCTGGCCCCATTCCATGCACTTGGCCAAGGTTTAACTGAGTTCTGAAGTTCCAGGGCCCTTCCTCAGAACTCGAGACCAAATGCATCTTCGGTGTTCCCCGAGGAAAATGGAGGACCAAGTTTCAGCACTAGTCTAAGGGTAGAGGTGGGGAACCTTCTATTTCCCAGGGACCACACTGAAAAATTAGTGCAAGATCCAACGGCTGCACACAGTAGTTGGAAGTGGGGGGTGCTTAAGAGCAGCACGGAAGAGAAAGATGAAGATTGTGGATCTGTGTGATAGATCTGGCCCCATCCTCACGTGCATGCTTTCATCTCTGCTCCTGTCCCTGTGCTCAGTCGTTCAGTGCTTGGGGTTAGAAACTGGATCCAGGGGCAAGATCCAGGAGCTGAAAAGCCATCCCCCGCCAAACAAAAAACCCAACAACAACGTAGCCATGGGTTGCATTTGGCTCCCAGGCCTGTGATTCCCCACCCCAGTGTAGGAAGTGGCAAACTAAGAGGATTTAAAAAGTTATTTGATTTAGGCATTATTAGCGAGCAACAGCAAACTATATATCGTTGGGCATATAGCTGCTAAGCTTCCTGAAATAAACGGATGCCTATCCCTTGGAGCTATTTGCCAGTAAAAGACAGCTTGAAATATAAAGTATTTAATTAAAGGGGGGGGGGGGGGACAACTTTACAACAAATTATCATTTTCCTTCCATCTTCCTTTAAAAAAAAAGGGGAAACCACAGCTAGTGCCCTTGCTATTCCTTTCCTGACAAAAGGAGATAGCAAAGAGTTTCTTATCAACAGAGGATGCCAGTGACGTTCCTAGGCCAAGGCTTTGTCTGTTTATGTATCGAGTACTCCATAGGATCGAACAATTCGGTTCAGCATGGCACACACCATCTCCTCTGGCCAGGGATTAAAGACTGCAAGTGAAAACATACGGGGCTCTTCTGCATCAAGCTACAGAGTAATCCCGGAGGTTCAAACCTCCTTTAAAAAAAAAAAAAAAAAACTCAAATTAAATGCACTAGAGAGATGAACTAAACAAGTCTGTGATCCTGGTTGGTTGCCTCATGCAGCATGCGTGAAAATAATGATTACTGTGTCAAAATGTAAGAGTTACTTTCCATCCCCCATTGATCTCAATATTAAAGGATAATAATACAGCATTTAAGAGGATTGCCCACTGAGGTGTAACTGTTCTGGCCTGCTGATCATAGGATTTCCATGCACTGCTCTGTGAAAATGCCTTTATAAATATATAATTAGAAGACAATAAAAGATTGTATGCACAACTCAATTTTTAGGAAGCGGACGACAAAGGAATCCAGAAGGGAAGGCTCCAATAACATTTCTAGTCCATTAATTCCCCCAGGACTCTGAGCTGAACCAGAGTAAAAAAAAAACTTTACTGACATAGAAGCTGTCCCAAAAAGTAAACAGGCCTGCTTACATGAACAACGATTACTAAGCCCCTACCCATGCAAAGAGTTCTAGGAAACATGAGAAGCCGACATGAGCGGCTTTGCTACCTTAATTTTCCCTTTCTAAAACTACAGTATCAAAGCTCCTGTTATAGTAGGCTGGGCCAATGGGGTAAATATTCAATGCTGTGTGGGGCTTCAATTTCAAACCATAAGCATCCATTAATGAACCTCTCAGCTAAATCCACACACCACCTTTTCTAGTTACTGCAGTATAACTTTTGTCACCTAAAACGCTTTATCTATCTTATTTCTTTTCCTTCTTGGAGGTCACCCTTCACCCTTGATATCTGAAAGAGCTGATGTACCCAGAACAATCAAGATTATTAACAGCTGCACCTTATTGTCATCCAATTAGCAAGCCAGGTTCTCGCTCTCAAAGCAGATCATATCCATCACCGTTTCAGACACACATCTAAAATGTTGTGACCACAGCACTTGCCGTAGCTTTCCCCCTAAATGTTTTTGGATGATGGAAAAAGTACAATAAATAGGACTGAACAAAGAGAATCTAGTGGACACTGCCCAGAAGGAAGGAAGGAAGGAGGGAACAGTATGATTTACTCAGCGATTGAGCAGAACCAATATCCATATCGCCCTCCCAGGAAAAAGAAAAACACACCACACATCATATGCCCTTCGTGTTAAGACAGGGATGGGTCTAATTACAGGCAAAATCCAATAGCAAGATATGCATAATACAGTTGTTATTAATTATTATTTATATGGTGCCAGTTGGTGTACCTGCCACCGTACAATCAATTGTTATAGACAGGTCCTTACCCCCAGGGGCCTCACAATCTAAGAGACATGGGAGGGGGAGACCAGAGTACATTCATGAGGCTGGGAAATTGCAGGTACATGTGCTTTACTTAGTTACAGGGAAAATAGTTACAGCTGCCAATTTTTTTACAATTCTTTTTCTTACCCTTCCCCTCCTCCCTTTTCCATTAATTGATTTTGGCCAACTTCGAATTGTAATGACTATTAAAATGGCAGTAAGAACTACAAAAAGGCATACTACGAGAGGAGCTCTGCTAAAGACCGTGTGTAAGTCTGCCAAATGCACCCCAAATGCACCCCAAACCAGGGGGGAAGGAACATCTGGCCCCCAGGATCTCGCTTGTGGCATTCCACAAGGTTCAATTGTGTCTCCACTTTTATTTAATATCTATATGCAACCTCTGGGTGAGGTCATTAGACAGTTTGGTGCGCGTTGCCACCAGTACGCTGACGACACCCAGCTTCACTTCTCTTTTTCACCGAACTCAGGTCCTGCAGTCTCAGTGCTTGCTAGCAATGAGTGACTGTATGAGCAGTGAGTGGCTGAAGCTGAAGGTGGAAGGAATGGATTCAATGTAAAGGGAGATGTTGATTGCAACAGAGAGGGGAAAACAGAGGGGGAGATAGCAATTAAGAGGCAAGAAAGAAAGGAGTACATGGTGCAGTAGGAGGGGCTGGACAAGGAGAGGAGGAAGGAGACTTCATAAGAACATAAGAAGTGCCATACTGGGTCAGACCAATAGTCTATCAAGCCCAGCATCCTGTCTCGGACGGTGGCCAATCTCCGTCTCTTGGGAGAAATACCCAACGGGTCACAAATGGCCAATCCATTCCATGTTGTTCCAGCCCCCAACAGCAAGAGGTTACATCCCCAAAACCTACTTGGCTAAAAGCCATTAATGGACCTATCCTCCAAGAACTTATCCAATCCCTTTTTAAAACTATCTACACTACTGCCTTGACCACTTTTTCTGGCAGTAAATTCCACAAGTTAATTGTGCGCTAAGTGTAAAAATACATCTGCTGCCAGTTAAATTTCATGGAGTTTTAGTAATGTTAGAGAGGGTAACTATTCCCTAGTTACACGTTCCATACCACGCATGATTTTTTTTGTTTTTATTTTTTAGCAAAACTTTTCATTTTATTAAAAGAATTTTAGTATTACATTGTCATAACAATATATAATTTCAAACCCCAGTCTAACATATGGGTATAACTTCCCAGTCCAACCCTTAACTGGGAAATAACCATAATAAAATGGTCAACTCACTTTTCCTTTCAGTTCCTTTTTGTGAGTCAAACTCTACAATCCTTAAACCCAAATGTAGAAGTCAAACAGGTAGGCTCTCTCATCTGGCATTAGAGGTTTGTCCTGGATAACCCGCAGGCATGGAGCCAGTGGCTCTGTAGCTCTTCATTGTCGTCTTGCAAATAAACCAACAGTCTTTCCATTGAAAATTTCAACCATTCCCCTTCCGTGGGGCCCACTTCTGATTTGCAGTTTCTGGCAATGACATTTATCGCAGCTAAGGTAAGAATTGCACACTGTTTTTTATACTTTTTCATTATTGATTGTTCCGGAAATAACCCCAAAAGGGCTACCTCCGGTCAAAATGGTACTGGGAAAACGGTGACCCCCTCCATGTACCCTCACACCACCCACCGAAACCTTTGAATTTTGTGGCAAGACCACCAGCAGTGCAGATATGATCCCTCTTCCCCACACCTATGCCAACAAGCTCCTTGATTCCCCCCTGCCTGCATGTTTGAATTGAGCCAGGGTTAAATAATATTTTAAGCTGAGTTTCACCTGGGATTCCCTGGCCTCTAATGAGGCTGCACATATATTGAGAGGATTCATAATCTTTCCTATTTGTTGTTGGTTGAATTTTCTGCCTAAATAATTTCCCCACCTTCCTATGTAATTCAATTCTTTTTTGTACCATGAGGATTTTAATGCTCTGTAAATTCTACCTAAACAGCCCCTACTGCTGGCCGTTTCAAATAAGATTTTTTTCCACATTGCGTGGGCTTCTGCGATAATCCTTGAATTTCCCTGTATTCGTGAAGGCACTCTTCAATTGAAGATATTGGTAGGTGTCAATTTTGTTTTGCAGCAGGGATTCCAAATTCTCTCTTTGTATAAAAATGCCGTCTATAAACAGCCGCTCAGCTCTTATGAGCTGCTTCTGGTGGAGATGTGTTCAGAGTTGTGTCACTGAGTTCTGTTCGGTGAGAATTTTAAGATCTATAGGTGAATATGGAGAGGCTGGGATTGATCCTTTAATTTTTTTAATGATTATTTTCCAAATATGCCATGTTTCCCACGCAAAGGGGTGTTCCCGCCACATAGATCCCACTATTTGCCCCATATCTAATAAACAGTTCTTAAAACTGTCCACATTTATATTAACTCCTTCCTGTTGGACCCATTTATGCTGTGCTGAGTTATGGTACCAGGATTTAAGAGTGCTAAGCGCTGCTGCCTTGTGGTAAAGTCTAAGATCCGGGAGGTTTAACTCCCCACGTTTCCTTAGGTCTCATCAGGGTCTCTCGCTTTATCCTAGATTTTTTGTGGCTCCATACCACGTCAGAGAGGAATTTCTCCGCTTGGACAAAGAATGTTTCAGGTAAATACACCGGCAACGCCATAATCGGGTACAAAAGCTTTGGTAGGGCTATCGTTTTTAATAGATTGATTCTCCCTAGCCAGCTACAAGCTAGATCCTTCCATATTTCTGCTTCTGCTCTTATTTTTTGTAATAAACCTGGGAAATTCTCTTTATACTGATTTTTAAGATTCTTGGTTAGATAAACTCCTCAAGTATTTAATTTTGACATTTTGTTCAGTAAAAGGGACCATGCTGCTGATGGCTTGAATTTGTGTTTCATTAGTAGCATATATCAGGGCGTGTGGTTTCTCATGGTTAATCTTATAACCGAATATTTGGCTAAAATTGTCAATTAAAATCAGTCAAACCTGGGACCGAGGTCACAGGATCCTCATAGGATCCTCCACAAAGACCATCATGTCGTCGGAAAAAAGGGCTAATTTGTGCTGCTCGCTACCCATGGTTACTCCTTTAATTTTGTCCTCCTGCCTCATTGCACAGGCCAGCCCTTCAAGGGCCAGACCAAAAAGCAATGGTGACAGGGGGCAACCCTGTCTGGTCCCTCTAGTCAATTTTATTGGTGCCGAGATGTCGTTGATGAGCACCCTTGATTGTGGGGCCTTGTATATTGCCTGTATGCATTTTAAATAGTTGCCTCTAAATCCCATGATGCAGTATAGGTATACTGTGCAATGGTCATTGACTACGCAATAAAGCTGAATTGATTGGCATAGGTATAGGGCTCCACCCTACAGATCTTATACACTTCTATCATATCCCCTCTCAGTCATTTCTTCTCCAAGCTGAAGAGCCCCAAGCTATCAAGTCTCTCTTCATATGGGGAGCCATTCCATATGCTTGATCATTTTTGTTGACCTTCTCTGTATCTTTTCTAGTTCTACTAGGTCTTTCTTGAGATGGGGCAGCCACAACTGCACACAATATTGCAGGTGTGGTCATATCACAGATTTATACAGACACATTGTAATATTTTCAGTTTTATTCTTAATCCCTTTCCAAATGATTCCTAACATTGTGTTTGCTTTTTTGACCACCACAATGAGCTGAGAATTTCAATGTATTGTCCACAAAGACTCCAAGATCCTTTTCTTGGGTGGTAATTCCTAACTTAGAACCCAGCATTGTGTACATGTAGTTTGGGTTATTTTTCCCTACATGCATCACTTTGCATTTGTCCACATTAAATTCAATGCCCAGTCACCCAGTCTCACAAGATCCTCCTGCAATTCTTCACAGTCCTCTTGGGTTTTAGCTACCTTGATTAACTTTGTGTCATCTGCAGATTTGATCACCTCACTCTTTACTCCCTTCTTCAGATCATTAACGAATATATTAAACACCACCAGTCCCAGTACAGATCCCTAGGGCACTCCAATAGTTACCTCTCTTCACTGTGAAAACTGACCATTTAGTCCTACTCTTTGCTTCATATCTTTTAATCAGTTGCCGATCCATGTAGGACACTGCCTCTTATCCCATGACTCTTTAATTTCCTCAAGAGTCTCTCATGAGGGACCTTATCAAAAACCTTCTGAAAGTCCAGGTACTCTATATCGACCAGCTCACCTATATCCACATGCTTATTTACGCCCTCAAAAAATTCCAATAGATTAATGAGGCATGACTTCCTTTTCCTAAACCCATGTTGACCCTTCCCCATTAAGCCACGTTTATCTATACATCCAGTAATTCTGTTCTTAATCGTTTCCACCAGTTTTCCCAGCACCAACATCAGGCTCCTCCAGGATCACCTCTGGAGCCCTTTTTAAATACTGGTGTTACATTTGCTATTCTTCAATCCTCTGGTACAGTGGTAGATTTTAGCGACAGGTTACAAATTACCAATAGTGGGTTTGCAACTTCATATCTGAGTTTCTTCAGGACTTCAATGAGGGATGCTGGAGAAAAGGAAGATGGAAGAGAAGGAAGAAGTGGCAAAGGAGGGCAAAGGATAGGAAGTGAGGTCAGGGTGGATGTTGTCCATTTTGTCTTTGAAGGAGGCAAGATCTTATGCAAAGAGGAAAGGGTAGGGGAAGAAGAGGGTGATTTGTGAAGTGAAAGTTGAGAAGAGATGGTGGAGATTGTGGAAGTGAGACTCAATCATGGTGGAGAAGCAGTGTTGTTTAGCAAGGGAGATGGCAGATTGGAAGGAGAGAATAAACTTGCAGTGGAGGTAAATCAGCAAGTTCATGAGATTTTCGTCCATGAGCGTTCAGCAGCACAGGAGCAGAGGTGGCAGTCGGTTGGGGTAAGACAAGGCTGGAGAGAGGAGCAAGTGAGCCCAGGGCAGAAGAGAGGGATGCACTGAAGTCAGACACAAGAAGAGACAAAAGAAAGAAAGGACGCAAAGTCCTGAGCATTGAGAGATTGAAGGTCACAGAAAGAGGGTGAGCGAGCAAGAGGGCAGCAGGAGCCGTGGAATAAGGCAAAGTGATGATCAGAAAGTGGGAGAGCATTGATGGAGATGATCAGAAAGAGCGGTTTTGGAAAAGATTAGGTGAAGGCTGTGGCCATCACAGTGGGTAGGGGAGGGAGACCAGAGGAGAGGGTAGAAGGAAAAGGTTAGAGAGTGGAAGTAGAAGGTAGCCGGGTCAGTGGGGTCATTGACATGGATGTTGAAAACCCAGAGGATAAAGGGTGGGAATGTTGCCAGAGAGAGTAATTGACTCTAAGACAGGTGTCAAAATCCACAAGGGAAGTGGAATGGGCAGCAATACAGGTCAGGACCACAAAAATAACTTGTCACACCTCTGCAGGCAGCTTCACCTAGGGCTAGTTGGGACTTTCCAACTTGCCAAGGGTCGGGCAGACGGCAGTTACTTTGCTAATTAAGTATAAAATATCAACTAAAGTGGTTATCCCAAAGCGTTTTCTTATGTTATTCTATTTTGTATTTTACAAACTGTTTGGAAACAATTTTAACATTAATTTTAATAGTTGTGATGTGACGGTTTGGTTTTTTTTGTATTTACATTGCTCTTGAAGGCCATGGCGGAAGCCTGTGCCAATTAAAATTTTGCCTTACCTTACCTTGTCACACCTCTAAGAAGTCTGAATCCCATCTCCAACAGATAATAAAAACATAATGAAGTAATGCACTGTGTCACATAGCCAAATTCCATTCTGCTCACTGGTCAGGTTTTAGGTGTAATTCATAAAGTCTGTGTTTTATTTATCTACCTATCAAACTGTATATCATGGCATGGCTTACTCAGCAACCACACAGGGCTCTCTGTGTTCTTTACAACTAATGTTTGTTCAGGCATGTGTGTTTGCAGCAGCAAAAACGGACTAGATCTCCAATATCTACACATCAGGCACATACAGTTCACTATGCCAATAGGGTATGAGCCAACACAGCTTCCTTAACTCCTCATCTACAGAGCTCAACATATTCATGGGCAGTACTTAATCTGTTTATATATTTTTTTAAAAAAGAATTGCCAGGGCCCAAACGTCTTCCCCAGAAGCCACATCTCCCACCCCAGAGTTTGTCAGAGCAGGGAAATGAACCCTATTCTCCATCTAACAGCCAAGCCACCGGACTAACCTGCCTCTCTACAGCGGATTATAAAAGCAGTAGTTCTTGTGATACAATCTATTTCAGGGGTGGGGAACCACAGGCCCGGGGGCCAAATGCGGCCCATGGCAAGTTTTTATGTAGCCGCTTTCCACTTCCTGGAACTGGGCGCTGGATCTAGTTCTTGCCTCCAACCACTGAAAAACTGTGATCAGGAGAAGGGGTGAGAGATAAGGTCATGCAAACAAGGATAGGGGACTGGTTCCATGGCACAGATCCATGATTTTCCTCCCTCCCCATGACAAAGAACAGTGGCTGATACTGGGGGTGGGGGGTGGCAGTTGGCCAGCCAGGGGGCATGGAACATTGCTCCCTCTCCCCCACCTTGCAGGGGTGGGGCCTGAGGAGGGTTCCTTCCGGGCCGCTCCCCATAACACTGGGGGCAGCTGCCGGCCGTGCCGAAGGCACGTGTCGGGGGCACAGCTCCCTTCGGTCGAGCCTGGAGGTTGGGATGGAGGGGTCACTGATGGGGTTGCCCAATGTGAGGTTTCTACTGGTGAAAGTTGTGAGGAGGCCTTCCTCTCCCCCCGGTGAGAGAGGGGTGGAGAGGGAGGACTACCCCTGGTGGCAACAGGGGATGGAAGGAAGGATGGTTTGATACTGGTAGAGTGGGTATTGGGATGGGTTAGTAAGGCATATTGTTAGATTTTACTGAAATATTAAATAGCAGGATAGGATTTTCTTGTATATTATGATGTGTTTAGTGTTGGGTTTCCCCTGAGTGGGATAAAAACCCTAATATTGTATTTATTATTGATATGAGCCACCTCAAGCCGACTTTGGTTGGGAGAGTGCAGGGTATAAATTAAAAATGAAATGAAAAATGAAAAAATGATTTGGGCCCTACTTTCCTTGAGTACATCCGTTAAGCACCCACCCACCCAAACTTCTGTGTGGCCCTTGGAGCTTGTGCAAGCTTTCAAAATGGCCCCTAGGAGGAAAAAGGTTCCCCGCCCCTGATCTATTTGATGGCCAGGGCAGAGTGTAGGGCAGGAAACTCATTAATCCAAATAAACCATACAGGCTTCTTCTGGCTTTCATTTCCAAGCCAAAACGGCCAATAGTGGCCTTTTCCTGGTCTTTCATAATTTCTGAGTGCACACTCCTACTGAGAGGATTTCCCAAGGCTCAGACCCGTCCCCTAAATTTAATTGCCTGGCAAGCCCGCCCACCCCCAAATTAAGCCCTGTTCATGGGGGAGGAAGAACACTTGTTCTCCGTGCTGTTTAGGTTCTACGTCTTTCCTACAGAAATTAATCTGCCAACCTATGAAAACTGAATACTCCATGGTGCATTTTGCTGACTAGCACACACTGACCTCAGAAATGCAGCAATAAAATCATGATCACATAACTGTTTTTGCTTATATAACAAACGAACGAGTATATATGAAAACAAGCCAGCCACTGAAGTACGTAGACATTATTTACAGACGGCAGAAAGTGTCTGTCAGGGAAAGGAAGAAGATTCTCCACCCCACGTTAGAGTTAAAATGGGTGTTTTTACATGCTACACCTCATACATGCTCGGGATTGTCAACAAGGGCAATTGTGCTGGGTTGTGTAACATTGTGCGTCAACATAATGCAGCAGCTATTGGGGGTGTGGAAGGGAAGGTTCATGGGAACAGCAGTCTGGCAGCAGGTCTACGAAAGCAGCAACAGTGGTGGAAGGTACTAGTAGTGTCCACTCACTGCTCCCAAAGACCTGCTGCCTTCTTGGCTCCCGTGACTCCAACTGTGTCTGGGGAGCAAAGGCAGGCGGACGGGAGCAATGGTGGGTCCTGGAGAACAGGAAGCAGTGGGGAGTCAAGCAGTGGTGGCTCCCAGGGACCAGCCAGTGCTCCTGTTGCCACCACTTACTGAACCCAGGTAGGTGTGTGGGAAAAGGGCACTGCCTCTCCCCGTTTTCCCCTGCACCCATGTCACAACAGCGCCGTGTTAGTGCTTGCCTGCCCCACATGGGGCTGAAATGCCATAAAGAGTCCTCTGTGCAGGGCAAGCAAGTAGCTGGCACGTATTCTAGGTTTCAAATGCATGTTATGCTAAAACGAAACAAGCACCTGGAGTAACACGTAAAAACACCCTTTGTTTCCTGAAGAAGCTTATCTTTGGTTGCGGTCTTCCAAGAGAGAACTGGTCAGGGCCCACCAGTCTCAAATCTGGGTCTTCAAGAGCATTTCCAGTAAATGTTCTGGCGACACTGGCATTGGGATACAATCCATGACAAGCCCTGGCACTGGTTCCTGGAAGTCTAGCTCTCTCTTCACGCCACAGACCTTAGATCAGCCAGCCTAATCTGAGCCCTCGTTGACTGTCCTGGACTATACGAAGGCAGGGTGAAACAGGAAGTTTCTAAGCAACAAGGTTGTTTCCTGCTTGTATGGGGCTCCTTGACCCTACTCTGTACCTTTTTCCAGCCCCACTTCTTGCCTGAGCCCTTGCCTTTCTCCAGCCCCTAGCTGAGCCTTCCTTGCATCTCATGCCAGCTTGACTTCTCAGCCACAGACGCAGCATTACCCCGACAGCACTCAAATTACAGACACTGGTCTCGATCCTGCAAGGCCTCAGCTCCTCCTGAACCACCCGCAGGACCCTAACAGAACTGCCAAAACAATGGGGCAAGGTAATTACATCACTTATGAACCTACAACTCTTATTTCCCTCATTGGTACAGGAAAGCCCGAGTATTTGTTTATTCCATACTGCACTAACTAGGTATAACGTGGCCTAGTACTTAAAGTAACACCCTTTAATTCTGAAGAAAATTAACCATAAAGAAGAAAATATCATGCAAGGAGATACAGAAATGTACTCTAAACAGGGACCTATGATCACTGCGTTTTCCCCATTGCTACCAAGGGGAAGGGGGGGGGCCCACAGTGAACACAGGTCTCTGACTGTAAATAAGTGACTGTATCACTCTAAGGAAAACTCTGCCAAAGCAACACTGGCAATCCTACTTAAACCCACAAAAACCACTAAAATTCAAAGCCAAGTCACTGCACTGTGACTAAATATTGCAAGAACAGCATGTGACATTAACATACATGCTGCAAAACACAGGCACAGGAATCTTGAAGAATGAAGCATAAGCTTGAAATCTGACTAATGTTCAGATTCTGAACCAAGTGGTTAGAATGTAGCTCTGCTATTCATTTCCTTTTCGTTTTTAATACTAATCTGCTGATGATACTCAGCTGTACCTCTCTTTTTCAGCTGACCCAGATCCTGCTGTCTCGTTGCTATCCCAGTGTTTGGAAGCCGTGGCAGAGTGGATGTGGCACAGCAGACTGAAGCTCAACCCCGATAAGACGGAGGTGATGTTGGTGGGGAGAGCGAGAGAGGTAGTGGCCCCCCTAATTGGGGGGGTTCGCCCTCCTATAGCTCAGCAGGTTCGGAGTCTGGGGGTGACACTGGACGCGGATCTCCACCTGGCGCGACAGGTGGAGGTAGTGGCGAAGGCCGCTTTCCGCCCGTTATATCTGGTGCGGAGGCTGCGTCCGTACGTCTCCAGCCCGGACCTGGCCTCCCTCATCCATGCCTTCGTCACCTCGAGGTTGGACTACTGCAATGTGCTCTACGTGGGGCTGCCCTTGCTCCTGGTTTGGAGGCTGCAGTTAGTGCAGAATGCGGCGGCCCAGCTCCTGTCGGGGACAGGCCGTCGGGAGCACATAACACCTGTGCTCCAGACTCGGAACTGGCTGCCAATAGCGTGCTGAGCCAGGTTCAAGGTATTGGTGTTATAATCTATGAGGCCCTTCACAGTCTGGGCCCCTCGTACCTCAGGGACCACCTTGCCCTCTGCACCTCAGAGCAGCTCCTTCAGTCTGCTGGGGGTGCCTTCTTGGAGGTCCCCCGTGTTAAGCAGGGGGCCATGATGGAGAAGGCATTCTCGGTGGCCAGGCCACACCTTTGGAATTCCCTCCTGGAGGAACCTCGCCTGGCCCCAAGCCTTTTAACATTCCGGCAAATCTGCAAGACCTGGCTGTTTGCCCAGGCCTTTGGGGAGGGAGGGAGGAAGGTTAGGGGGTTTTATCTCCCTCCGCCCGTATTTATTGTATTAAGTGTTTTTTGTTGCCCTAGCCTGTTTTAACTGTCGTGATTTTATGAGTGTTTTAAAATATTTTTATAATTGTATTTTTTATATTTTTGAAATTGTTAGCCGCACCGAGCTGTTTTCAGGAGGGGCGGGATATAAATTGTTTAAATAAATAAATAAATAAATAAATTTAAATAAAACTAATTTCTGTGAAGGTTCATGATGCACTCCTAAAATATAATGATGTGTGACACAAGCAATGTTGCCTTTCAAAATACTCAATGGTCATTTAAAAATACTTTGAGCAAGAACCACCTGTAACCAAGCCAAGAGAATGTACCTGACTGTCTATCTTGTTCTCTGTAAAGCGCCAGTTACATCGCTGGCGCTATATAAATGCTAATAAATAAAATAATAATAATAATAATAATAATAATAATAATAATAATAATAATAAGCAACAGACTGCAGAAAATTTGGTAACAGAAAATGCTGAATTTTCTAAACAAAAACAAAAGAGAAATTCAAAACAAAATTATACTTTTATTCTTCTCTAATTTGCATTATTAATGATATTATTAAAATATTTTAAAATACTGCTCGGATGAGGCCTTTATTCTAAATTGTCAGCTAAGACAAACTGAATGTCATGTAGTAATATTATCCAGGCCTGAAAAAGGTGTGTAATGAAAATGATCCTTATTGATATGGGCGTAATCATCACAGGGGACACGTCCCTCACAAATTCCACTCCACCCCATGCATTTCTCAAGCTATAGGGGCAGAACTTATGCAAATCAGCATCACCAATAAAATGTGAGCACAAAGTTACTTCCATGACGATAATACTTGACACACAACACATCATCTTCAAAGCCCTTTGTAAACCCTGAAATCTCCCAGTACCCATCCATATGGGAAATGGTGAATTATTATTTTGTAGACGGGGGTGAAAAGGCAGCAAAGGAAATAGGTGACTTGCCCCAAAATGAAGAAACCCATCAGAGATCAAGATGAAAAATCAAGAGTTTCTGACTCCCAGTCCTGCATTTGGGCCATTCTTTAATAGTGGAGAATTGTGAATACATACATTTGACTAAAACTTTACCAGGAAGAACTGGAATGATTTATTACAACCTTCATTGCAAACCTAAATTACAGGATTCTGGAGGTGAAAACTGCAGCGGATGTGATCAGATAAAAATAATACACATTGCTTTTTTTGTCCCGTTTCAGATCCCAGGCAGTGTCATTGTTTGACAGCATGATTACAGAGGACTGCACATCATCTCAAGTAATTTGTTAGATCCAATGTTCCTGAGGACTTGTTTCAATCCCTTGCTGTGCTGGTCAAGCCTTCACTCTGTTCTCGCACACAGCCCTGACCTTTCCAATTTGCTCCTGGGAGGTAGGAGGAGTTAAGTGCTGCTAGAGTCCTGAGCAGCTTCTTAAGAGCACTCAGCAACAGATATGTTTTGCAGCTGAAGAGATCTGCCCACAGCCCAGTTTGCAGAACAGACAGATTGGGGGCTCCCCTAAGCTAAAAAATAAGCTCACCCCGAACCTAATATTCCTTATTCTAAAGTAAACCACGAATCCTAATATTAAATAAAAAGGAGAAGACAAAGCTGAAATAACTAAGCTACCATGTAGACAATACACAGAGAGATGTCAATCAAAACCATACAAGTGAGAAATACTACGCAATTAACAAGATGTGTCTTTTTCTTACCTTTTTCTCCTATACATGGGTTAAGAAAGAGAGGACCCAATGCCTATTCATGATGCATGCTACAAAATCAGCCACTTCTGCTGAATCAGTGTCTTCTACTCGATCCTGAAAAAAAAGGAAAACACACACACACATTAGGATTGGTAACACGGCTATAAAACCATGTTTTCCCAGTACATCAAGCCCAATGCAGCTAGCACAAGCACAGTGAGCAAATGCTGTAAGCCTCCCAATGATTTAGATTACATTCACAGCTTTTAACTCAGGGCTCTCTAAATGAACTGCGGTAGCAGCAACAGCCTGACTAAAAGAGCCTCTGGTAAACAACGTGTTGCTACCGCTTACAATGATGCTTCATTTGATTGTAAATCTACAGAATGAAGCAGCACCTCTTGTTTCTAGACACCCTCAATGACCTTGACTGCAAAGCTAATTCATGAACCTATCCCTCTGTAGCTCATTATCATAGGCTTACAGCAGGCCTTCTAAGAATAAAGAGCTGGCAGGTTAAGATTTTATACTTGACCAAACAAAATAAAAATATATTGGTTTTCACACTCGGAATTCTGCACAGGCCTTTATTGAGTTTTACCGCCGGGTAACTCCTCCTCTTTCCAGATTCCTTTTTTTTTTTCTTCTAAAGGCTTCTGTTCCAATATCACAACATGGTAGGAAACGCATGCCTTTTACCCATCAAGCTAGCGCATCTTCTGTAGCATCTTACGTTCAGTTTCACACGGCTGCACTGTGGTTGGTATTTTCCACATTCTCTCTACATAGCAAGAATATCATTGAGCCATGCATACCGTGGACATAACCAGCGGCACTTTAGGATGAACAATTGCCACGGCTATTGTCCAACAGAACAAGGACTCCGCTAAGCTAATCTCTTATTTGAGAGTTTGGCTGACATCATTTCTACTGCATTTCAATTGCTTAACAAGGTATTAATATATTTTTTAATCCAAGAAGAGAATATATACGTGAAATGCCTCTTCACTGAATTGTAAAGAGACTAAGAAATTCAATTCTCCAGAAACCAAAGCAATGTTAATCCACAATTTTCCTAGGGCTGTTTACTCTTTTCAGAAATGTGCCACAGAAATAATTCCAGGAAGTTAACAAAATGAGCAGCAGCAAACACACAACAGGCGTGTTTCTGAGTTCAGCATACAGTATCATACTACTGACAGCACTGTTCCAGTATGCTAACAGTAATGCTGCACTTCCACGCACAGGCCTGACCCTTTAAGCTAGAAGCAATCTAGGGATTTGGGGAACGAAAAACAATGGAGGGTTTTTTTTATGTCACTTGATACTTAAAAATGGCATGCATGCAAAAGATGAAGGTGTAGCTAAATTCAGTCACTATAAAATTATTGTTGTTTATTATTTATGTAGCACCAGCAATGTACCTGGCACTGCTGAATTATTAAAGACAGGTCCCTGCCCCGATGGGCTTACAATCTAGGAGAAATAAGAAAAGGGAGTCAAAGAAAAGGGGAGCATAGGGAGAGACAGGGATACAGTCACAAAGTTGAAAAGTCACAGGGGCACATGCTTAGCATCATTACAGGAGAAAAGGAGACCTTGAATGAAAAGCTCCAGAAAGACAATCCTGGAGACTGAGTTTCTCTGTCAAAGAGTGACACAGGTGGCAGCAGTACAGTCTTCCCCAAAACCAATACATCCCACCCCAGACCTATAAGTATCACTATTTGCACTGAAAAAAGACAACCCATGACATCATAAGATACTTGACGGCTTTGCTAAGTATAAGCCGTGTCCAATCAGTGTAAGACAAGTATCAATCCGTGACAATTTGGATGGTGCTTTTTGCAATATAAACACTGTTATCAGCCAGAGACTGAACCGCGACTACCAAAAGCACTGCACGTAAGCCATTCAAGGATAACTTTCAGTCCCTACCAACCTGGATTCGATTAAAACCATAAATGTACAGGTGAAAAGTTCCCTAATTTGTTACCAAAATCCTGAGCCATCCAGTCACCCTACGGAGCAAATATTTTAAGCCTGCAGGACTGATTAAGACTAAAAACAGAAACAACTAAATTTGGTAAATGGGGGAAGGGGGACCCAAATTTGACTATTTTCTAATACCAGAAAAAGAGGAAAGGACATATCTCTAAAGACTTGCCACCAGCCTCTCAAAAAATGGGGGGGGGGGGGGGAATTAAAAAAAAAACGAACACACCAGAATTTAACCTGTTTGTTAGAGGCAGCCAGGGCATTGACCACTTGGGTGGTAAGTCTTCCAGGTTCGGGGCCCGGCTGCATGAGCACTTGTAGGACCACGGCCCAGCTGAGTCCCTGAAGGATTGGAGCCTGGCTGGGGGAGTCCCTGAAGGATCAGGGAAAGTGGAAGCAATACCTTGAAGTCCAGAGCAAGCAGAGGTCAGGATAGGAAATCAGTCCAAGAGGATGGCGTCGTGCAAGCGTGAAGCAAGCCGAGGTCCAAGACGAAGCAGGAGTCAAGCCAAGAGATTTGTCGGAGGGACAAAGGGTGAGGAGAGAGAGGGAGCAGATATACAGAAAAGGGGCTGGGGTTTGTTGAGAGTACGAGTCAAAGCAAGCAATGTGGCCAGCTAGAGGCAGCGCAGGGGGAACATAAGTAGTGTCATACTGAGTCAGACCAACTGTCTATCAAGCCCAACACCCTGTCCTCTGACAGTGGCCATTCTCGATCGCATGGGAGAAGAACCAACAGTCCCAATGGGCAATCCATTCCCCTTTGTTCACTCCCAGCTCCCGACAGTAAGAAGTTCATCCTGTAGCTACTTGGTTGATAGCCATTAATGAAAGAATAACTGTTGGAAGAAAAAGAATGATAATAGTGGAGGAGACTAAATTTTGTCAAACTATAGGTGAAGGGTTTAATTCTTATTTACACCACTCTGGTAATGTCAAGGTGCTTTCAAGTGGGCAAAACGTGCTTTTTAACTCACTTTCGGGCACCTTTCCCTTGTCAGAATGGTTGGGAGAAAACACGGTAGCATAAACGGAGATGAGGTCAAAGTAGTTTACATTTTGTAATTCTGGCAGCTTAATTTCCTACTATCCTCCTTTCATTCTGTAATCACTGGGTAAAGCTATCAGGACCACTCACTCAGATGCTATACGCATCATCTCAACGAACCAGTGATTACCACATTTCAGACTTCATCAGTGATAGATGCTATCGCTAAATAAATGGATTCTGTATTCAGTGGCATAATCAGAAATGTTACAATTAAGCATTGCCAGAAAGAGGATAATCATTTTCAAGGCCACACATTTTGAATAGATTACTGATTTACATTTATATAATGCTAATAAATTAACACACATCCAAAAGTCTGGATACCTTTGACAATAATCTGAGAGAGCTGGTGTGGTCCAGTGGGACACAGGACTGGGAGCCATAGGTTCAAGTTGTAGCTGAGCCACAGACTCACTGGGTAATAATGTGAATCTCTGTTCCCTGTAAAGCGCATGCCCAGGTGAACCCACAGCTACATATTAGAGACACCCTGTGCATTCCTACTGTATATGTTGAAATAACTTCACCAGGCCAAGATGGAGCAGAGCTAAATTGGACAGGAGTAAATTCATGGGGCCTACCTCATTCTCTCCCCTCCCCACAACTGCTGCTCCTGGAGCCAGACTGGAACCCCTAGGCCAGACGGACCCTCTCCCCTTGCCCAGTCTCAAAAGAACGCTGCTGCCCAGCCTTCCTCGCCCATGGGTGTGATCATGCCCAAACTTTGCAGGGTGTTGGTAAGCTGCTCTTCTGAGATAGTAGGGAGCTATAGAAATAAAAATTATTCTCAGTAGGTCACCATGGCCTCTGAAAGCAAAAACGGGGAAACGTCCATCCATCATGGCCACTCACTCAGTTTCCCCCATGCTTCATGAAATCCAAGAGTTGGAGGAGCCACATCAGAAGCTGGCATTAAGAGTGGTGGTGGGTGCAAGGTGGATGACAAGAGGGTGTTGGTGGCAATTCTATAGGTCCATAAATGGCTATTAAGTCAAGTAGGTCATGGGAACACAATATCCGACTGCCAGGAGCTGGGAATTAACAACAGGGAAAGAACTAGTAGAACTGGAAACGGTATAGAGAAGGGCAATAAAAGCGATAAAGAACATGGAACGGCTTCCGTACCACGAGAGGCTGGATAAGGCTAGAGCTCTCCAGCTTGGAGAAGAGACAACGAAGGAGGGGATAGAAGTTTATAAAATCACGAGTGGTATGGAAGAAGTAAATAGGGAGTTCTGATTCACCCTCTCAAATAGTATCAGAGACTATCGTAACCAAGCCAAGTACGTGCACTTGAGACCTCGCATCTTCATGAATGTTAGACCCCTTGTCTCTCCCTCTGTTCCCCTTCCTAAGTCTCTCCCCCAGCTCCTGTCTCTCAGATTGTAAGCTCTAGGGGCAGGGACCGTGTCTATTTTATTACTTTGTAAAGTGTCAGGTACACTGCTGGCGCTATATAAATGTCTGTTAATAAATAATAATAATATTAGAACTAGGGGACACTCCATGAAACTAGCTGGCAGGAGACTTAAAACAAAGAAAATTTGGGTTTTTTCCCCCCACTCAGCGTACCATTAACTTGTGGAATTTGTTGCCAGAGGAGATGGATTTTAAAAGGGACTGGATAGGTTCTTGGAGGATAGGTTCATTAATGGTTATTAGCCAAGTAGGTTGGGGGACATAGGGTATTTTTATATGTGACGGTGCTGAGCATCGCTAGGCTTTGATCCTGCCCGAGAGCCATAACACCAGGCAGGAACTGGCCCCGCCACTGAACAAAACATGCCAGCAGCCGGGAAGACGGAGAGAGGGCGGAGGACACGCCGACATGGTCCGCACGCCCCTGCCGCCCGCACTCCTCAGCGCGGCCTGGCCCCCTCTCTGAATACGTGACGGCTCGCTCTACCACGGTTCAGGGATGGCTTCCCCGGACCGTGGCAGGCTGTGCATTGGCAGGTAGCCCAGCACACAACCTGGAGTTAAACCTGCCACGGTCCGGGACCTGCGTGTTCCCACCTGCAGTGAACATCTGGCGGGTGGGAGCAAACATGATACCACCATGGGTGGACACACCAGCATAAAGCATGGCCATTCGTGGCAGCGTCACATTTGAAAACACCCATAACATCCGACTGTCTGGAGCGGTGAGTGAACAACAGGGAATGGGCTTCTCCGAAGTGGCCAAGATTGGATGCTATAGGAGAGAAGATGCTGGGCTCAATGGACCATTGTTCTGACCCATTATTGCACTTCTTATGTTTGAATGGAATCACTCCATTATGGCCTGTTGGGTACTCCTCTGGAGCAACGGAGTGTGACCACTGCTGGAGGAAGGATGCTGGGCTCAATGGACCATCAGTCTGACCCAGTAGGACACTTCTTATATGTTCCATATTCCCAGCAGGACTATGCATTCAGGTTCTGAGCTGGTGGTGGTGGTGGTGTCAACACCTGTGGCTCAGGTGGCTGGAATGTGTGATCCTGTGCATTTTTTATTTATATGTTTTTTGTATAAAAAGTGTTCCTCCTTTATATATTTTTATTTTAGTTAACCTTTTTTAAATTGGCAGCAGACTTAGGAGCAGTTTTAACTGTTGTTCTTTTCCGATATGCCTGTCAAACTGGCAGAGCCTCACTGAACTCCTATAACAAAAAACTCCATACAAAAAAACACAAATACTTTACCCCATGCAGAGCCCTAATTTCCAGTAATTATTTTTCTCATCATCATCATCATCTTGCCCTGGAGACTAATGGATCCAACAGGATTCCAGAACCCTCTGGGGGATTTACCAGCTGACCTTAACGGCCTCTCTGTCAATGCTCTGGTTGATTTGTAATATACTGTGTTGACCTGGGTTATCAACAGAGTGGCACCCGCTTCCTCTACAGCAGCAGCATGGGTCCCACTGCTATACTGAGGGTCGGAGGCTGCTAAAGCATAAGGGTAGGCAACTAGACCGCAGGTGGCACTCGACTTGCGCCAAAGCCAACCAACAGCAGCATAGACTGCTTTTGAAGGACTATGCCGTGGTTGTGGCAACAGCAAAGAAAGCTTTCTTCGCTGCTGCCATAGTGTCTGCAAAGTGCAGTCCGGCAGAGCTCTTCTGGGCGGTGAATAGCCTATTGAATCCAGACTGCCATAGTGTCTGCAAAGTGCAGTCCGGCAGAGCTCTTCTGGGCGGTGAATAGCCTATTGAATCCAGGCTCTCCCCACCTGGAGTCTACCTGCCCACCATGATGAGTTTGTCACCCACTTTGCAGATAAGATCACTCCCATTTGGTTCAACTTAGGCGCTGCTAATCTGAGTGCAGTCAGAGCTTGGGGGTGGAGAGGCCTGGTCTTGTCCAGTTTGTCTGGATCAACTTCAATTAGTCTCGCCCACCGATGAGAAGGCTGTGCTTGGAGCGGTCCAAGCAACCAGTTGTGAATTAGATCCATGCCCATCCTGGCTGGTGAAAGCTACCCAGGAGACATTGGGGCAGTTGCTGGCTGGGGTTGTCAATGCCTCCTTTTGGGAGGGCAGGATGCTTAACAGCCACAAAACATATTTCCCTTCATTTGTATTTTGAAGTTACTGTTTGTGTGAACACTTCTCAGGGTGAGGGTGGCGACCATGGGTCTGCAGTCATGTCTCAGTGAAGGAGGGGGGAGGAATGGACAAAACGCTGCTTCAGTTTATGCTGTTCATCTGAATGCTACCTAAGTGGAATAGCTACTTTGCTTTACCTCTGTCTGTAGGAATATAGTTTAAGACCGATGTGGATTTCCACGGATCAATTCAAGTATACAGCAACACAAGTAGAACTGAGAAATACCCAAATACCTCAAGTCCTGCATTCCCCTACCCTCCATCTCCTTACAAACAAATGGTATTAATGACACGAACCACTTGGATGATTCACCTTTATTAGTACAGCAGGGCTGCCAATCCCAACCGTTTGAAAATCACGGGTCAAGTCCCCAAAGCGAATGAAACGGACTTAAAAAGTCATATTCAGGAATATTAATACATTTCAGTTTTCAATATCCCCACACACTTTCCGGTTTATTGACACACAGGAGACATCACGGTCCTATTTTCAAACTTTTGTAGGCAACCATGAGGGCTAACAGTGAAAGCAGAGATTCTCCATCAGTGAACTCCAAAATACTTTAAGGAGCTGGCAGAACTGCTGGACTGCATGCTAACTGCATGTAGAAAGCAGAGCACATATTGTAGAGAACATGCTGTAACAGGGCAGAGTCCCTGTGGGCAACTGGTTCTTTAAGGAGGTACACCTCCAGGGCTAATGGAGGGACAGCTGGGACTGGGCGTGGCAGTGCTGGAACTGAAGGTTGTTAGGGTCTATAAAATGCTAACATTAGGACAATTCTGGGGTAGCCTATGTGAAATTAAGTCTCTCCACCTATGGTTCTCCCCTCTCCTTTTTCTCCCCACCGTTGTCTCCCCTTGATTGTAAGCCCATCAGGGCATGGACTTGTCTCTAATTAATGACTGTTTACTGCCAAGTATATTGCTGGCCCAATTATGGAACTCCTTTCCCTTGAGATTAAGCCTGAACCTGCTCATCTTCTGGAGGCAATATAAGACCCTTCTGTTAGGCCAGGCATTTGGGCAGGCAGGGGTAGCATTCGGGGAGTTGTGTGTATGGGGATTTTACCTGTTTTTATTAACATATTTTTTAATATATTAGTGGGTTATGGGTCATTATTTGGTTTTGTGTATTTTTGAATATATATTTTTTTGTATTGTAATCCCTCCTGAACCTTAAGGGAAGGGGGTGTGATAAAAATGTTAATAACTACCTCACCGAACTCCTGCTGATATCCTCCACCCAGTACAATCTGTTACCTGAGGTCTGCGTACTCACTCATATCCTCACCACACGGACCAGCCAGCCATCATTCTCGATGTAACCAAGTCAAGCACATGCACCTGGGACTTCACATCTTCGTGAACTTTTCAATCCTTGTCTCTCCCTCTGTTTCCCTTCCTTCGCCCCTCCACCCCCCCCATGTCTCTCAGATTGTACGCCCTAGGGCAGGGACCATGTCTATTCCATTACTTTGTAAATCGCCAGGTACATTGCTGTGGTGTGCTATACAAATGCTTGCTAATAATAACTAATTCATAAATGTTGGTTAATCATAATAGTGCTCAGTTCAATTTTGATTGAACAAACATGCACTTTCATCAAAAATTGGCAGTCTCAACACAAAGGTGGGATACTGGAAGGAAATTCCTCCTATATGTGCTTCCCCCAAAAATCAATCTTGAGACGCACTGAAATATCAAAAAGAGGGAAGCTGTTTGTGTTGTGCCTGCAGTTTGTGGATAAAGAGAAGACTTCAGTTTCCAGGGCTGTCAATTTGGTACCTTTCGTGTGCCCTAAATTGACAAATCAGAAAAGCCATGCATCCTTTGTAGAGATAAAGAATAGTGTTGTGTGCGCCAAGCGTATGTAAGAAAGTGTTTGACAAATGGTAACAGATCTGTACAAATAATAAATAGCAGCTGGATATTACACAAAGTAGTCCTTAATACAGCATTAGTCAGCCCTGAAAAAGGCTGGAAAGTTAAAGGTAGGCTGCACTCGCATGGTAAACACTGAAACTTTCAAATGTTCTGACAAATAAATGGCTTGAACTTCCACTCTCAGAACTGCACTGTGTGTTATAGGGGTTGGCGTGGTACATGCCAAATCTGAAGCCAATCGAGTATGGGAATCTAAAGTAGTAAACTATTTTAAAGTTAATTGGTTCATATCGTTTTCAGTGAGTGTGACCATTTTACGTGGGGCGATACGTTCCTCATTTCAGTGAGTTTTGACTCACAAATTCACATGGATGCAGCCTTGCCAGTCTATTCACTCACTTTGGATGGACTGACAGTGTTTACTGAAGGATAAGAGTTATTCACTAAAGCTCCCTTCATCCACGATCTTTTCCTCTCTCGCTCCTTTCAACTCCTTGCTCTTACAGAAACCTGGATCTCGCCCGTCAACTCTGTTACCCCGGCCGCTCTATGCTCCGGGGGCCTTTCCTTCTCTCACCGTCCCCGCCCTGACTTTGAATCCTGGCTCACCTTCTTCCTCTCCGATGACATCCCCACCCTCATCCTTGGTGATTTCAACATCCACGTTGACACACCTTCCACCCCCTCTATCTCCCGCTTCCTCTCTCTGACTACCTCCTTTGATCTC
>QEPC01013865.1:10627754-10642873 GCA_003113815.1 Sphenodon punctatus | reverse complement strand
CCCCCCCCCCTTTTTTTTGTCTTTTAGATTGTAAGCCACAGGCAGGGACCATGTCTAATTCTATGTTCTGTACAGCACCAGGTCACATGACTGGCGCTATATAAATGTTTATAATAATAATAATAATAATAATAATAATAATAAAAATTCAACTTTTAAAAATTAGTTCTTGCGTATGCCCAGTAGCGCCGCCATGAACTCTCACAACTTAAATTATGTTCATATTCTTCCGCTTGTTTCCCTGATCTCAAGTGGTGAGCTTGGGGCCGGGGGTTGAGTTGGGGTCAGTGCTGCTGCTGCTGCCGCCAGTTGGTGAGGGGTTCGTACCCTCCCTGCCCCAGCAGCACCAGTTCTGATCGGAGCTTCCTGCCAGCTCTAGAACTGAATCCGGATAGGTCTGGGAGCCTAGCACAGCGCTGCAGTGGCAAAACCTGGGATCAGAACAGCGGCAGCAGGAGCAGAAGCCACTAGACCGTTGACATGGCTCGACCCCGGTATACAGCACTGCCACCACAGCTGCTGTAGCAGGGGCTGGTATGCAGCAGATGTGCCTCCTTCCCAACAGGGATCACCGAGCGAGGAGGGAGGGTCTGATGTGGCTGGGAGTGCAGGTGGGAGCCCTTCTTCCCGCCATGCAAAGCAGGGATAGGGGTATCTGGCATCCAGTCTCCGACGGGCACACAGACACTCTCCTATCCTTTCCTCCTAGGAGCCCTCAAGTCAGACACCGGCATCGGGCAAGGATTCCGTCTCTGCAGCTCCTATCCGTTTTCCTTTCACGAGCAGCAGCTACTTCCTTGAGTCTCCGGCAAGATCCAGCCCCTCCTTCCCCACTCCCTATCGCTTCCCACCCTGGTACCTCGTCCTTCTCCCCACGCACAGAGTTCAGCCCAGGACTGACATCTCCTCCTTCTCCCAGGCCGGCAGGAGGCTGGCTTCCTTAGCCATAGCAAACACACAGGGAATGGCCCTAGCTCCTCTGCCCGAAACCCTAAAACCTGCCCTCAGCACCGCCCTCCCCCAGGCCGTGCATATTTATAGGCTCTGCCAGAGCCTGCACCAGTCTAGGAAGAGGAGATGGGGTTTTTGTTTTTTTAGAGAGAGGCTGCATCTGGCTGTCATAGCCCCCTTCAGCTAGCTGACTGCAATGCTTCCCGGTTCCGACCACAGCCCAAAATGCCCATTCTTATTTCCTGGGGGAAGGATCCCTTCAGTTTCCCAGCTGGTTTGGAAACATACTGCAATCATTAAGTAACGCATACATTGTCATTAAGGTACGCATATATTTTTGCATAACATGGCAACAATGGGGTTCCAGCCGTCCCCTCCATACCAGAGGAGAGACTAGAATGGTAGATGGCCACTGGAGTGCATGGATCACGGCAGTGAGTGGCGGCCAGGTTCCAGGTACTGGCAGGGAGGGAGAGGGGATCTGAGTGACAACGGTGGCTCCTTTCCTCCCACACGGCCCCAGCCCCAGAACACTTGAGCTGAAACCACCTCTGTTGAAGCCAGGGCCACGCAGCAAGAACACAGCCCCCATCTGTGTGAATGAAGAAGTCTCGCAACTTAAATTACATGCATTAAGTTGAGAGACTCCTTCGTCCAAGAGTGGAACCGCTGCCACATTACAGGTAGCCACCACCTCAGTGAGCCAGGCGGAGCTTGCACATCCAGTCCCCTCCTGAAGAGTGAGAGAAGAAGAAGAACAGGAACACCCTTGGTCCATTGTAATGGAGGAAGAAGTAGTGTGCCGCTTTGGGGCTTGGAGGGCATCGATAAGGTCACCCCTACCCCCTTCTTGTTCCATCTCCTGCCTAAAGCTCTGGCCTGTCGGTCAAAGGTGAGAGAAATTGGGCTGTCATGTCTTGCTGGGATAAATCGCACACTCCAGAGAGAGACAGAGACCATCCCAGCTCCGCAGCATCAACCATCAAACAATGGTTTGAACAGAAGTTACTTTCACTCACTGCCTTAGCAAAGCTCCAGACTTCAACATTCCCAGACTGGCCAGAAGATTAAAGAGCCAGGACTGTCTGCAGCAGCCTCCCAGATCCAGCCCTCTGTTTCTGCTGCTGCCACCGCCGCCAGATGGAGCAATGCAAGACTTACTCTTCTGGCATGGAGGTGTCTGGGAGCCAGGGCAATCTGGGCGAGTGCCCAGATGGTACGGAACGGGAAACTCCCCGGGGGAAAGTGTCCAGGACTGGATGCTGCAGCAGCATTTGGGGGGGATCCCGGAAGGCTCTAACGCTCCCCCCAGCTTTTTCTAAATAGGAAACTCCGCAGCTACAATGGTGGAATCTTGTTTGCTGTTCTCTTGTGAGCCCTCTGCTTCCCGCAAAGGCCCTGATCTAAAAACCACTTACTTCAGAGTAGTAAGAGGGACCATGGGGCTACTCAGGAGTACATGACCTGGAGCATGACACGATACCCCAAATCTGCATTTAAGCTAGTAAGTGGTGGCCCTATTAGGGCTCCACTGAGACAGCAGGTTCAGGCCCACCAGTTTCAATGGAAGTCTGGGGGGGCATGGCCTCTCCACCCTCACTCCAAAGGCTCTGAATGCAGGCAGCATTTCCCCCCCCAAAATACTAGGAAACTGTCATGAGTTGGGGAGGTCCAGAACAACAACAACGGTCTCTTTTCAGCTGGAGCCGGTGCTCCCTGAGTAAGCAAAGTACCTATCAATCCTGCACCAGGACTAGAAGCGGAGATAGCACACACAAAATCCTCACTGAACTTATTACTCAAAGGGCTAGGTGTAATGGGTTCCCTTAGCCTGTTTGCTGGAGCTCGGGTAGCAAAGAAAAGAAGGGCTAGAAATCCCCAGGGTAGAGGGCAGAATGCTTGCAGCCGCCTTAGGGGAGAGAAGCGATCGGTGTGTGCCTCCTGTTAATTTCATCCTCTTCCTCTCTTGCAATCAAGCAATAAAAGGCAGAGCGATCAAGTTGCCTTGACACTGCTGCTGCTGCAGTTGACAATTCATGTGTTGTTTCATCCCTTATTCAGGGGGTGCTGACAACACCCAAGAGGCAGCTTGTAAAACGAAACGTACACACACACCCACGTCATGAAAGGGGGCAGGGAGTAGCAAGGTTAAATAATTTCTGAATGGCTTGAAAAATAATTTGTATACGAGAGAGAGGGAAGGGGTGGTGGATTACTAATCCAGAGTACTGCACCTCAAGCTGCTCTCTGGTGATTATCAAAGCACTTTCTGGTTGCCTACAGGGAACTGGCAGGTCAGATGATGCAGCTGTACATTTTGTTCCCAGCAAGTTCTCTAGATATCAAGGCCTTTCCTTATGAAGGGATACCTATACGAGTAGACAGTAGTGAAGAACAGCTGCCAAGACACTGATAAATAAGAACAAACAAGGGTGTCCTTGAGGACAAAAATCTACTAATTCAGCAGCTGAGTAATTAATTTTGTTAGATTGTGGCTCACCCAGCAATTGCTAGGACTTTCTTATGGTGTGGGGAAACTGAAACTTTAATGGAATGTGATCAAAAGCCATAAAAATTGGGTTTGGAATGGAGTGGAGGTGTTCTTTAATGGGGTCAGGATTCAGCCTTGATGCGAGATGGAACAACTTGAAATTCGATGTTATGTTTGCAGTGCAGACACAAGAAAAACGCCCACTGCACTCTATGTAAAAGGTAGAGCAGAGTATGCTTATCTACTTCCAAGTGGAGCAGACTGCCATCTAGAAATCACTTTAATAATGCAATGGAGCAAAATTGCATACAAAGTAATTAGTATACTCAAGCTGCAGTAGAGTACGTACTTTAGCTGTACTTAAATTAACATTAAATGTATTCTTTCAGCCTTTCATGATAGCCTAAATCTGTACTTAAGCTAGAAACAAAATGTGTGTGGTGATTTGTAGCAGTGGTGCTTGTATTCATGCTCCCTGTCAGTTTTCAGATTGCCAGTGGTTCTAATGTAGCTCATGAGTAAACCAGAGAGATCAATATATTATTATAAGCATTTATATAGCGCCAGCGATGTACCTGGTGCTTTACAAAGATTAAAATAGACACGGTCCCTGCCCGAGAGCTTACAATCTAAAGACAGGGGGAGGGGAAGACGGGGAAGGGGGAACGGAGGGAGAGACAAGGGATCCGACATTCATGGAGGATGCAGGAACTCAGATTCAGATCTAATAAGTCCACCCCAGACTTCAAACATGTTGGCCAGTCAGGGTGGTTGCTGATCTTCATGCGTTAGTTACAAGCACCCAGATAAAGGCCAAATAACCCTTTAAATATTCACGCCCACTTCTGTGTCTCGGACTCTGACAAATTTCCACTGCGAAGGTGTTAGCGCTGGCCAATCTTGCTCAACCTCCAGGAGGCACGTAGGTCTGTATAGCACTTAGGGTGTTTTTTAAACAAGATGGTCCCATGCAAGGACCGCCTGTGCCTGCGTGGGGCCCCTCTTGTCTAATTTTCGTGGGTGTCTGTGGGTGCTGCTCCTGCACCCACCCATCTCACTCACAGGGCTTTCAGCAAAAAGCTACAGTGACCCGTGCGGGGAGGGGGTAGGCCGGGCAGCTCGTTTGAAGGCCCCCGCCCCCACACTCATGGCTCACACAATGACCGCGCACACACCCTGGCCGTTTCGTATAAGAACACCCCCAATCCATATTCCAACAGATAGCTTGGTCTGGACAGTGCTCAGTTATCTTGAATCACTTCCCCATCAGCTTTTACCATTATTTTCACTGTGGCCCATACAATCAGTAACTCATACAATACAATCAATAATATGGTGTTTAACGTGTTGCACGAGGGAGTGGCCAGACTGGTGAGGAGGCATATGATCAACGTGCCTATGTCAGCTGATCTACCAGGACCCTTTCCCGCTGACTCAGGAGCTCCAGGCCAGGACCCCTCCCACTGCCTCCCAGCTCTTGGGGCACCTCAGTGACTGGTCTCAAGAATGGAGAGGAGCACTTCTCTTTAGAGAGAGCCTTGCCTGCCGCATTGGAAGAGCTTTCCTAGTCCTGCTCCTCCCCAGTGATGCTCCATGGGCACCGGTCCTGCTCTCCTCCCCAGAGGCAATCTCCCTCCCCACACCATGATCTACTGGAGATTATTATTATTATTATTATTATTATTATTAACAAACATTTATATAGCGCCAGCAGTGTACCTGGCACTTAATTGTTTAATGATATATGAATATGGAATGTGACAAGACGCACTAAAACAATAATAGGCTGGGACCGATTCTGTAACCAAGGTCCTCAACCAAAAGGATAAGTGTGTAAGTTGTTAATAATTGTTACTCGAAAAACAGAATAACAATATTATACAAAAAAAAAAAGTAATAAAATAGACACGGTCCCTGCCCCTAGGGCTTACGATCTGAGAGACAGGAGCTGGGGGAAGAGACTTAGGAAGGGGAACAGAGGGAGAGACAAGGGGTCTAACATTCATGAAGATGCGAGGTCTCAAGTGCACGTACTTGGCTTGGTTACAATGAGAATGACAGCAGGCAGGTCCATGTTGCAAGGATAAGGGTAAACAGACAGTAGGTATACAGTAGACTAGCTTGTGATCTACCAGTAGACGTTTCCGCCACGCCTGCATTACACAATCATAAAGACATGATCATTCAGAAACATCTACAATGCTCTTTTTTTCCCCATTACCAGGAAATGGCTACTACTGAGATTCTAATATTTTTCTTGTTTAAAAAGGTTGCCTAAGGCTAGCACGCTCTGTCTCTACTGTACTACATTAAGATAGCATACCAGCTTTATATTAAAGCCCATACTGGTTCAGAATGACTCAAAATATATTGATTGGAGAACATGAGTTTTACTTCGATGGTATAGCATAACTATTGCATGCACACAATGGGTGTTTTCAGACAAGACACTTCCCACCCATTATACATGTTACAGGGAACCCATAGGTCAACACTGCAGCCCTGCAACATGTATGGGTGGGTAGTGGGTGGAGCGTGTCTTGTCTGAAAATGCCCAGTGTTATGTCCCCTTCGGTATATAGTTCAGTACTTATCTATTTCTCACACAGGGTTCCCCACATTGTATTGTATTTTTAAATTGGTTTTTTTTTTTTAAATTTACTGAGTGTCGTTCGCCACCCCAGGCAGGAGGGGAGGGATATAAATTATAAATAAATAAATAAATAAATAAATAATATCCCGCCCCTCTCGTCCGAAGACGACTTGAGGCGGCTCGCAAAGTTTATAAAATATATAGATAACACACATTAATACTTCAGAGCTTTGTACAGATAAAAACCCTCCCAAACCCCTCACCCATCCCACCCACCCCCTCTCCCCCGCCAAATGCCTGGCAGAAGAGCCAGGTCTTAAAACTACGCCGGAAAGCAAGGAGATTCAGGCTAAGGTGGACCTCCACCATGAGGGCATTCCAAAGCGATGGTGCGGCCACCAAGAACACCCTCCTGCCCATATGGACCCGCCTAAAACACAGGACTTCCAGGAGGGCACTCCCGGGCAACCGCAGGGGCTGCCCAGGGACCCAGAGGGTGAGGCGAACTTTCAGGTAAGCAGGACCCAGATCATTAAAGACTTTAAAGGTTAAAACCAGCACCTTGAATCGGGCCCTGAAGACAACAGGCAGCCAGTGCAGTGCTCAGAGCACTGGTGTGATGTGCACTCTGCAGCCCATCCCAATCAAGAGACGAGCCGTCACGTTCTGCACCTGCTGCAGCTTCTAAACCATCACCAAGGGCAGCCCCATGTAGAGAGCATTGCAATAGTCCACTCTCGAGGTGACAGGTGTTATGTGCTCCCGACAACCCATCCCTGTAAGGAGACGGGCCGCTGCATTCTGCACTAGCTGCAGCCTCCGGACCAGAAACAGGGGGAAGCCCCACGTAGAGCGCGTTGCAGTAGTCTAGCCTCGAGGTGATGAAGGCATGGATGAGAGTGGCCAGGTCGGGCCCAGAGATGTGTGGACGGAGCCTCCGTACCAGATACAGCTGGCGGAAGGCAGCTTTAGCCACCGCCTCCACCTGCCGATCTAGATGGAGGTCCGAATCCAACACCACCCCCAGACTCCGAACCTGCTGGGCTACAGAAGGGCAGACACACACACTCACCCCACCGGAGGAGCCAGCACCCCCCCTCGCCCTTCCCCCCACCATTACCTCCATCTTATTGGGGTTAAGTTTCAGTCTGCTCTGCCACATCCAATCCACCACGGCCTCCAAACACTGGGAAAGTATCGAGACAGCAGGACCTAGGTCAGTTGAAAACGAGGAGGTACAGCTGAGTATCATCAGCATATTGGTGACATCGCACCCTGAACCCTCTCACGATCTCCCCCAGGGGCTGCATATATACATTAAATATTAACGGAAACAGGATCAAGCCCTGCGGAACGCAGCAGGTCAAGGCCCGGGGGCTAGATGTTTCAGCCCCCAGCACCACCCGCTGGCTTCTCCCCAAGAGGAATGAGTGGAACCACCCAAGTACAGTCCCGTCCAGACCCCCACAGGTCTCGCAGCCGTCTCAGCAGCAGCCCATGGTCCACTGTGTCAAAAGCGGTCAAGAGATCTAGCAGGATCAGAACTGTTAAGCATCCTGCATCCACCTCCCGGCGGCGATCACCCACCAAGACCACCAACGCTGTCTCAGTACCATAGCTGGGACGGAACCCAGACTGAAAAGGGTCAAGGAAACCGATACTATCCAGATGCGCCTGGAGCTGCAGAGCCACCGCCCGTTCAATAACCTTCCCTAAAAAGGGAAGATTAGATTAGAGACGGGGTGGTAGCTGGCGAGTGCGTCCACATCCAAGGATGGCTTCTTCTGCAGGGAGCACACCACAACCTCCTTGAGACTGGGCGATAACTTCCCCTGCCGGAGGGACGCATCGACCACCCTCACCAGCACCGTCCCCAACGTCTCCCTGGAGGCTTTCAGCATCCAGGATGGGCATGGCTCTAACAGACCCCAGGACATCCACAGCATCGGCTGGCATCACTTCCTGAAACTCCTCCCAGAAAGATCGGTCAGACAGTGCCTCCATAACCTCATGCTCCTCACCTACTGAAAGTTTTGTTATATGCTGACAACCAGTTGTACCTCTCTTTTTCAACAGACACAGGCCTGGCGGCCTCTGTGCTTACTCGGTGTTTGGCGGCTGTTGGGGACTGGATGAGGGTTAATTGACTGAGGCTGAATCCTGACAAGATGGAGGTGATGTTAGTGGGTAAGGCAATGGAGTTGGCAGCCCCCATTATTGATGGGGTCTGCCCGACACTGGCCTCCCAGGTACAGAGTCTGGGTTTGCTCCTCAATGCGCAGCTCTGCCTGGATCTCCAGGTGGAGACTGTGGCGAGGAGTGCTTTATGCCAATTACATCTGGTGCGACGGCTTCAGCCGTTTGTCTCAGATTCGGACCTGGCCACCGTCATCCATGCTTTCATCACGTCTAGATTAGACTACCGTAATGCGCTCTACGTGGGGCTACCCATGGTGACGACTTGTTGCAGCTGGTGCAGAATGCAGCAGCCCGTCTTAGTGGGACTGGGCCACTGGGAGCACATTACACCAGTGTTCAGTTCTCTGCACTGGCTGCCGATGATTTTCCGGGCCCAATTCAAGATGTTGGTTTTGGTCTATAAAGCCCTAAATGGCCTGGGCCCTGCCTATCTGTGAGATCACCTCACTCCCCAGGTCTTGGATCAGCCCCTGCGGTCATCCGGGGGTGCCCTGCTCGAGGTCCCCTGGGTTTTTCAGGGAGGGGAGGGCATTCTCGATGGGCGCACCACAGCTGTGAAATTCCCTTCCGGTGAAGGCCTGGCTGGCCCTGGATCTTCCATCCTTTGGGAAAGTTGTAAGACCTGGCTGTCCCGCCAGACATTTGGTGGGGAAAGATGGGTAATGGGGGGGAGGGGAGGAGGTTTGAGAGATCCTGGGGTGGGATGTGATTTTGTCCTCCTTTTAATGTTGTTTTAAGTATTGTTTTTAATATTCGCAAGCCACCACGAGCTGCCTGTGGCAGGAGGGGCGAGGTAGAAAATGTTTTATTTAATTAATTAAATAATAAAAATAAAACGTAGGGAGGAAAAGAAAGAAAACCTCTTGGGTCATATTTTACAACCCATTCCCCTTGAAATTAATACTTGTTAATGAGAAGCGTAAAGTGAACTAATGAATGGAAATAGTCATTGGAGTATATTAAAGGATGCAAAAGCTGTGGCATCCTTTGCAGTTGCTGCAGTGAAGTTGAGAATAGAGGTGGTTAAATCTTTGGGTGGTGATGCACTTTAGTATGCCTGTTATATGGTTTATTATATCTTAAACATTTGTTGTATATGGTAAATATGTAGGACGTTATGATTATTTTTGTCATGGCATCTATGCCAGCACAATAAAGACTATGTTGTTATATTAAAGAATGAAGTGTAATTAAATGCCATGCTTTTTGGCAGTTAAGTTTTGTTATAGTGGATATTGTTAAACAGTTTTTTTGTAAGTTGGGTTTTTTTGGGGGGAAGGTAAGTTTTGTTTACAAATGAGTCTACCTTTAACGGATTTTTAAACCATAAGTGTTTGGGGGGGGGCAGAGTTTAAGATTGACTTTAGATTAGGTTCTCATCACGCATGGTTGGCTTTTTAAGGAAACTATTTTGGTTATTGTTTTAAACTTGCACTCGTGTAGTAAGAGAAACAGGAAAAGAAATATTTAAAAGCATCTTCCTCTCACAAAAACACACCTTCCTCAAGCAAACCACCACAAGGGTTTACTTAATAAATACAGAGGATGTGGTGAGATTCATTAGCCTAAAATAACCTTCAGGTAAAGTATCTTTGCAGTACAAGCATAAGCAGCTCCAAAACATTTAGAGTAAAGTTTATCTTTAAGAAGTAATATTTGTTCATATCATGAAAATATAGAGTTTTCCACAATAGCCTTACTGGAACTATATGCTAAATTTATAACCACTTTAGTACCCCAGTTAGAACAATAAGAACACTTTTTCATTGTCAAAATAAAAACAACTCTTTGGACACTTGATGGATTAAACCTTAAGATATATAGATATATAGATATATATAGATATATAGATATATATAGATATATATAGATAGATATATAGATATAAAAGATAGATATTTCATTTTATATTACATATGTACACACAATATGAAACATGGTATCACCTGCTATTACATATATCACAACATTTTATCCAACCCAAGCCTGGCAGTCTCTGGGTTTATCCGGTGTCTGGCTGCTGTGGTGGACTGGATGAGGATGAGCCGTCTGAAGCTGAATCCCAAAAAGACCGAGATTATGCTGGTGGGTAAGGGTGAGGGAGGGAAGGGCCCCATCACTGATGGGATGCATCCCTCCCTAGTCCCTCAGGTTCGGAGTCTTGGAGTCCTCGATTTGCAGCTCTGCCTGGATGGTCAGGTGGCAGCTGTGGTGAGGAGTTCACTTGTTAAATTACATCTGGTCCGACACCTTCGGATGTATCTCGGGATCCTATCCTGCCACAATCATCCATGCATTCATCACCTCAAGATTGAACTACTGCAATGCACTGTACGTGGGGCTACCCCTAGTGCTGACCTGGAGGCTGCAGAATGCAGCGGCCCATCTCCTTGTGGGGACAGGTCGCCGGGAGCATAGAACACTGGTTCTTCATTCTCTGCACCGGCTGCCTACAGTCTTCCAGGCCCAATTCAAGGTGTTGGTTATTACCTTTAAAGCCCTATACAGCCTGGGCCCCACTTACCTGCGGGATCGCTTCATCCTTTGTGTCCTGGATCAGCCCGTGGTCAGCCAGGGATGCTGCTTGGAGGTCCCTCAGGTTTCCCGTGTGGCCATCGTCAAGCAGGTGTTCTCAGTGGCCATGCCACAGTTATGGAACTCATCTTGGTGGAGATTCGCTTCTCTCCGGATCTCCCCTCCTTCCGTAGACAGTACAAAACCTGGCTGTTTTGCCAAGCATTCAATGAGGTGGACGGGTAGTGGGTGGGGGTTTATTTTGGGATTAAAGGTTTCGGTCGGGTCTTTGTTTGTTGTATTTTTTAAATGATATTTACTATAGTTTTATAAATAAATAAAATAAAATAAATGACTACCAAAACATACCTTCTATTTTGCAATTACTAAACATTCTAGCCAGTGCTAAAATCATACGTTTGATAAGGCGTATTGCAACAAGAGGATAAAAGCCTGTTAGAAAAAAATTAAAAGATGGGAGGGAGGGACAGACGTCTCCGATACAGGATTCTTGCAAGGGGAAATAACTATATCCAAGTCTAAAAAGCAAGGGAGAAATTTTCAAGACCAACAGAAGTATGTAATATTGTTGCCCTTATGATCCTAGCCTAACATGATCAATTAAAATGCTGAATATTTTATTGATTTATTGAATTCCTATGTCGCCCTTCCCACATGGCTCAGGGCAGCTCACAATCCACAAAACAAAGACAATTTTTTTTAAATTAACATTCATAAAATAAAAACACCCATCTTCCCCCATAGCCCCATCTAAAACCCAAACAACCCCTACCTATCCCTGCCTGCCAAATGCTTTGCTAAATAAAAAGGTTTTGCACCACTTCTGGAAAATAACCAGGCCCGGGGCTCAAGCAAACCTCCTAGGGAATACAACTGCCTTAATTCAAGCTCCATGGAACAATTATATTCTGGAGTTTAAATTACATAGCATTGTGGTCTGTCATAACATTGTGGCTGTCTCTCTGATATCTCTACCTGGATGTCTCAACGTCAACTCAAACTCAACATGGCTAAAATTGAACTCCTTATCTTCCCCCTTCATCCTTCCTCTCCCTCTCCCCTGTCGATCCTTATTGATGGGGTCACTATCCTTCCCGTCCCCCAAGCCCGTAGCTTAGGCTTCATCTTTGACTCAGCCCTTTCTTTTAAACCCTACATCAACTCTGCTGCCAAATCCTGTCGCTTCTCCCTCCATAACATTGCTAAGATTCACCCTTTTCTCTCTGTCTTCTCTGCCCAAACCCTTGTTCACACCCTGGTCATCTCTCACCTCGATTACTGTAACCTCCTTCTAACTGGCCTCCCCTGCTCTCATCTTTCTCCCCTTATCTCCGTCCAAAACTCTGCTGCCAGGGTCATCCACCTCACCTGTCGCTTCGACCACGTGCAGCCCCTCCTCTCCTCTCTTCACTGGCTCCCCCTTCCTGAACGAATCCTGCACAAGCTCCTAGTCTTCACCTATAAAGCTGTTCACAACCTTGCTCCTCCCACCTCTCTGCACTAATTTTCCTCTGTACTCCAGTCTGTGAACTCCACTCCTCCTCTGTCCCCTCTCTCACACCTCCCCTGCTCCTCTAACCACCTTCTTCCCTTCTCCCTAGCTGCCCCACACGCCTGGAACTCCCTGTCCACATCCACCTCACCCCCTCCCTTCATACCTTCAAATCCCTCCTCAAGACCCACCTCTTCCTCTCTGCCCTCCCAGACTCCTTGCTTCCCTCATCTAACCCCTGCTGATACCCTCCATCCAGTACAATCTGTTACCTGAGGTCTGTGTACTAATATCCTCACCTCACGGATCAACCAGCCATCATTCTCGATGTAACCAAGCCAAGCATGTGCACCTAGGACCTCGCATCTTTGTGAACGTTACACCCTTTGTCTCTCCCTGTTCCTCTTCTTTCGTCTCCCCCCTCACTCCGTGTCACAGATTGTAATCCCTAAGGCAGGGACTGTGTCTATTCCATTACTTTGCAAAGCACCAGGTACATTGCTGGCACTATATAAATGCTTGCTAATAATAATAAAAAATTACAAAGTAATGTCTGAAAGGCTGTCATAGCAAGCCTTTCAATCTTTTTGACAGTCATGATATCCCAACGGACTCTCCGTTCATAGTAATGACTTGCAATAACTTTTCATATACTAGAAACTATTAAAACAACAAAAATTAAAATTACAGAGGACAGAGTTAAGATTGCATGTGAGATGTAGCNAAAAGATAGATATTTCATTTTATATTACATATGTACACACAATATGAAACATGGTATCACCTGCTATTACATATATCACAACATTTTATCCAACCCAAGCCTGGCAGTCTCTGGGTTTATCCGGTGTCTGGCTGCTGTGGTGGACTGGATGAGGATGAGCCGTCTGAAGCTGAATCCCAAAAAGACCGAGATTATGCTGGTGGGTAAGGGTGAGGGAGGGAAGGGCCCCATCACTGATGGGATGCATCCCTCCCTAGTCCCTCAGGTTCGGAGTCTTGGAGACCTCGATTTGCAGCTCTGCCTGGATGGTCAGGTGGCGGCTGTGGTGAGGAGTTCACTTGTTAAATTACATCTGGTCCGACACCTTCAGATGTATCTCGGGATCCTATCCTGCCACAATCATCCATGCATTCATCACCTCAAGATTGAACTACTGCAATGCACCGTACGTGGGGCTACCCCTAGTGCTGACCTGGAGGCTGCAGAATGCAGCGGCCCATCTCCTTGTGGGGACAGGTCGCCGGGAGCATAGAACACTGGTTCTTCATTCTCTGCACCGGCTGCCTACAGTCTTCCAGGCCCAATTCAAGGTGTTGGTTATTACCTTTAAAGCCCTATACAGCCTGGGCCCCACTTACCTGCGGGATCACCTCGGCCTTTGTGTCCTGGATCAGCCCGTGGTCAGCCAGGGATGCTGCTTGGAGGTCCCTCAGGTTTCCCGTGTGGCCATCGTCAAGCAGGTGTTCTCAGTGGCCATGCCACAGTTATGGAACTCATCTTGGTGGAGATTCGCTTCTCTCCGGATCTCCCCTCCTTCCGTAGACAGTACAAAACCTGGCTGTTTTGCCAAGCATTCAATGAGGTGGACGGGTAGTGGGTGGGGGTTTATTTTGGGATTAAAGGTTTCGGTCGGGTCTTTGTTTGTTGTATTTTTTAAATGATATTTACTATAGTTTTATAAATAAATAAAATAAAATAAATGACTACCAAAACATACCTTCTATTTTGCAATTACTAAACATTCTAGCCAGTGCTAAAATCATACGTTTGATAAGGCGTATTGCAACAAGAGGATAAAAGCCTGTTAGAAAAAAATTAAAAGATGGGAGGGAGGGACAGACGTCTCCGATACAGGATTCTTGCAAGGGGAAATAACTATATCCAAGTCTAAAAAGCAAGGGAGAAATTTTCAAGACCAACAGAAGTATGTAATATTGTTGCCCTTATGATCCTAGCCTAACATGATCAATTAAAATGCTGAATATTTTATTGATTTATTGAATTCCTATGTCGCCCTTCCCACATGGCTCAGGGCAGCTCACAATCCACAAAACAAAGACAATTTTTTTTAAATTAACATTCATAAAATAAAAACACCCATCTTCCCCCATAGCCCCATCTAAAACCCAAACAACCCCTACCTATCCCTGCCTGCCAAATGCTTTGCTAAATAAAAAGGTTTTGCACCACTTCTGGAAAATAACCAGGCCCGGGGCTCAAGCAAACCTCCTAGGGAATACAACTGCCTTAATTCAAGCTCCATGGAACAATTATATTCTGGAGTTTAAATTACATAGCATTGTGGTCTGTCATAACATTGTGGCTGTCTCTCTGATATCTCTACCTGGATGTCTCAACGTCAACTCAAACTCAACATGGCTAAAATTGAACTCCTTATCTTCCCCCTTCATCCTTCCTCTCCCTCTCCCCTGTCGATCCTTATTGATGGGGTCACTATCCTTCCCGTCCCCCAAGCCCGTAGCTTAGGCTTCATCTTTGACTCAGCCCTTTCTTTTAAACCCTACATCAACTCTGCTGCCAAATCCTGTCGCTTCTCCCTCCATAACATTGCTAAGATTCACCCTTTTCTCTCTGTCTTCTCTGCCCAAACCCTTGTTCACACCCTGGTCATCTCTCACCTCGATTACTGTAACCTCCTTCTAACTGGCCTCCCCTGCTCTCATCTTTCTCCCCTTATCTCCGTCCAAAACTCTGCTGCCAGGGTCATCCACCTCACCTGTCGCTTCGACCACGTGCAGCCCCTCCTCTCCTCTCTTCACTGGCTCCCCCTTCCTGAACGAATCCTGCACAAGCTCCTAGTCTTCACCTATAAAGCTCTTCACAACCTTGCTCC
>QEPC01013865.1:10603006-10616491 GCA_003113815.1 Sphenodon punctatus | reverse complement strand
GGGGGGGGGGGGGGGGGGGGGGGAAAGAGTTGAATACAACCATGTCAGCTCTTGCCCTAAGGCAGAAAATTCACAAAGGACCAAACAGCATAGTGCAGAGAGACACTTGCTCTGCCACCATTTACAACAGTGGGCAAGTTCTATTGCCCAACACTGCATAAGCTTGCTTGCTTTTCTCAAAAAAGAAAAGAAAAGAAAAAATAGAAGAGAAAATAGAAAACTAACAACTTCAGGGAAAGGAAGAAATTGATTTGTTGTCTTGACGAAGAAAAAAAAAATAAAAAAAAAATCTCATGCAAAACCCCCCTAATACCCATTGTCTTGAAGACAGATTCTTCAGGCCCAGCAAAAAGGTGTTCTTACATAATTTTTTCTCCCACAAAAGTGAATTTTAGAAGTTGCTGCACTCAGCCTTTTTCCACACGTATAGAGAAGACACCACAATACTCAAGCTTCCTATGCTGAGGAAGGGTTTTGAGGAGAAGAAACGTTTTTTTAAAAGCTGAACTCTTCTAATTGCAGCATAAACTCTAAGACTTTCACACAAATGTCTAAGATTAAACACCACACAGTCTAAACTCTTCTTCATTTGAAATTCATTCACTTATGACTTTGTGTTGAGTGTTCAATTTAACTGCATGTAACAAATTACATTTTCTTTAAAAAAAATACAGCAAAATGTTATTGGTGGTAATTAAAGTTTTACATTAACAGGGACTATGATAAATATACCTATTAAGAATCTGGAACGCTTTTAGGAGATGGCAGAGTTTATTTTGTCTGCCTATTCTTAGGGCCCACAAGAGAACGGCTATTAGAAGATGACACTATGACAGAGATATTAGTGTCTGGCAAGATTCAAGTCTAATTTTATACAAAGTAGGCTCCTGGACTTTAGGTCAAAAATCAATCATCTATTACAATTTGAATTCTAATCAATTATGGCTTGCATAATTAAATAAGCAATCATTGTTTTCACTTTGAACACAGGTGGGGGAAACTTTTCCCTATCATGAGCCACTTTAAAAATTAGTGCAAGCTCAAAAGGCTGGATAGTAGAAGTTGAGAACAGGAGGGCTTACGGGGCGTGCTTAGGAGGAGGTAAGGAAGGGGAAGGTCCAGATTATGGTTCTTTGCCATAGATCCATCCTCTGTCCTTAAGTGCATGCCCTCCTCACTGCTCCCTTCCCCTAAACTCGCTCTTCCAGGGCTTGCAGATAGGGACCAGAACCACAGGCTTGTTCCAGGAACTGGAAAAGACTCAAAAAACCGTCATAGACTTGGGCAAAGGTTTCCCACCCCTGATTTAGAATCAATTCAAACCACCACCAAGCAATATTCGCTCAGCTTCCCACACACTTGAATATTAGGAGCAAAACTAGAGCTCAGCTCATGAAAAAGATTCATCAAGTAAATTCTCGAACCCTCAAAGAATAATCCCCAGTATACAAGCCTCAATAAACTAATATTGTACCTGCTAGCAAAAACCACACTCCATGACAGAAAAGTAAAAAATGGTCATTCATCAGTAAGTATCAGTCCATCAAGTTTGGGATGAACTGACCATGAAGGAAACCACCACAAATAATCCCAGAAACTGGTTGTCTATCGTATTTAGCTATCTTTCTCCCCCCACATTCAGAAAGTTTCCAAAACAGAAAGCTTTGTAGATGCTAAACTTGCAAATCTACATTCCTTTTCTCAGTATACTAGATACTAGTCTGTCTGCTGCTACAATTCTCTTAACCTACATACTTTGACATTTCCTCCTTAAAGCAATACTGTGGTCATTTCCACAAAAAACGTGTAGTTGACCATCATAAATAACTTGCCAAAATCTTGCCCGCACTACCCACTTTCAGTTGATCCTCTGTCTTCGATTATTGATTTACTTATTTATTTAATAACCCACCCTTTCTTGCCTACGGCAGCCCAGAGCAGCATACAATAAAAATCAACGATCATAAAACGTTTACAATATAAAAATATATAAATATGTGATATCACATACAGCAAGATCAGCATTCCCCTTCCCCCATCCCAACCCACACTCACCAACTACCCATCCTCCCCCACCAAAAGCCTCACAGAATAGCTAAGTCTTACACCGTCGCCTGAAGGAGAGGAGATCCGATGCCAACCGGGCCTTCACCGGGAAGGAGTTCCACAAACGGGGAGCCACAGCCAAGAACACCCTCTCCAACATGGCCCCCCACCGAATGCAGGGGAGAGCCAAAAGGGCGCTCCTGGCTGATCGCAGAGGCCAGTCCAGGACTCGGGGGGGGTGAGACGGTCCTGCAGATAAGTGAGGTCCAGACCGTATAAGGCTTTATAGGTAAGTACCAACACCTTAAATCAGGCCCAGAAGACTATAGGCAGCCAGTACAAAGAACAGAGCACTTGTGTAATGTGACCCATCCCCCTGAGAAGATGCACTAGCTACAGCCTTCGAACTGTCATCAGGGGTAGCCCCATGTGAGCACATTACAGTAATCAAGCCTAGAGATGACAAAGGCATGGATTATGGTGGCATGGTCACAGTCTGAGATACATGTCCGGACCCAACACACCACACGTAACTGGCGGAACGCGCACCTCGCCACAGCCGCCACTGGGACAGCCAGGCAGAGCTGCAAGTCAGGGAGCACGCCCAGACTGCAAACCTGAGGGACCAAGGTAGGGTGCACCCCATTACTGATGGGGGGTCTCCACTCAATCACCCTCCCCACTAGCATCACCTCCGTCTTGTCGGGATTCAACTTCAGGCAGCTCACCTGAGAACTGCAGAAGAACACAACCAATAAAATCAGAATAAAAACCAGTTAAGTCTTATCTTTTCATATGGCTTTGCTACTCCCTGACTTCACAAAGTAAAGAGTAGCTATGGAGATTTCGCTCCGGTATAATCTGGAGCGAAATTAAGCTGGAATGCCCTTGAAGGATACACTTTCAATTCCCTCCCATCAGCTGTATGTACCCTTGTAAGCCAATCTATTTACTTTTATTTTAACATGTTGAGACTATATGGATTGATTTATATGGATATATGCTTTAGTCATTGTATCATGCCAGTGGTGATGCGCACTTTCAAACATTTGTGTTCTTAATCTAACTGCATCACTGATTTTCACTGTGCAGCATGTTCTAGTAATTTGTAACTAATAGCTCACTACAAAAATTGTAATATTCTAGTCATGTTTTGACAAGGCTAAATTAGCCAGTTCAATAAACCAATCATTCATTCTAGTAATAAGAGAACTGCAGCCACAGCTACTTCTACCTACACAATGGGCCTGAGCCTCATTTACACCGGGATCCCCCTTACTTCTAGAAAGTTTTGTATAGTCACTTGTATTTGTACAGCGTTATAAGAAAGTTAATAAAAACAGAAATTGAACAGAATGAGACCAAAGCTTTGAGAAGCCTTCATTATTTTGTCACACTTAAAATGAGAAATCGTGTACCCAATTTTTAAGAGGTCGAGACACTCTGAAAATTGGGCACAAGCATCAAAAGCAGTCGCATAAATACAATGACGACTTCTGAAAGTTTAAAAGTAATCTGTTTTAAGATTCAAGTTCCTACAAGCTTTTTTTTTTTTTTTTCCCACACTGCATTTGGTCATTGCCCTGGCCTAGTGTTCCTTTTCAAACTGCATCCTTCCTTCACAGGTTTGATCCTCATATCTTGAGTCTCTCACTTGTTTCCTGCAATCTCTATCTTATTCTATTTCTACCTGTGCTGCTTTCTCAAGTCTACCTCAAGGCAAAAATACAAAAAGCATTTAGATACAACGGTATATACATTATAGATCATGTGATACATCCACAATGTGGAACCATAAAAATACATTTGTAACAATCCTAAGTGACAAGATGCTTTGAGTTTATTACTAGTGCTTAATATTAATATTGCAGTAGTGCAATAAACCAGCCAGCTTGGAGCCTTACTAATCTAGCCACTGTACGAACATAAAGAAAATGACAGTCCCTTTCCCATACCAAAGAGATGACAGTATAAATATTTATAGGTGACCAAGACTGAAAAGTAGATTATTGTAACTCTTATCCTCCCTTTCATTTGTCCCCATCTCTGTGTTTTACACTTACTTGGTATTTCATGTCTATAAATAAATCTTCAGTCCTGTAATATTATTTACTTTTGTAAAGTCCCCCTGAAGTAACTCCCTTGTATAATTATAGGTTGAGGTCTCAGAAGACCTAGGCCTGTCACTGGTGCTGTGTAACGCAAGGTCGGTCAGTAATAAAACTTCTGTAATCCACGATGCCATCATGGATTGGGCGACTGACCTCATGTGCGTGAGAGACCTGGCTGGACAAGTGTTCCGCGTCAATTTTGGTGGATCTTGTGGGTACTCCGTCCAGCACCAGCCCAGGCCAGGTCGGGGGTGTAACTATTATTTTTAAGGATGGATTGCTTTCATGGAGATTTTCAGTGCAGACTAAGCCTTGGATGGAGTGCCTCCACCTTGTGATTGATTTGGCCAGAGGGGACAGGTTGGGGATTCTGCTAGCGTACCGTGCTCCCCACTGCACAGCAGCATCCCTGTTTGCTCTAACACTGGTCTCAGACCTGGTTTTGAAGTCTCCTAAGCGGATTGTCTTGGGGACTTCAATATCCATGCTGATGCGGGATTGCATGGGACAGAGCAGGAATTCATGGCCACCATGGGCCTGTCTCAGGTGGTCAGGGACCTGACACATAAGCAGGGGCACACTCCCGTGTGAGATCCCACAGGGTTCCATTCTGTCCCCTCTCCTGTTTAACATGTATATGAAGCCATTCGGGGAGGTCGTGCGCGGCTGGGGGTCAACTATCATCAGTATGCTGATGACACCCAGCTGTATTTGTCATTTTCGTCTGACCCAGGCCCTGCTGTCTCATTGCTCTCCCAGTGCTTGGCTGCTGTGCGGGATTGGATGAGGTTGAGTTGATTGAAGCACAATCCCAATAAGACAGAGGTGATGTTGGTAGGCAGGACCGGTGAGCTGGGTGAGGAGTTTTCCTCCTTTATTGGCGGCATCCGTCTTCCTTTGGTTCCATTTCTGTGAAGCCTGGGGGCGCTCCTGGATTCACAGCTGCACCTAGATTCCTAGGTGTTGGCTGGGGCCAGGGACACCTTTTGCCAATTACACCTGGTGAAGAGGCTCCACCCGAACGTCTTGGACTCCGATCTCGCCACTATCATCCATGCGTCCGCCACCTCGAGGCTGGACTACTGTAATGTGCTCTATGTGGGGCTGCCCTTGGTGACCTTCTGGAAGCTGCAGCTAGTAAAGAATGCGGTGGCCCATCTCTTGACTGGGACGGGCTGCAGAGAACACATGGCAGCTGTGCTCCAAGCGCTGTACTGGCTGCCTACTGTCTTCAAGGACCGATTCAAGATGCTGGTGTTGACCTTTAAAAGCTCTTCACGGCCTGGGCCCTGCCTACCTGAGTGATCACCTCACTCCCTGGGCAGCCCCTGCAGTCATCCAGGAGCACCGTCCTTGAAGTCACGCACTATCAGAAAGTCTGGACTGACAGGAAAGCGTTCTTGGCAATCGCACCGGAATTCCCTCCTGATGGAAGTTTGCCTCAGTTCGAACCTTCTCGCCATCCAACGTAATTGTAAGACCTGGCTCTTCTGCCAGGCATTTAGCGAAGGAGTGTGGGATGGGTTAGTTAGGTTGGATTGAGGGGGGATGGAAAATTTTATGCACAAGCTGGATTTTTAGTATGATTTTATTGTTATTTAGATATATGAGATTGATTTATTTGTATATATTGTAATTGAAGTTTTTAGGACCATAAGCCACCCCAAGTTACTTTGCGAGAGGAGCGGGATATAAATGGAATTAACAACAATAATAATTCTCCGTCTGACTCTGTTCACTCTATCTATATCTTTAACACTCACATCTATTTATTGACTCTTCCGTGCCACAACAAACTGTACCGATAAGAACCCAATTGAGTACAGCTAAGGCAGACTGAAGTTGACAATGTATAGCGCTTACCACACTATTCCAAGTTTCAAGACTAAAACTTTAGACTACTTCAAGATGTAATTTCAGTTTGGGATCCGGTCTCTTACAAGTTCCTAACTTGGTGCCAAACTATACAAGTTGTTCTCAACACTAAGATTTAGAACACAAGTATCCAGAGAGGCGCCAAGATCTTACACTCGCATCATCTTCCGCTTTCAACCATCAGAATACAAGAGACTGCTGGTTAATACAATCTTTGTTATCTATAATATATATGTATAATCTCAGGGGGGAAAAACTAGCGAGAGAGTGAGCGCTGAAACAGGTACACAACAAATGAGTATACCTTTCAAATTCACTGTCCCCAATTTGACTTGAAAATTCTGAGTACCATGAAAACTGTATCCAATCAGGTACCCAAAATACCAACAATGTTTTTGCCCCATCTTTCAACTTCCAGTCTTTTTTTTGGGGGGGGGAGTAATTTTGGGTACCTGAAATCCAACTGAAATTTCAATTTTGGGGGTACCCAAACAGTGTTTGGGTACCAATTCAGATACCCAAAAATGTGGGTATTGCTCACAGGTACCAAATCAGGCACTCATTTCAGTTCTAATCTGCATCTCTCAATCAACCAACCAACAGAAAAACAGTCCAGGGAATGTAACAGATTGGACAAAAAGAGTGAGCAAGCATATTCTTTTCGCATTTGTCTCTTCCACATCAGTATCCAAATGGTTCTATCCCTAATCCATCAACATGATTTATATAGGAAAGTTGGTTTTTTGTGCTTTTACAACTAAGAAAACTTCAGGTATACTTCACAGATGACAAGTTAATTTACAGGCTAAGAATGGATAGAAAAGTATCAGCTACAATGTATCATCAATTACAACGTCGTATTGAGTAAATTTATGCTTGATATCACATGACACCTTCCATTTCAAATCACTTATGTCAGATTCTAGGAAGCACAGCGAGCAAATTAAATCACCCTTCACCAGTTACACAAAAACAAGTGCACTAGCAAAATTTCATATGTACAATTTAACTAAGCATCCATTTAAAACGAGTGCTACATTTAAGCGTGACCTGTCAATACTGTACTGTATATGCGTAAATATATAGTTCACACACTCAAAGAACCAGACAGCACATGAGCGCGCCCGGCATTCAGTCATTTTGAGATAACCTCTCTCTTATCCCACAATATCGGCCTGTGATACAACAGCTACTACTGAGCCCTACAGATCCCTATTCAGAAAAGTATGTACTCGGAGAAGATCCTATTGAAGTCACTAGACTTCTCACAATGCACCCTTTTCCATATAGACACAAAGCTTTGCAAGAATGAGACCAAAGTGTCCGTTTATCTGCACTGCTGGATATTTTAAGTTATAAAATAAACATCAAGTCTGGCTGTTCCTATGATTTTTTTTTTTCTTTTGTTAATGGAGAGAGGTTGCGTCACAAGAAGTTCAGTCTTTTAGTATAATTATTGCCTTCTCAAGGTCTCAATATATATGCCATCATGCCTATCGACTAGAAAAGAAAGGATTATTCCACTAGGTAAAAGCATATTTAATAGTGTTATACATCAAACACGATACCTTTATGAGCAAACTAACTCCAATGGATTTACTTCAGACATGCAGATTTACTACAGCCGCCGAGCTGCCAGAGGCAGGAGGGGGCGAGGTAAAAGTATTTGTATAAATAAATCTAAAATTTAGCTCTAGTTAAAAATAATTTTATAAAACCTATTAGTAGCAATGTCAACATGACTGATTTATTTTTTAAATTTTGGCTTTGTAATTTTAGGCCCTGTGTAACTGGGGAAACAGGTTTTAAAAAAACAACAACAAATCTCTCCAAGCCGCTATTTCATTCAAACTGGTGTCAGGGATGGTATTAGCCTTACCAGGCATTCTCTAGTTGCCAAGCCCATTTTTCTACTAGATAAAAAAAAATGAAATAAAATACCTTCTCCTTATAGATATTTGGTCTCCTATTGGTTTGACTAGATTTGCAGTTCGACTAGATTTTTTTGCATCTGCAGTTCCAACGCCTGACCTGCCTGACGAAGGCCCCTGGGAGGTCCGAAAGCTTGCGCACCTCCACCAAGCTGAGTTGGTCCAATAAAAGATCTCTCCACACTATTTTGTCTCTACGGACTAGATTTTTTGGTCAGTTTCCCAAGCAGAGACAACTTCAAGGATGAACTAGGACATCTCTCTGAAGATTGTAAGCACCTCAAAAGAATTTTGATTATCTTTAACCCTGACCTTGTGGCACAATCTTTTAGTACCAATGCATGAACAAGACCCAAAAGAAGATAGCTAAATATTATCCCTAATTAATAAATAGGGAAATTCAGACACCTAGAAGGTAGAAATTTAAGTGACTAGTCATATAAGAGGTCTTGCAGAGCCTAGAATAAAATAACTCAAACCTCTTGTCAATTATCCTATTTTTTATGACAACAAAATCCTTCTTTAAACATTCTCCTGTAGCTTTTGCACCCAGCTACTGGAACAATGAGTTTATAGAACAAAAAGAAATTAGCAAAATAGATATGAATTTCCGATTTTAAAAATCAACAAAGTAAGCTGTAACTATTAAATTTAGCTGTTTAAAATGCTTTCACTTTTTATAAACTAAGATATCAGGAGCACAGGTAAAGAAATGTGGGTGGGTTTGCATTGTTTTTAGCTTCCGGGTGTCCCTTTTGGCTTTATTTTTGTTGTTAATTATTCATTGCTAGCCATCTAGCAATCTGATTGGCCAACAAATTCCATTTAATAATATATTATTGATGAACGTTCTACATCTGCCATACTTCGCACTCTCACATTCTAGATTTATAACATCTGATTGTGCCTTTATCCTACTGATTTCAAACCAGTCATTTACATCTTACTTAACGGAGCAAAAGCAGCAAGGTGAACGCGTGGATCGAGTTCAAAGCAGAGTTTCGACACTACAAGACTAAGTCTGGAAATCGGAAAGCCTTTCTAACAGCAAGTGTCATTCATGACTAGAAAAGCTATTATGGGATTTGGAAAATTCTTTGATCTGCCTCTTACACTGAACATTACCAACTCTTTTAACTTTAACATATTACTTGTTAGAAAAATAAATAAATCAGTACAAAGACCTGTAGCTGATAATCTTGCTGTGAGTTTTCTAAAGTGGTTTATTTTTATTCTTCACTAAAAGAAACATTTAACATTTATAGTAAGCAGATGAATGTGAACGCTGCACTGTGAAGGAGCATTTACCAAACAGATAATGGGCATTAGCCAACGAGACATTAGCCCACATTCGGCCAGACCAAGCGGCTGCCCATTTATTAGGTGGTCACCGAATGTTTGCCATCACCAATCATGTGGCTGTCACCCACTGGCCCCGTAGTCCCCACTCCAGCAGCGTCTCACAGAAGGTTTCTCCTGCTGTGAGGGCAAATAAATAATAATAATAATAATAGTAATTTTATTTATATAGTGCCCCGCTCCCTGCCTTTCATGGCACTCTGAGCACTTCATAGCATATAAAGTAATATAAAAATATAAAACAAAACAATTTATAACATTAATAAAATACTTTAAGACGTGGAGGGGAAAGGGACGACAGTAAAATTAAGGGAACCAGCAGTGGATCCTAAAAGCACCTAGAAAATAATACATGTTCAGGTGCTTTTGAAGGTAAGGAGGGAGGACCAAGGCCCTTTTCAAATGGAAACACACACACACACACACACACGTCCACGTGTGCGGGTGGTGGGATCAGTGGGATCGCTATGGCAGGTACGTGGGGGTGCACGCATGCTCGCTCCCATGCTCCATCCACCTCCACCACTCCTCCACGCATGGAGCAACAGGCACCAATGGCGGATGCTCAATGCATGGAGATGGGTGAAGGTGGGTGGGTGTCCGTGGGATGGGCTGCCCACACACCGTCCACCTGCCACCACCTCCACCCATCCCCCATGGACCACAGAGGCTGTCTCTTATACACATCTAGATGTGTATAAGAGACAGGGCCTAAATCGTTCAGGGCCAAAAAAAAAAAAGACAGCGCAATCTTAAACTCAATCTTAAAATGGTGGTGAATCCAGCCCAATGTGCACCCACATGTCCGCGTCCCATCAATTAGGGTGCGTGCAGCCTCGCCTGCATACAGGTTCACCAGCATCATAGAGTTGTGGGTGAAATAATTAGAGTGCTCGGAGCAGGAACCAGTTCCTGATTCTCTCTCTGCTCTCGCTTGGAACCTAAAAAGTCCAACACATACCAAATTCAAACATGCGCTGTCCCACCTCATCCTGGTTTAAAGTCCGATTTCATTGCAGCAACTTACCCTGCACCAGGTACTCATTCCGGCTTCCGTGGGGCCGGAGGAGCTGTTACATTGGGCAGGAAGAGCAGCCTTTACATTGGGTGGGAAGAACAGGCAAGGGTGGTGTGGTCTGAAGTAATGGCTTTCCTTGTTGCCTTGCTACAGGTCTGCCGCCGAACCTGGAACCCCTTGCCACAAGTGCCCAGTGGAACCAAGACCTGAGGGTCTGCAACCGGCAGCACAGGGAAGATTTGGCAAGGGGGCTGCTTGGGGAGACTGTGCGGTGGGCACATGTGCAGCAAGAAAGCAAGGCCTTTGCTGCCAAGGTCCACCTGGACCACCAGCAGGAGGCACTGGAGTGCTCAACAAGCAGTTGGAGTGCTCAAACAACATGCTGGAGAAGGCAAGCGAGGAGATGGGAGATCTGTTGTCCCAGTCTCTCCAGTTCCAGAGCTCTATTCTCCAGCATGGAGCTGCAATGAGTGCAGCAATTGTTACTCAGCGGCAGGTAGCATTAGCTGACACACACACCCCTTCAGCAGTTCACACCGCCCCACCTGGATCCCAGCCACCCATCAGCCCCACAGCAAAACTAAGGAAACAACCCAACTCATCTCCATCCTGCGCTCATACAGGTCAACTCCTCCCAAAAAGTCCGACATGCCGTCTCAACCTCCACAGGTGGATCCACAGGAGGAAGAGGAGAAGGATAACGTAGCCTCATCATTACCACGACCCAAGCAAGCACACCCAGATGCACCAAGAAGGGAAATGTACTAGAAGGAATTTTTAAAAACAAACCGATACGTGTTTTTTAAAAAAAAAACAGTTAGCACTTTACATCAGTTAATATAAAGTTAAGTAAAAGTTAATTTAATATTCATTGTTTAATAAAGCTGTTATATTTTTCTCAATCCATGGTTTCCATGCTTATTCTGGGAAAGGTGGGAAATTTGAGTGGGGGCAATATGGCATTGCAAGGGGTTGGAAGGCGAGTGCACCGAAAATGGGAGGTGGAGAATCCTCTGGCAGTTCACTTGCATGTGAGGGCGGAAGGTCATGGGGGCCATGAAGAATGGTGGTATGGCATATCGATAAGCTGCTTTGGGGGCTGCATATGAAAGGGGAAGGGGGTGGGAAGCAGAGGTACAGGGAAGGAAAGGGAGCATGGAGAATGAAAGTACAGCATACCAGTGAGGTGCCTTGGGGGCTGTGGATGGAAAGGGAAGGTGGTGCACGGGTGCAGGAAGGAGAGTGGGGCCGTGGAGAACGGAAGTATAGCATAGCAATAAGCCGCTTTGGGGGCTGCAGGTGGGAAGGGAAGGGGGTGGGAAGTGGGGGTTTAAGGAAGGAAAAGGGGCCTCAAAACAAATAGGTTTCCCACTCTACACTTCTTTGCCAACTCTCGGAATTTTAATTCCTCTGAAGAAGACTGTGACCAAATGGAGGAGATATTCATGTGTGTGCGCTGTAGCCTTGAGGAATGTTCCCCAAGATGGCGACACAGAAGGTAATAAGTCTGAACCTCACTTCCACTGACTGTACTTCCAAAACACCACCACTGTTCTAGACAAGTATGAACCACTACTTTCTATTACAAATAAACTAACAGATAGCTTGTCCAAGGCCACAGTGAGAACTAGAACACAGACCCCAATACAATACTAGCATGGAGGATGCATTACGGAGTCACTATAATACAATGCTAACTCTGCAACTAACCTAGCCAACAACTTATTTCCTTTTCTGGTATCCCATTCCTGCGATACATCTATGAACCATCACATAGATCAAAATATTTAACTCTATCTGCAGAACCTTTATTCTGCCAGTTGACAGAGGTCTATATCTAATGTAAACTGGTAAAAAAATGTGACAGAATTGGAGTTTTTAAAGTTTGTCCAATACAGAAATTCACATATTTGCCAGCAGGTTTAGCAGCAGTTGGCTAAAGAGCATAGTAGCGACTACAGAAACCTTTTCTGCATTTCCATTTCTGTCCGAGGTTTCCTCAAAAGTCTATGTAGAAACTATGCCTCCAGGATCGAATCCTACTCTCGCAAGCCTCGCCGCCTCTTCTCTATCTTCGATTCCCTACTCAAGCCCCCCTGCCCCCCTCCACCCTCTTCAGGATCTCGCATCATTCTTCACCTCAAAGATCGACAAGATCCACCAGGACATTGCCTCCCACCCATCTCCTCTTCCTACTCCCTCACCACCCCCTCTTTCCTCGCCTCCTTCCCCCCGGCCTCCCTTGAGGAAGTCTCCACTCTGCTCTCTTCCTCAAACCCCTCCACCTGCCCTCTTGACCCAATCCCCTCCCACCTCCTGACCTCTATTGCTCTTACTGTCGTCCCCCCCCCTTCTACATGTCATTAATCTCTCACTCTCCACTGGCTCCTTCCCTTCCGCCTTCAAGCATGCCACTGTTTCTCCCATCTTCAAAAAGCCCATCCTGGAAACATCCGACCCTTCTAGTTACCGGCCGGTCTCCCTCATTCCCTTTGCCTCTAAGCGTCTGGAACGTGTTGTCTACTCCCGCTGCCTGGACCTCCTCTCTGCCAACTCCTCCCTGGACCCTCTCCAATCTGGCTTCCACCCCCTTCACTCCACGAAAACTGCCATTGCCAAGATCACCAATGATCTACTTGTGGCTAAATCTAAGCACCTCTACTCCATTCTTGTCCTCCTTGACCTCTGCTGCCTTCGACACTGCTGACCACTCACTCCTACTGGACTTGCTTCACTCCTTGGGCTTCTGCAGCTCTGTCCTTGACTGGTTCTCCTCCTACCTCTCTGACCGCTCCTTTAAGATATCTCTTCCCAATTCTAGCCTCCTCCTCCCTCCCCCTTCCAGTTGGGGTTCCCCAAGGCTCTGTCCTTGGCCCTCTCCTCTTCTCTATCTACACCCTTTCCCTTGGCAACTCATTGCCTCCCACGGCTTCCAGTATCATCTCTACGCTGACGACACCCAGCTCTACCTCTCTACCCCCTCTCTCTCCCCCCTTCTGTCCACTCACGCCTTGTCAACTGTCTCGCTGACATCTCCGCCTGGATGTCCCAATGCCAGCTCAAGCTCAACATGGCCAAGACTGAACTCCTTATTTTTCCTCCCTCCTCTTCCTCTCCCGCTTCCCTGTCCATCTGCATCGATGGA
>QEPC01013865.1:10572935-10598341 GCA_003113815.1 Sphenodon punctatus | reverse complement strand
CCCAGCTGATAAGGACGAGAGCAGTCTCGAAACACCACGAGACCGGCTGAGAGGTTTTTTCCTATCGGGGTACCCTGGGCCTTTTCTATGGTTGTCCCCTGGTTATAGGTTCCCTCACCGCTACTCCCCTGACAGATTGCTCCAACCATAACAAACCTGCTTTTATAACAAACTCCTAGCTGGTTGTTTGGGGCACCCTAAAGGCACTCTCCCAACCCTACCCAATGGAACCCCCTGCTTCCTGGGAATGGGCTTCGTACCAGGCCTATGGTAACCATGAGCCAGGAGATTTTGACCCTTCCCCAATGTGTGGGATGCCCATCGCAAGGTGAAGGCCTACTTGGCACAGGGGGCTGGGGCTTCTTTAGCAGCGGGAGAGTATGCAAGCTAACCCTAGTTTTCCAGAACTGAAGAAATTTCTCCAGGAGCCTAGAAGATTCATATTATTTTTCAATCTTCTATCATGCACAAGTTCCCCATCAAGGTTCACAAGCACCAGTAGCTGCGAAGGAGCAATCCAAGGCCTGCCATGCCTCCAAATTGACAGCAGCAGCACAATAAACATTTTCATACTGAGACACTGTAAAGAAAGCCTTGCTTATATCAAATTGCTTGTAAATTTCTTACAACTACAAATATCAGTTCCACCCCACAGGTGATAGGTAGCAATAGCAAGATTTCCAGCAGCACAGACAAAGTACTAGGGGGGCATTTTAAATGCCATATAATATAGACCTGTTCTGAGCAGTATTAGACAACACTGGGCAATTTCAGACATGACGCGGTGAGATTCATCACAGTGAACCCCACCCCAGTGTGAATTGCTTCACCGCGGGCCGTGAAGAGCTGCGCAGCCCCAACAGACGTGACAGGGGCAGCACCACCGCCCGGGGTCACGCAGAGTGAACACGGGCCAGGGGAACACAACAAACATGATGTGGTGGAGAGGACCGCGGTGGGAGCCCCACAAGGCACCGGGGTTACGCGGCCGTCACCACGGCCCGTGGTCATTTCCTTCCACCGCGGCTGGGGCTTTCCCTTTAGAAGTTACGTTCCTTTCACCCCTGCCGTGGTGAACATTCACCACACTTCTGGACCACCTCCCGCCCCGACCTCACGAAGCGTGGTTAGATTTGTGTTTGACTGTGGTGAACATCTGGATGCAGGCCAACAGACGTGCACGGCACTTTCACCACTGCCCGCGTTTGACTGCGGTTGACTGTGGTGAATGCCGAAAACGTAACGTCTGAAATCACCCAATGTTTTAAATATTGGTGGTGCATGGATCCACACTTGCATTAACATTCCCACCTTGGCAGCAGCTACTGCAGTTTTAAGTTGAAAAGGTGGTAGCAAGTCTGAGAATTATTTTGGCAAAAAGCAAAAGGCAAAAAGCCCTAGTAAACACTCTCCGTTGATTTTTAAATCCTAGTCTGGTTCATTCTGCAACTGCTCCTTATGAAAAGTCTTAATTAACTAGAGCACTCCACCATTTCCTCAGCTGTTACTAAAGAGAGAAGAAAAACAGAACGACTCAGAGGGAAAAACAAAAAGAAATGATAACAGCTATATGCAACAAGATTCTATACCTCCCAATAGTCCCCCTATAACTTAGAAGGGACTCTTTGGGTGCTGAATCCCAACTTCCTTCTTTCATGAGGGAGAGAGAGAAAAAAAAACGAGTATATAAGCCTCGGTTATCTTTTTCCTGGAGTTGCCTCCCAAGGAAAAGCACTTGAGAGGATAACGTGGCAATGATGAGATGACAAGAAACTAAGTCCCTTTTCATGCAGACACACTAACACTGATAAAATGGGTGTTACATTTTATTATACATGTTACAGGGCTGCAGGTGTGTTCTATCGGGGCCCTGAAACTTTTATAATAAAATTTAACACCCATTTTAATCAGTGTTAGACTGCTTGAAAAGGGCCTAAGTGGAATGAGGAGTAGGAGAGCTGCTGTCCTTTATGCACATGCAATGTTGAGAGGCCTGTGCGTCTGCACACGTGCAAGTGTATGAGGGGGCGGAGCGTATTCACTGAAGGACAGAACCTATTGGCCAAGAATTGAGGTTGCTGGAATTGTTGCGAGATATGCAATTCCGCACTGAAAAGAAATACACCACCTATTAGTACATTTTCTTTTGTACACAAGCACCATCAGCATCTCGGTGTTCAAGATCTAGAAAAATGCAAATTTTCTTGCTCTTTATATGCTGTATTTCACATAACCATCCAATCCAATGTTTGAAATAAGACTGTTCTACAACCAGGAAGCTTTTAAATACTCTCCTCCCTTGATCTTCTTCTATAAGCATTTTAAGTCAAAACTTATTGAGTCCATTGGAAAAAAATTCAGCTAAGGTTCTGCTCCACACTTTCCAAAACATACAAGATACACATGTTGTGGCTTCTTAACAGTTTTTCCAACTGCTTAGTGTCGCTAATGGGTTTTTCCATTTGTAATTAATCCACTGGAAATCTCTCTGGAAACTGAAATCTCATGGACTTTCTTCCCTAATTTAGTTCCAGATTGAGTTTATTGTTCCTTCTGAGTCTCACAAGTCTTCCTTTTCAGCTGTCAATCATCATAATTTCATATTGAGCAGGACAGCAATCTCTGCTTGGACGCCATCTGTCTTCTCATTTAGTTCCCCTGTACTTAATGAAGTTTCTCCAATAATGACCTCAAAATTTAGTATCTGTCTGTCCATTTTAGGACCTTTAATAGCACCCATTTTAGTGCTTTTTTAATGCTAGTCTTGAAAACTACTGCAACTATTAGTTAGAATTGCAAACTCTAAAAACAGAGTATAACCAGCAAAAATAAAAAATATCATTACTGTAGGTTCCTAGTTCTACTTTTCAACATATCTTGTTTTTATAGCTCTGGAGGAAACATAGTACTACTTGAAAATTTAATTACAAATTAAACTGTGAAAATGTCCCCCAATTAAAAATAGTGTAAGGATTACTTATCTTTGTATGGATACTCCTGAATGCAAAAATGCAGCTATAATAAGATCAAACGCTCAACATGCAACGCGTTTAAACAATGCAAAAGCTGGTGTGCAAAAGGAAAGAAAGATCACAATGCACACTCAGAAGCCAGCCACATTAAAAAGAGAAAGGCACTGAGCTTCCATTCCATTAACCACACTGAAAAGTCCTCAGGACTGGATTATTATTATTATTTTAAGTTTATCTGGAAGCCATGATATCTCAAGGAACAAAAAGGAGCTTATCTTGGAGATAATACTAACTGTTCATCATTGTCTTGCATATTAACCTAGAATTTGACTTTTTACGGTGTAACTTCACCTTCTAAATGTACATGGAGAGAGAGTTCTTTAAAAAGCCTGTAGTATTTATTCTTTTTAAAGAAATACATCACAATCCAACTTTCTTTGTTTTCTTTTTTTGAATACCATTGAAATCAGAAGCCCTGGTTCTAAGAAACAAAAGGATGCTGCCTTTGAAGGGATACCATCATATGACGACACTACAAAATACAACCTTAATTTCTATACGCGTCAGCATAAGATCTCAGAATGCTAATATAAAATTATGTATTTTACTTATTTTTATTCCGCCCTATCCCCTGTAGCTCAGGGTAGCTCACATCATAAAAAATATAAGATATAAAATAAAATCCATAAGATACTGATAATACTCCCCACCTCCCTGGATCTACCCCTGCTTGTTAAACACACGGCCGAATAAATAGGTCTTACGTTGCCTCTGGAAGACTCAAACTAGGGCTTAGGCAATCCTCCAGGGGAAGAGAGTTCCAAAGCTGTGAAGCAGCCACCGAGAACAACTCACTGTGTGCCCAAGTCCTATGGACCTGGGCCAGTGATGAAACTTGCAAGACAAGTGCTCTTGGTTGATCTTAGAGGCCGCGGAGGGACATAAGGAGGAAGGCTCTTGGTCCTTTAGAGATGTAGGGCCCAAGCTATTTAGGGCTGCATAATTCACAATACTCATCAATGGCATTTATGGCAGGTTAAGTATCATCATGCTAGAAATGAAGAATCCGAGCCCCAAAATTAATTATTGGCTTGCCCAAGCTTCGTCACATGGTAAGTCTTAGTTAAGCCAAGGAACCTAGCACCCCAACACAAGAATCCTTAGCCTTAAAAACACAAGAGCTTTTGGTTCCTAAACCTTTTGCCTCATGACCCAATTCTGAGATTTACGTGTAATCATGTGACGACACACACGCACACCCCAAAAGCAGCAGAGACAGACAATGCATATCCAACAACAGTCGAGATCATGACCGCATCCACAGATGGTATGACCTCCATTTGAGCTCACAACCCAGGTCTGTAGATATCATAGAGCAAGGCAGCTCAGTTGAGCCCAGGTGCTGGAACTCGGGGCGGGAGGGGGCTCTACAAGCAGCCTGAATACCACTAGGAAATTTCCAGGAGGGGTTAGAGAGGGAGCAACTGCACCCCTGCCCATTCTGAATTTTTCTAGCAACACTCAGGCACTCACGAAGGGGCCTGCCAAGAAAGAGGTTTTCAGAGTGGGAAGGTGTCAAGTGCTAGCCCTACCACCACCCACTCTTAAAACTTCATTCCTGGCAGGGTTGCGGGGGGGGGGGGGGGGGGGAAGGCTGATGCTGACAGGGAGCCCCCTTGGGAGGGCCACCGCTTACCCACTTACAGCAAGCGTACACACCCCTTGGAGGGGGGGCATAATTGGGACGTAAGCCCAGACTCCCCACAGCCTTGCTACACCCCTGTCACAACCACAGTTTGCAAAGCTCTCCACAAGACCATCCCTTGATCACAGATTCACAAAACCTTTAAAATTCCAATGGGAAAAATGAAACCAATACCAGCTACAGAAAGACTCAATAAGAATGTAAAACTGACTAGTTTGTTTTCCAAGCTCTTCGCCACAAGAGCAACAACAACAACAAAAAAGTGAAAAGAAATATTTCTAAATTTCTATATTTTAAGGAACTAGAGTGTTATTTTATTAACGTAACTAGATTTTTTTCTGGAAACCCATTGCATTTAACTTCACATTCCTTTTTCTTCATCATGACAATATGCACCATTTACCTCCACTTTCACAATTATTTGACAGTTAAATGCAAATTTTGAGCTAGAACATTCGATTCTTCAGTTAGCTTCTCTCCTCACCTCTGATTCATTAGTATTTACATCTCATTGTGCACTGAACTTATTACACTACGTTCCTACCCAAATATAAGAAAACTTTTTACCTTTATTTGGAGTATGTTCATATACTAAAATATATGGATTTAATACATTTCTTCCAAACACAAAAAGGTCATTTCCTGCCAGAAATATTTTAAATAAATATTTTTATAGTATTTTTAGCTTATTTTGTAAATTGAAAATCTACCAATTAAGGGATTTGCAGCAACTGAAAATAAAGCTTTTGAGTGGCTGATTTACAGGGCACACATTACATCACTATACATGTTAAAAGTGTCGGGTTTGGGGTAACATTACACAATACTCATTTATACAGGCTATCAAAACACTGCTATGTACTGTAGCCCTATACAGGATAGCTGCTCAAGATAAGCTCTATCACATAGTTGTCTGTCCACGCAAATATTAACACCTGCTTGCTAACATATTTTGGTCACTTTTTACCATTTATTCATTCAATGTAGATGAATCTTCAGTCACTCGTAAACCAACTCTGATTGACACAGCTCCCTCATACCATTCTGCTTTAGCTAAGTACTCTGCACCAGTCTTAAGATGGTAATGGTGTGATTCTCCAGCAGACTGGCCTACATGCTAGTAGTTAACACAGGCACAAGTCTCATTCACATCAGTGAGACTCACGTTCACACTTACTGCTACTGCATGTGCTATTCTGCTGAAGGATCGCACCATCCGTGTATGCCCCAGTCCTCTCTGATACCAAGACTGTTAACTGTTGCCAAATTAAAACAGGTATTTTAAAAAGCACTCTAGCCTTTACCAATAGCATTTGGTCCAACAAGTACACATTTACTAATCCCTATTGAGACTGCCCTAGAAGCTCCTTTCCTTCTATAACCTTCTCCCGTTTAGGGTGTTTTTAAATGAGCAAGGTGAAGCGGGTGGGGGGGATCCATGGCCGCTGAGTGGCACTGCGGCAAAGCACCCACTCAGGTGGACTGCGTGGCGAGGGATTCAAACAGGTGGCTACCAGCACGGCTAGCCCGGCCACGGAAGCAAGCCGTCATGCACTCCCTCTGCCACAGACCATGGGGAAGCGCACCAGGCTGGCCTTTGAAATTGGCATGTCCCCGGCATGAGCAGGGGGAACTCAAGCTCCCCAGCCAGTTCTTGTGACTTGCCAAGGCCGCTTCCCCTACCCACAGGGCCTATGAGCAGTGCTGGACCGGACTGTTGGTGTGGCTGGCCACCCCAATTCACATGGGCAAGAGCTCCCAGATCATGGCATCATGGGGGGCAGGGGAGATAAGATTTTAACAGTCACAGAATCCAAATCCATTGGACCTTTGACTGCAATTAGCAGCTCTGGTCACACCTTTCAGGAGTATTATTTTAGACTGCCTGCAGATTTCAGCAGCCAACATTGTATCAGTTTATATTTATTCTCTCAACAACCTTAAAAAGCTATATCTTTTTCCTTTTACATGATAGCATAAAAAGGAGAGAAAAAGAGAACTTGTTAACAATCACCTAGATTAAAAATGTATGCATTAATCCACCAACCCCCTAAAAGCATTCATTAAAATTAATATTCATAATGTTTGTATACAAACACCACGACACTACCTACCAATGTTCAGAGCACTTCAGAAAATACAATAAAATACAATTAAACAACCTAAAAACTATTTACAATCCAGTTAAAAGCAATTTAAAAAGGGGAAGGAAGAAGGGGGGAAATATATTTAGGAGAACCAGCAATGGATCCTTTAAAAGCACCTGGAGACTAAAATGTCTTCAAGTGCTTTTTGAAGGCGAACGACAAATAATTTAAATTAGTATCTGGAGGGAGCAAGTTCCACACTGAGGGGACCCGCCACAGCAACGTCCCAATGTCTGCAGACTTAAGGCATTTCACACAAGACACTCTCCATCCCACTATACATGTTACAGGGCACGCATAGGGCAACACTGCAGCCCTGCAACGTGTATAGTGGGTGGAGAGTGTCTTGTGTGAAAATGCCCTTAAGGTGTGATAGTGGGATCCCAAAATAATGAGTGGTATCCGATAGCCATCTGGGCAAGATTTATTTATTTATTAAGTATATTTCTATCCCGCCCATTCCCTTGGGACGCAGGGTGGGTTACATGCACAAGAATAAACCCAGATATTAAAATACCCTCATTAAAACAAATCAAAACAGATGAAATCCCACCCACCCCATTATTAACAGATCTGTACTAGTCTTTCTTCTTTTCTTTTTTAATGCGCTGAACAATAAAGCTATGAAAATAAGAGCGGCAAGGAGTCAGATTCGAAGTCTGATGGAGATGAAAGGTAAATTTAGGCAAGGCGCTGAAATCAGAAGCCAGGATAGGATCTACGGTCAAAACTGTCAGTTCCATCCATTTGATTTGATAACATGACCTGTTGAAACCCCCTTCTCCCATCCCATTTTACTATCTCTGCAAGTCCTTTACTTTACAATAGCAGAACAGAGGTTCTCAAGCTGTAAGGAAGACAAGCGGAGTCTTGCTATTTATGGAGGAGGAGGCCGCAACCGCACCATGGACTTCTGGTCTATCCTACGTGGCCGTATTTATGAGCTGCATTATGGGGTCTCACAGGTAAAACCATGGGAACCACTAACTTATCAGAGAGATGGTAAAGTTTACAGTTGATTAGTGAAGGGCAGAGTGGGCAGGTGATCTAAAGGTCTTTATAAAATTAACAGAAAATACTGTGTAAACTCGAAGTGTTTAAGGCATTACTTATCAAATAAATACTGGCCAGAAAGTAAGTAGTCTTTTGAAGAAGTTGGTTATTACATCCATGTTTGAGATACAAAAATGACCCTTATTTTAGTATGCCATCCCGGTGGCATACTAAAGAAGAATCCCGGTGTTAAACACCAAAATTGCAGAATGGCAGCTCTTACCCAATTTAGGCCATCTTGGGCCAAGATCACAGAAGGACAGCTCTTCTAGTGAGCTTTTAAACCACTTCTGCACCAAAACTTAAATATTTATTTCTCTTTCTTTACACAGGCTTTATGCGGTTTTTAAACACTGCAACTTCTGGCATACCTAAAATCAGGGCACATTTCCATATACTTTGAAACACACTTTTATAAAATAAAATAAAAGATTAAAAGAAGGTTCAGCTTACAAAATTACATTTCTGAACAATTAAATCCTCCCGGCTATTAATATAAAGCTTATTGAAGCAGTTGGCGCGATCAACTTCTTTCAGGCCCTTTCCAAATTTGGATCAAACAGGGAACCAAATTCAGAGACCCGTTCTGAACTGGGAATCCCAATCCTCCACTCAAACTGATATCCGCCAATGTGTAGTAACGTGAATTTTAAAAATCCCTGCACAACAAGAAGAAGTATGCCTAACCCTCTTGTTTGTTACATGTAATCAGTCCCGTGTCTATATAAACAAGGTAGATACCTCCAGAAATCAAAGTCTAGTCATTCCCATCGGGTATTTGTTTCCAGGCAAATTAATGTGATCAAACCAAGTCCCTCCACCACAATCCATCATCTGGAGCTATTTAGCAATGCCATTCACAAGCAAGCAATACAGCAGAGGAAGAGGGGGGGGTCCGTTTTTTAGAGGATCCTGTTCTAAGCCAACTAGAGAGGTTAAACACAAACCCCCACAATAACAAACTGGCCTTTCCCCACCACCCTCTGCCTGGAGAGAAGGGGCACCTTGCAAAACAAGAGGCTGCTCCCACAGCCTGAACTGGAGGCACAAGTTGCAGCCTGGGCGCCTCTGCCTCCCTCCTTGAGGCTTGCCAGGTTTGGGAGGCACCTTAGGTGACCGGGGGGGGGGGGGTTTCAGAAAACTTGAGTTTTCCCTCCCCAAACCCCCCCCCAACCAAACCAAACCAAACCAGCCCCCTCTCCTGCTGCGGGGCCGGCTCCCAGCAATGCAAGGGTCACAGAAGCTGGGGGGGAAGAGAGGAGCGATCCTGGGGGGGGGCCTTGACTGCACTAAATGAGGCTTCCCATCCCAGGGCTGGGGGCGCCCATTCCCCCAACGTATCCAGCCCTATTCCCGTGCGGCCAGCGGGGCCCTAGCAGCGGCCAACGGGGGGGGGCTGAAGAGAGGCGGGATGCCCCGGCCTCCTCGGGCCTGAGGGAAGCGCGCGCGGGGGGGAGGGGGGTTCACTCCGGTTCACTCACCTCAGGAGGCTGCATGGCTGGGGGGGGGGGCTGCTCCCCTCGAGCCCCCGCTGCGCGCTGTTCCTGCCCGTGGCGGGCCCCCTCCGAGACAGCGAGCGCTGGAGAGGCCGGCGCCCGCCCTCTCTCCCTCTCTCTCTCTCTCTCCCAGCCAGCCAGGACTCGCTCACTCCGCGGCCGAGGCCCGGCAGCCAGCGCCCCCTGGCCGGCCCCAGAGGCAGCGCACGGCACTGCAGCCGGCCGGGGAGGGATGGTGGAAGCGGAGAGAAATCTGCCGCACCTCAGCCTGCGCCGCAGCGGGGTCTCTAGGCTAGTCTCCCCCCGCCCCCGGCAGCAGCCAAGGACACACTGAAGCGGGGGGGGAGGCATACCGCCCCTTTAAAAGAGCCCGCTTATGACGAATACATATTGCAGGGCTGCATTGGTTCCAGGGCAGCCCTGCACCGTGTATTTTTCATAAACACCCTCTTTTAAAGGGGCGGTATTGCCACCCTAGGAAGGGACAACAACACACACACACACCCCTCGCGGGGGTCGACCCCCCTGCCGAGGGAGAAAGCCCCAGTCTCTCTCACCCACACCATACCATTGTCACACAGGTAAGGGCCAAGCAGGGACACACACATTGTCCAAGGGAGGGGACAACACAACTAGCCCACACACAATGCCAGGACCAGAACCAGCCTTGCACACCAGTGTGAGACGTGTGCAGCAATGGGTCTCCCACAAGTGGCCACGCAATTGACAGAAACGAGCCAGCCGGGGACACACAGCAAAAGTGTGGCTTTGCACAGAAATGTCACACAGGGCCATCCTCACACTCACAACGGCCGGGAGAACAACCAGAAACACATGCATAACGGTAGGTAAATCTGGTACACAACACACACACTTCATAGAAGGGAACGCCCAGGGATAGGCAACACACATACACAACCCCCTGAAGATTACAACCATGGACACACAGCAGGAGTTTCTGGCTGCACAAAAATATCACACACAGGGACTCACAACCATCCTCACACTGACAGCTGACAGAAGAACAACCAGAAGCAGATATATAACGGTAGATAAATCTGGCACATAACATCACACACACACAAACATACATTCAATAGAAGGGAAAGCCCAGAAACACAGCCCAGGTAAACAACCATAACCACACATGAATCTCGCACCCAGGACTACACAATCTTACACAAACACACTGTCCTGACATACAGGGATAGATAACACACAAACACAACCCACTGGGGTGGAAATTACAATCATATTTGCATTCCAAAATCATGCACAGGAATGCAACCACTGCACATGAGCGTACAGATTTTCACAAAGATAACATACATACACATGGACAAATACACAACTAGCATACACACTGGCAGTATGTCCACATAACATTAAGAACATAAGACGTGCCGTACCGGATCAGACCAATGATCCATCTAGCCCAGCATCCTGTCTCCGACAGTGGCCAATCACGGTGGCTTGGGAGAAGCACCCAACGGGTCACAATGGGGGATCCATTCCCTGTTGTTTTCCCCCAGCTCCCGTCATGTTCCCTGATCCTGTCTGGCTAATAGCTGCTAATGGACCTATCTTCCAGAAACTTGTCCAAACCTCTTTTAAACTCAGCTATAGTACTGGCCCTTACCACAGCCTCTGGCAGTAGATTCCACAACCCAATTATACGCTGAGTGAAAAAATATTTTCTTTTATTTGTTTTAAACTTGCCACCCATGAGTTTCATGGAGTGTCCCCTAGTTCTAGTACTAGCTGAGAGGGTAAATAACTGCTCCTTGTTTATTAGTTCCACACCACTCATGATTTTATAGACCTCTATCATATCTCCTCTCAGTCGTCTCTTCTCCAAACTGAAGAGCCCCAACCTACCAAGCCTCTCCTCATACGGGAGCCCTTCCATGCCCTTGATCATTTTTGTTGCCCTTCTCTGTACCTTTTCTAGTTCAGCTATGTCTTTTTTGAGATGGGGCGACCAGAACTGCACACAATATTCGAGGTGCGGTCGCACCATTGATTTGTATAGAGGCATTATGACATCCTCAGTTTTATTCTCTATCCCCTTCCGAATAATTCCTAACATTCTGTTTGCTTTTTTGACTGCTGCTGCGCACTGCGCTGTGGATTTCATTGTATTGTCCACAACCACCCCCAGATCCTTTTCCTGAGTGGTAACTCCTAGCTTAGTACCCAGCATTGTGTACGCATAGTTTGGATTATTTTTCCCTACGTGCATCACTTTGCACTTGTCCACATTAAATCTCATTTGCCATTTAGATGCCCAGGCACCCAGTGTCGTAAGATCCTGTTGCAGTTCCTCACAGTCTGCTCATGTTTTAACTACCTTGAATAACTTGGTGTCATCTGCAAATTTGATCACCCCACTCTTAACACCCTTTTCCAAATCATTAATGAATACATTAAACAGCACCGGTCCCAATACAGATCCCTGGGGCACACCACTTACATCTCTCCATTGTGAAAACTGACCATTCAGTCCAACCCTTTGCTTTCTATCTTTCAGCCAGTTTCTGATCCATAGTAAGACACTCTCCTATCCCATGACTTTTTAATTTAATTTTTAATTTTCTCAAGAGTCTCTCATGGGGGACCTTATAAAATGCTTTCTGGAAATCCAGGTACACTATACATAGGTATAAAATAGACAGAACTATTATACATTTACTACAGTGTCCCAACAATCATTTATTTACAAAGAATAAGGCAAGGAAATATAGCACAAAATACGTCCCTCTTCAGTGATATGACTTTCAGGGAATGAGTTTTCTCCTTTATGTATCTGTCTGTGATCAGTTAATTTTTTCTTTTTGCATTTTACTTTGTGTTGTTTACTTTGATGCTATGTTGTAAGATCTGACAAATTACTGAGGCCTAATCAAATCACAAACGCTAAATCGGTACAACTAGTTTTAAATTAATTTTAAGTATTGTCTACACAGGAGTTTGCACCACTTTAACTAAATCTTTTTTTATATTGATTCTCATTCAGCCTCTTGATTATCCTCCTTCAAATCCTTCCTTAAAGATCCGGGCTCTCCAATGCTCGCGGCCAGTTCCCGTGACTTGCAAAGGCTGTGTCCCCACCCACGGTGCCTATGAGCGGGGGACCTGTGTGCTGGCATGGGTGGCTGCCCTGCCCAGGTTCATACAGGCAGGGGATGCGTGGGCGCCCAGTAACACGTACGTTTTTAGCTTGCCTTGAACGGTACACAGATTTCTTGGTAGTGCGCCGTGAGTGGGTGCTGAGTAGCTTGGCTCATGGGAGCATTCATCTCCCTGCACCACCTTCAGACAGGCAGTCGGATGAGTGGCTTCTGGGTGGCCATGCATGGCAGCATCTCATTTTAAAATGTCCAGTGACACCTAGCCCTTCATGCCTTGCTTGTAAAGCATTCCAGGATTAATTCCATCTAATTCTCAGCAGGAGAGACACTTTGCGCTGTAGCCTGGGATTGATTTGTAGACCGTGCTCGCCAACCAAACACAGAAAGGGTTTGCATTACAAGATGCTCCGGTTTAGACAGTGGAGAGGAATATCTGCTCCTGATTTTTTACAGAGCACATACTTCTCCTACTGTAGCTTGATGAGGTAAGAGCCATCAAGCAATACAGGAATAGACAACACACATAACACAAGCCACTGGGGTGGAAATTACAATCATATTTACATGCAAAAATCATGCACAGGGACACAACAACTGCATGTGAGCATACAGCCATTCACAAAGATAACACAGGTACACACTGGGACAGATACATAACTAGCATACACATTGGAAGTATGTGCACATAACATTATACATATAAAATCTATTATACACTTATTACAGTGTCCCAACAATCATTTATTTACAAAGAAGCAGGCAAGGAAATATACCACTTGAGGTAAGGACTTATTAAATCGATTTCGCTTTACATGTGGACACGGCCAATGTCTCACCTCCCCTTGACTTTAATGGGCGAGGGATCCACCTTTTGTGTTTGCACAGACCTGGACCAATGGTGCCCTTGTCCATGACTGGGTCTCCTAAGCACTAAATAAATATCATAAATAGTCACTTTTGTGTATAGACAGGGCCTGAACTTACAGAGAACTAGGCAGACATTATTTGCCATGATTTTTCATGAACAATGTGAAAGACCAGAGCATACTTGGCAGCAGTTAGAAGTGTACTATTAATGCCATCCATTCAGCTAAAGTAGCACTCCCTCTCTTTTCTGTTAAGGAAGACGGGTTAGCACAATGTGGCCAACAGGGGAAAGCATGTTAAACCTATTGGCTAATGGGTTAAAATCTTAAGATTTTATTCCAAAAATTTTGCTGTGGAGGCAGGCAGGTAGCACGTAGAGAGGGGGGGTGTCAAGGCCTGAATGGGGGTAAAGGGATTTGGAGCACAATCCTGACTCCGTTTAAGTCCATGGACATTTAACAGTTGTTTTCAGTGAAGCCAGGATTGCATCCTTTGTGTAAATATTGCTATGAAGCAGGCACCTTGCCCCATCACAGGGGAAAGTGCTTCATGACAGTAGAACAGGCATGTGGACAAGCTCCTAGCATAGGAAGGCTACCTTCATTTTTTAACTATTGAGCTAGTAAAGGTAAACCCTGCGCAGGACCAGCCTTGACACAGGGCGACCCGCAAAAGGTCCCGCTATTTTCTCTACTCTTCCAGGGACCCCCAAGTGACTCCTATTTTCATCAGAACATGGTGTGGGACCCCTACTCCCATCAGGCTCACAAACACAATCACCACTAGGGTCCCACAGAGGGTGCCCTTGTGCACCATATACCAATGGGAATAAATGTTATTTATTTATTTATTTATTTAATTCATTATTTTCGTAGCTAATAGCCCACCCACTCCTGCCCAATGGCAGCTCAGGACGGTGTACAATAAATAAACAGAATATCAAAAGTACAATATACAACCCGTACAAATTTAAAAATATAAACAAATGCAGCCTGAATAACCCAGAGCCCTTCCACAAAAAAAACACCATATCCACTATCCACCCCCCTCACCTAACACCTGGCAAAACAGCCAGGTCTTACATGGTCTGCAGAAGGAGGGGAGATCAGGAGACAGGCGAACCCCCACCAGGAGGGAGTTCCACAGCTCAGGCACAGCCACCAAGAATTCCCTCTCAAACGTCGCCCCCACGGAATACCCAGGGGACCTCCAAAAGGGTGTCCCTGGCTGACCGCAGGGGTCAATCCAGGACCCAAGGGATGAGGCAGTCCCACAGGTACACAGGGCCCAGACGGTTTAGGGCTTTAAAGGTAATAACCAATACCTTGAATCGGGCCCAGAAGACTATAGGAAGCCAGTGCAGTGAGCGGAGTACTGGTGTTATGTGATCACGGCAACCTGTCCCCATCAGGAGACAGGTCGCCGCATTCTGAACCACCTGTAGCCTCCGGATCATCACCAAAGGTAGCCCCACGTAAAGTGTGTTGCAGTTGTCCAATCTTGAAGTGATGAATGCATGGATGACAGTGGCCAGCTCACAGCCTGAAGGCCGAAGACAACAAACCAGATGTAATTTACAAAACACACTCCTTGCCACAGCCGCCACCTGGGCATCCAGGTGGAGCTGTAAGTCGAGGAGCACTCCGAGGCTCCGAACCTGAGGGACCAAGCAGGGACGCATCCCATCCGTAACGGGGACCTCCACTCCCTCGTCCCTTCCCACCAACATCAGCTCCATCTTATCAGGATTCAGCTTCAGACAGCTCACTCTCATCCAATCCCCGACAACACCCAGACACGAGGTAAACACCGAGACTGCAAGACCTGGATCAGATGAAAATGAGAGGTAAAGCTGGGTGTCATCAGCATATTGATGGCATCCAATTTCAAACCTTCTCGCGATCTCACCCAAAGGCTGCATGTACATGTTGAACAGGAGAGGGGGCGAAATAGATCCCTGCACAACTCCACACGTGAGATTCCGGGGAATAATGTAGAATCCCCCAGTACCACACGCTGAGTTCTGGCCAGGAAAGAACGGAACCGTTCAAGAACAGTTCTGCCCACCCCAGCACGGTCCCTCAGGCGAATCTCCAATGTCTCATGGTCAACCGTGTCAAAAGCTGCTGACAGATCTAACAAAATCAAGAGTGGACCAACCTCAGTCCAGCTCCCAACAAAGTTAATCAACCAAGGCCACAAGCGGAGTCTCAGAGCCATCCTAAAGCCAGACTGTGAAGGATCAAGGAAACCAATGTGATCTAAATAAATAAATGCTGTCAACTTCAACCAGCAAAATTCAGTTTCAAGCCAAGCAAGTCTGTCGACACACTCTGAAAGGGTTTTGAAACAAGGCTTGAGGCACTCAGGTCAGTGGAGTGAGTGAGGAGGGATTCTAACAGTTAGCTCATAGCGTGGCTACTATGGCAGCTGCCTCACACTCCCCTTGCCACAGACCAGGGGGGAGAGGGAAGCGCACCAGGCTGCTCTTTGAAACTGACATGTCCCAGGCGTGAACACTGGGCAACCTGGGCTCCCCAGTGCTAGGCTGTGTCCCCCACCCACCATGCCTATGAGCGGTAGACCGGTCTGCTGGCATGGCTGGCTGCTGTTCATATAGTCGGGGTGTCTGACCGTCGGTTGCCATGCACGTCTTTGGCTTGCCCCATACGGTGCATTCCAGATTTCTTGGCAGTGCTTTGAGTGACCACGAGTGGGTGCTGATGAGTGACTCATGGGAGCGCACATTCCCCGTACCACTTCCAGATGAGCGGTGGGATGAGTGGCTCCTCAGTGGCCCTGCATGGTAGCACCTTGATTAGAAACATCTCTAGAATGCATATGGTCCCCCGGGTGTCTACGGGTATTTTCAGACGTTACGAGATCACGCTCAACCACAGTCAATACCCTGTGGTGGGGAATGGTCCCGTAACGTCTGCTGGGGAACTGGAAGTTCCCCAGATGTTTGCCATGGTCAATCGCGGCGGGGAATCACATTCACCACGCGATCGGCTGAACTGGCAGGGCCGATGCCAATCGCGTGGTGAATGTGATTTCCCACCGCGATGAAGGGGCCCATCTCGTCTGGACAGAAACCATGACCCGGAATCCCCGGTGGGATTCCGGGCCGTGGTCAATTTGGGCAGGCGCTGCGGCCATATTGGCCGCAGTGCCCGCCTGTCTCCCCAGAGGGCGGGCGGCGGGGGAGCATGGGGGGGCGGGGCCGAGCGGCCGCATGTTGCACCACATGGCCCCGCCCCCTCCCCAATTCCCTGCTGGGATCAGCCGGCACATCTGTTGGACGTGCTGGAGTAATCCCGGCAGGGAATCGTTTGGGTGATTCCGGGATGGGGCGAATGTCTTCTGAAATCACCCTACTATGAGGAGGGCGTTCTCTGTGCCTGCGCTGTGGCTGTGGAACTCCCTCCCATCAGAGATCTGCTTGGCTGCTGACCTCCCCTCTTTCCACAGACAATGTAAGACCTGGCTGTTCTGCCAGGCCTTTCCGAGGGAGATAGATGGGGTGGGTGGGTTGGGTTAGGGTAGGAGGGGGGCGGAGTTTTATATTAGTTTTTTTCATTGTAATTATTATTGTTTATTTTAATGTTTTAAAAAAATTTTTAACTGTTGTGAGCCGCCCCAAGAAGGGCAGCATATAAATTATAAGATTAAATTTAAAAATATGCACACTAGAGTGGATTGCCCCAGCAGGGGCCCGGTACCACCTTCTATACCGGGACTCATTCCCACCTAGTTATGCCCTTGAAGTGTCCCACAGGAGGGGGGAGAATCCCCACCCTTGTTTTAAAAGATCCCTTTAAATTTGGAAAAGCCTATATGGGTTACAGTTGTTAGTTCTCCTAACGAAAGCAGGAGCAAGTGGTTAGCACTACAGTAAGTAATCCATTATTATTGTAGCTGCTGCTTGAGTATCACACTTTTTTATTTTTTAAAGGACACTATTGTGAAATACAGCCCTTTGATTACACTGCCGAGATTAGAACAACATGCAGAGAGTGTGTTATGAGACGATGTGATTATTACCTTGCCCTCAGGAGTATGGAGCTCTGGATGGTGACTCTATGAACTACTGCTAGGGGGAGTTAATGAATCCTTTAGCTGAAGTAGTACAGCTCCTTGGCTTTAGGTCGGCCTTGATACATTTTTATTGCTGCATCAACCTCAAGACAAATTTTTATTATCCTCACTCTGATTTTATTTTATCATTAAGTCCCAGAACCATTTACGCCTGAATCATTGAGCCAACAATTATATGGAACTTTGCACCTTCCCAATGCTTTGCAAATATTCACCCACTAATCTTTGCAAGATCACAGCATACACGGTAGCATGTAATATCCAGGCACACCAAATTTAACCGCTTCTTTATTGGTCTCAGTGGAGTTACACCAAAGATGGAAAAGACCTTGTAGGTAATCCAGTCCCCCCTCCAAGTGCCAATACAGGATTGTTTCACACTGCAAGTTTCCTATCATTTTTTCCATAGAGTTATAAAGTCCCAGAGCTGGAAGGGATCTCCAGGGTTATCTAATTCAGCCCCCTGCATCACTGGAAGACTTGCAAGACTCCAACTATCTACACAGAAAAATCCATCCAATAAGAAACAGAGATTATTTTTTAAAATTCTGTCGCAAATAAACTGGGACCAACCAGAACACACTGACGCCTGAAAAGGAACAATTTTAGACAAAGAAGGATCCAGATGTCTCAAACAGGTGAGCCACACCCATGCTTTAGGGGAAAGGAAAAGGAAAAAAAAACAACTCAGAGTCGACAGCCAATCTGCACAGAAGGAAAATTCCTTCCTGACCCAAAATATGGCAATCAGTTAGACCCAAACCTCAATGTAGGGTGATTTCAGACGTTACGGGCGGGCGCTTTCACCATGGGCCGTGGGGTGGTTCGGACCACGGCCCGTGGTGAAAACACCCTCCCGTAACGTCTAAAGTGGCACACACACCCCGGAGGGGGCAGGGCCGTGCGGTGCAGTGTGCTGCCGCACGGCCCCGCCCCCTACATTCCCCAGCGGCCCTCCTCCCTCCTGACGGGCAGTGGCAGCAGCCAATCCAGCCGCTGCCACAACCACGGGCGGGGGTGAATCCCATTGACTGCGGTAAACGGTAAGTAACCAGATGTTACTTTCCGTTCACCACGGCCATGGTGGCCTTTCAGCACACTTCTCGACCTCCTCGCGTCTGGAGGCCCAGAAGTGTGGTGAATGCAAACACGGGCCGCGTTTGACTGTGGTGCACATCTGGCGGCGAGCCAACAGATGTGCACCACAGTCAAACGCGGCCCATGTTTGACCGTGGTCCAGCCGGGGTGAATTCCCCCAATGTAACGTCTGAAATCACCCATAGTGTCAGTCCTTTTTATCTGGCTGGGTTTTTGGAGGGCAGGGATAAGTATTAGGGGTGAAGGGCTTGGGCAGGGAGGGAGGGCATTATATTTATATTAGATTTTATATCTTTGGTATTTTTATTTGTATATCTGTTTCATGTGTGACCCACCTTGAGCCCTAGGGATAGGGGGTGGGGCTATTAATGTAAATAAATAAATAATAAATCCGTGAATTGTTTGCAGAGCACTTTCAGATGGGAGCCTGTGTGTCCCAATGGGTTGGACTCGAGACGAAGGCCCTTTTCACACGGACGCTCTAACACTGATAAAATGGGTGTTAAAATGTATTATACATGTTGCAGGGCTGCAGGTGTGCTCTATGGGTGCCCTGCAACATGGTAGGTGTGCTTGCTGCTCTGACCACTGAGCCTGCTCTAGGTGCTTTGTCTTCACGGAGGCTGTGCACATAGATGGGGGCGGGGACAAACATTGGCCTGGATTGGGCCCACGTTGCCCCAGCACTAGGCCGTGAGTGGAGGCTTCTTGGAGACTCCGTGGTGCATGGGAGTGTGCATCTCACAGCCACCTAATAAATGGGCAGCGAACACCCTCCTAGTGTGGGCTATCGTCTCATTTGTAAACACTTGGAGTGTTGCCCAGTTTGAGTAAGAGAGAGAGAACATATCCACGATGCTGTTTATAATGAAGCTGCAAACAAGAAAAATACTTGTTGATGGAGAATCAGACACTGAAAAAAGTGACCGCAGACAACCAAAGGGAAATTCCTCAGCAATATGGTGTAACGTAAGGCGTTTCTGCTACAAGAACCTCGAGGTGAATTTCCCCAAAAGCTAAGAGTTCTATGTGGAATTTGGTGTGGTTTCCATGGTTCAAGCAGTCTGTGCAGGGTGGATTCCATCAGTTCCTCCTAGGAGTAACCACAATGTCATACACTTCCTCTGAAGAGAAAGATGTCTTATCTGCGCTGCCTATGCTCACAGGGAAAATGCTGCCACAAGCTTGATTGGAGCACATGGACCCTTCCAGTGTCTGTTCCTGGATGTAACAAAGCTGAGGCAGGTCCAGGCTCATCTCCCAATGATAGATGCCGGGCCTCCCTAAGGAAAAGATATTGGGTCTCCAAGGGGAGGGATTAGGGAGGACTGTGAGCCCCTCATTTAAGGTTGCTACCACTCTAGAGAGGATCCATCCCGGAGCCATTCTGTTGATACCCTTTAAAGTTGATATTGCTCTGTTGGGAATATACCAGAGATACCGTTAATGGATTACTATAGAGACTCTTGCAAGACAATGAATTTAGCTGCAGTATATACTATAGCTTAATTGGAAGGACCCTCTGGGCCCCTTGGAAGGAGAATGGTTGAACCGGTCACGATATAATTTCACAGTGGAAACAAAATCCTGGCTAACCTTAACAATGACATCACCAATTTTCTAGCAAAATGGACATCCTGTTTCAACATTATGCAAGGAAAAGACTAAGAGACTTCCCCAAGTGAGAAATCCTTCCTATTTAACAAAACTGATATAATTCTATAATTATTGCTTGATCTAGAACAACTGTATATGTCGCATTACACAGTTTTATTGTCTTTCTGCATTGTTTGATTACTTGTTTTTATTTATTTATTTGGTTTAAACTATTGTACATTTTGTTATACATTCCATCAATAAAAGAGAGAAAAATTCCCTTAAAAACCACACCCCGACCTGATAAGCCTCCCCAAACCCCATCCATCCTTATCCCCGCCTGCCAAGCACCTGTCCAGACAGAAAGGTCTGACATTGCTGCCAAAAGATGAGCAGGCTCAGACTTAGAAGAACTTCCATGGGGAGGGAATTCCATAATTGTGAGGCAGCCACCGAGAATGACTCGGCATGCCCTTGTGGAAACTTAGCAGGCAGATTGTACCTGCAAGAGGGCGCTCCCATCTGACCTCAGAGTCCACAAACAGACATAATGCTAGCTCCACTTTAACACCACTTTGACCATTTTTAAACAAGATGCCCCCAGACACAAATACCCAGTGTCCACATGGGGGAGCGTCTCGTTTGAATTTGGAGGTGCGTGAGTGCGCGCTCCCATGACCCATGCACCTCCACCCACCTCCAAGCACGGAGCAACGGACAAAAAGGCAGGGCAGAACTGGAGCAATAGTGTCATGTAGTTCTGGTGACGCCAAGACTCCCATTTTGGCCTATGGGGGTCCCAGGGTCAAACCACAAGAAGTGGCAAACCTAGCTACATTGCACCTACTGGGGCTGAAAACAGACAACGCTAACTCCACTTTAATGCTACATTAACACCGCTTTAACATTCCTTATGCATGTTACAGGACTGCATAGGGCACCAATACAGCCCTGCAACATGCATAATCAATGTTAAAGTGGAGTTAGCGTTATGTCTGTTTTTACTCTGGGTATGTGGTGCAGGAAACAGCCTGCTCCTTGCTGGCAGCTGCCAAAGGCAGGCACCAAAGGCTGCTGGGTGTTTTGTGGCCATTTAAGGCTAAGGGCTTGGGATTGAGGGGTGGTCTAGGAGTTGGATTAGGTTTGTTTATACTTTAAATGTTCTTTACGGAGGATATGGGAATGGGATGGGGTGAAAGAAGGTTAGGAGTCTGAGAAGCATGGAAGGGTGAGTTAATGAGGGGGGATATGGCTTGGGTAGGAAGATTAGGGTGAGACTCCCCCAGGTGAGAAATGGAGGGGAGTAGGATGGGAAGTNCAGCCGGGGTGAATTCCCCCAATGTAACGTCTGAAATCACCCATAGTGTCAGTCCTTTTTATCTGGCTGGGTTTTTGGAGGGCAGGGATAAGTATTAGGGGTGAAGGGCTTGGGCAGGGAGGGAGGGCATTATATTTATATTAGATTTTATATCTTTGGTATTTTTATTTGTATATCTGTTTCATGTGTGACCCACCTTGAGCCCTAGGGATAGGGGGTGGGGCTATTAATGTAAATAAATAAATAATAAATCCGTGAATTGTTTGCAGAGCACTTTCAGATGGGAGCCTGTGTGTCCCAATGGGTTGGACTCGAGACGAAGGCCCTTTTCACACGGACGCTCTAACACTGATAAAATGGGTGTTAAAATGTATTATACATGTTGCAGGGCTGCAGGTGTGCTCTATGGGTGCCCTGCAACATGGTAGTTGTGCTTGCTGCTCTGACCACTGAGCCTGCTCTAGGTGCTTTGTCTTCACGGAGGCTGTGCACATAGATGGGGGCGGGGACAAACATTGGCCTGGATTGGGCCCACGTTGCCCCAGCACTAGGCCGTGAGTGGAGGCTTCTTGGAGACTCCGTGGTGCATGGGAGTGTGCATCTCACAGCCACCTAATAAATGGGCAGCGAACACCCTCCTAGTGTGGGCTATCGTCTCATTTGTAAACACTTGGAGTGTTGCCCAGTTTGAGTAAGAGAGAGAGAACATATCCACGATGCTGTTTATAATGAAGCTGCAAACAAGAAAAATACTTGTTGATGGAGAATCAGACACTGAAAAAAGTGACCGCAGACAACCAAAGGGAAATTCCTCAGCAATATGGTGTAACGTAAGGCGTTTCTGCTACAAGAACCTCGAGGTGAATTTCCCCAAAAGCTAAGAGTTCTATGTGGAATTTGGTGTGGTTTCCATGGTTCAAGCAGTCTGTGCAGGGTGGATTCCATCAGTTCCTCCTAGGAGTAACCACAATGTCATACACTTCCTCTGAAGAGAAAGATGTCTTATCTGCGCTGCCTATGCTCACAGGGAAAATGCTGCCACAAGCTTGATTGGAGCACATGGACCCTTCCAGTGTCTGTTCCTGGATGTAACAAAGCTGAGGCAGGTCCAGGCTCATCTCCCAATGATAGATGCCGGGCCTCCCTAAGGAAAAGATATTGGGTCTCCAAGGGGAGGGATTAGGGAGGACTGTGAGCCCCTCATTTAAGGTTGCTACCACTCTAGAGAGGATCCATCCCGGAGCCATTCTGTTGATACCCTTTAAAGTTGATATTGCTCTGTTGGGAATATACCAGAGATACCGTTAATGGATTACTATAGAGACTCTTGCAAGACAATGAATTTAGCTGCAGTATATACTATAGCTTAATTGGAAGGACCCTCTGGGCCCCTTGGAAGGAGAATGGTTGAACCGGTCACGATATAATTTCACAGTGGAAACAAAATCCTGGCTAACCTTAACAATGACATCACCAATTTTCTAGCAAAATGGACATCCTGTTTCAACATTATGCAAGGAAAAGACTAAGAGACTTCCCCAAGTGAGAAATCCTTCCTATTTAACAAAACTGATATAATTCTATAATTATTGCTTGATCTAGAACAACTGTATATGTCGCATTACACAGTTTTATTGTCTTTCTGCATTGTTTGATTACTTGTTTTTATTTATTTATTTGGTTTAAACTATTGTACATTTTGTTATACATTCCATCAATAAAAGAGAGAAAAATTCCCTTAAAAACCACACCCCGACCTGATAAGCCTTCCCAAACCCCATCCATCCTTATCCCCGCCTGCCAAGCACCTGTCCAGACAGAAAGGTCTGACATTGCTGCCAAAAGATGAGCAGGCTCAGACTTAGAAGAACTTCCATGGGGAGGGAATTCCATAATTGTGAGGCAGCCACCGAGAATGACTCGGCATGCCCTTGTGGAAACTTAGCAGGCAGATTGTACCTGCAAGAGGGCGCTCCCATCTGACCTCAGAGTCCACAAACAGACATAATGCTAGCTCCACTTTAACACCACTTTGACCATTTTTAAACAAGATGCCCCCAGACACAAATACCCAGTGTCCACATGGGGGAGCGTCTCGTTTGAATTTGGAGGTGCGTGAGTGCGCGCTCCCATGACCCATGCACCTCCACCCACCTCCAAGCACGGAGCAACGGACAAAAAGGCAGGGCAGAACTGGAGCAATAGTGTCATGTAGTTCTGGTGACGCCAAGACTCCCATTTTGGCCTATGGGGGTCCCAGGGTCAAACCACAAGAAGTGGCAAACCTAGCTACATTGCACCTACTGGGGCTGAAAACAGACAACGCTAACTCCACTTTAATGCTACATTAACACCGCTTTAACATTCCTTATGCATGTTACAGGACTGCATAGGGCACCAATACAGCCCTGCAACATGCATAATCAATGTTAAAGTGGAGTTAGCGTTATGTCTGTTTTTACTCTGGGTATGTGGTGCAGGAAACAGCCTGCTCCTTGCTGGCAGCTGCCAAAGGCAGGCACCAAAGGCTGCTGGGTGTTTTGTGGCCATTTAAGGCTAAGGGCTTGGGATTGAGGGGTGGTCTAGGAGTTGGATTAGGTTTGTTTATACTTTAAATGTTCTTTACGGAGGATATGGGAATGGGATGGGGTGAAAGAAGGTTAGGAGTCTGAGAAGCATGGAAGGGTGAGTTAATGAGGGGGGATATGGCTTGGGTAGGAAGATTAGGGTGAGACTCCCCCAGGTGAGAAATGGAGGGGAGTAGGATGGGAAGTTAGCCAGACCCCTTCATTATTTATTTATTTATTTATTTATTATTATTATGATGATTATCCTGCCCTATCCTGCCAATGGCAGCTCAATGCAGCTTACAATTTAAAATCACTAAAACCATAAAATACAAAGGTACAATATATAAATATAATTTACACTATATAAACAAATACAAACAGTGTTTTTTTTTGGGGGGGGGAACCCACCCACCTCCTACCCATTTGCCCAACAAAAAGTTTGTCAAAATAGCAAGTTTTTACACTGACATCGAAAGGCGGGAGGATTCGGGGACAAACGGACCTCTGCTGCAAGGGAGTTGCACAGCTGTGGTGCTATCACCAAGAACGCCTTCTCCATGGTTGCTGCCCGTGACACCCAGGGGACCTCAAGGAGGGTGCTTGAAGCTGACCACAGGGGCTGCTCCAGGACCTGGGGGGTGAGGCGGTTCTGTAGGTAAGTTGGATCCCAGAAAACTATATGCAGCCAATGAACTGAGTGCAGAACTGGTGTTATTTATATGCTCATGGCGAACCATCCCCTTATTAAGGAGATGGGCCGCCGCATTCTGCACCAGCTGAAGTCCTGGAACCGTCACCAGGGGTAGCCTCACATAGAGCGCATTACAGTAGTCCAATCTTGAAGTGATGAAGGTATGAATGATAGTGGCAAGGTCAGAGATGTACGGCCGAAGTCGCCTCACCAGATGTAATTGGCCAAATGAACTCCTCGCCACAGCCACCACCTGGGCATCCAAGTTGAGTTGTGAGTCAAGGAGCACCCCCAGACTCCAAACCTGAGGAACCAAGAAGGGGTGGACCTCATCAATTACGGGGGACCTCCACATCCCCAGCACTCCCCACTAGCATCATCTCTGTCTTGTCAGGATTCAGCTTCAGATGACTCACCCTCATCCAATCTCCCACAGCCACCAAACACTACGTAAGCAACGAGACTGCTGGGTCTGTATCAGCTGAAAACAAGAGGCAGAGTTGGGTGTCATCAGCATATTGATGACACCGAACACCAAAACCTCTCATGACCTCACCCAGTGCAAGGGCGGTGGGCCGCGTAGGGCCGGAGGGGCAATGCCCCTCCTTGCCCCAGGACTCCCCCGGCTGGCTGACCCCGACACTGAGGCGCTTAAAAAAAAAAA
>QEPC01013865.1:10558820-10572177 GCA_003113815.1 Sphenodon punctatus | reverse complement strand
CTGCTGGGTTATGTCATGCCACTGGCCTACCGTGCCCCCTGGCTCCGCCTACCATCCCCCTGGCTCCACCCCTAGACCTACCGGCCTTACTGCCCCAGTGCCCCTCCAACATCAAAACCCACCAGCTGCCCCTGACCCAGCGGCTGCAGGTACACATTGAACAGGAGAGGGGACAGAATAGATCCTTATGGAACACCACATGTGAGATCCCGGGGGAGATGAAGAATGATCCCCCAGCAACCACACGCTGGGTCCTCCCGGCCAGGAACGAGAGAAACCATTCAAGAACAATTCTGCCCACTCCATAAGAGGGGAGGGAGGTTTACAGTGTTAATAAACATCATAGCCCCCTACAAGTGGGTGTTGGAAGGGGACGCCTCCAAGTAAGAGATAGAGGAATAAAAGTGGGTGGGATGGGATGCTTGGGTACAGGGAGAGGTGAATTTAAAAATAAATAAATACGGTTTTGAATCAAGATGGGGGTATTTATGATCATTGTAAGTCACCTGGAACCATTTCTGGGATAGGGTGGGGTAAATAAATAAAATAAAATAAATAATAATAATGAATAGTTGACAGCAATAAAATGCAATACTAAAACAATTTAAAATAAGCAATCCAATTAAAGTATAAGAACAATTAAAAGTGTGCCTAGAATAAATAATAAAAACACAAAATTGGAGGGGAGCGGTCCGGAAGGTATTGTAGAAGGCCCCTGATGTGAACAGGTTGGAAATGTTAGGACTGATAATAGCAGAGGATAATTGGAGGGGGTAAGATGTAATTATTATTGGGGGGAGTGTCGATTGTGTATTGTTTTTGAAACGCTGGGTTCCCCCGTGTGGGATATAGACCCTAGCATTGCTGTATTTGTGTGTTGCTTTGATTGTTGGGTTCCCCTGCGTGGGGAAAAAAAAACAATTATTGTATTTATTTTCTGTTGCGAGCCGCCTCGAGCCACCTTTGGACGGGAGAGTGCGGGATACAAATTATAAATGAAATGAAAAATGGAAGAAAAAAAAACAAAAACTCACGCCTGCCCAGAACCACCCCTTAACTATCCCCCCCCACTAAATGCCTCAAGTTAGTCTAAGCTCTTGGGCAGGGACCGTGTCTATCATATTATCTGTAAAGCACCAGATATATCGCTGGTGCTATATAAATGCTAATAAAATAATAATAATAATAATAATAATAATAATACAAATGTCTGAGAACCATTGTGCTGAACAATGACATGGGCAAGCAGAACAACTTACTATGACAGGTCACTGCAAAGGTTTCCTCACTTAGTGTCAACACTCTCTAATTACAACGATTAAGATTAGGACTCTGATTGTTTTGTTTTCATTGCAGTTCTTATTTCCCACCCACCCTGAAAGCAGGAAAACAGAGGGTAGATGGTGTCATTTACTACCAACAATGGTGGTAACAACAGTGGAGATTCCTCTGGGTGCATGCGTGTGTGCCATCACATGCACGGTGATGCACATGTTTTTCCAGCTAGCGCACAGTGCAGGAAGTTATCACATTGAGAAACAAAGGACGACATTACTTAATGATTACTTGTTTAAGCCCCAGGCTTAGTTACTCACTGATACACCATGTGGAGAACGTGGCCCACTCTAGGTTCCCAAGAATGCTAAGGACTTGTCTGCATTAAATGCTTAATCTCCTTTATCATTGGTTAACTCCTGAGTTTGTGGGGGTGCAGGATAAAGCTTGGGGTTGCAACCCCTAAGGTCCCTCTGGAGCAGTGTGTGAATATTTACTATTCATTTTATTTAATTTATTTATTTATTATATATTTTTATTAGCCGCCCCCTCATACCTATGGCATCTCGGGGCGGCTTACAGCATAAAACACACAAATAAAATACCCTAAAAACTCAATTTAAAAATACATAGCTGCATCAAATTTAAAATACCATAAAAATGTCTTTAAAAATACCCCCCGACTACCCCACCCTCCCCTCCTCCCCTCCAAAGGCCTGGGCAAACAGTCAGGTCTTACAGGCTCGACGAAATGACAAGAAGCCTGGGGCCAGGTGGGCTTCCTCCATGAGGGAGTTCCAAAGCCTGACCACCGAGAACGCCCTCTCCATTGTGGCCCCCCGTTTTACACGGGGGACCTCCAGAAAGGCGCCCCTGGTGGACCAAAGGGATCGCTCTGAGGCGCAGGGCCGGCCTTAGTGGAAGTGGGGCCCTGGGTGGGGAAAGAATGTGGGGGCCCCCCACTAACTTAAGGTGCTGCTGGCGGGTTTGCCACCGCCGGCCACCAGGCCTAAGGGCACTCCCCGCTAAGCTCGGGGTGTTACCGGGCCTGGGCTCAGGGATGGGCGGAGGGGCGCTCCCCTCCCCCCATCCCCAAGCCTGAGCGGCCGTTCGGATCACGTACCTGATCCACTGTTGCCGCTCCGCTCCTCTTTCCGCGGGGCCCGGGCCGCTGCCTCCAGCTCCAGCCTGAGGCCGAGGCGCCCTGGGCTCCAACCAGGCTGTGGAGGGGGCCAGCGGCATAAGGGAGAGGCGGGGCCTCTGTTTCTCCTCACTTCTGACGGAAGTGAGGGAGAAGGGAGAGGCCCCGCCTCTCCCTCACGTCGCGACGCTGGTTGGCCGGGCCCCCTCCGCTGCCTGGCTCAGTCTGTTACAGACTGAGCCAGGCAGCCAAGGGGGCAGTTTACTTTTGGCCAGGGGAAATGAGGGGGAGGCGGACCATCTGCCACTGTCTTCTTCATTTTCCCTGGACGACTGTGACAGGCAGCGGAGATGGGGGGCACAGAGTGTGGGAGAGGCGGGGCCTCCGCTTCTCCCTCACTCCTGCTGGCCCCCTCTCTGCTGCCTGTCAGACGCACGAGCTGGCTCCTGAGGGCCCCGCACTCGGGCTGGGAGCTGGGCGCGGGCCTCCCTCAGGAGCGGGGCCCTGGGCGGCCACCCCTAACCGCCCTGTGGTAAAGCCAGCCCTGCTGAGGCGTGGAGGGCGAGGCGGTCCCCCAGGTATGAGGGGCCCAGACCGTGCAGGGCTTTATAGACCAACACTAACACGTACTATGGGTACATCCATGTTAATACTGGGTTTGTAGTAAACAATCATCAAGCCACTCCAAGAGTGCTTTGTAGTAGGAACTGTTTGGGCTGTACTGGTCACCAGCCTCCTCTCTATGGTCTTCTGCCAAATGCGACTCCTTGAATCATACGTTAAGAGCCATGCCCTTCCTCTCCCAGTTAAGAGCCATGCCCTTCCTCTCCCAGTTTGTGGTAGGCAGCATGCAGTACTTTTCCTTATAGTAAAAACGTTCACATGGTTACAGGGGGGTGTCTGTGTTACTTTATCAAGAGACAAATCATCACAAACTGTGTTTTGTGCAAACACAGCTTTAGGGAGCTCCATCCGGTTCCCTCCCTCCACCTCCTTCCAGTCCTGCCCCACTATAATTGTCCAGAAGCAACACCAAAAGGCTGTTAGACTCAATGTACAAGGCAGCCGGATGAGAACCATTAGAAAAGGCATCTGCAACGGGTGGCTTCAAAGCCTGAAGCAGTGCGCTAATAAAACAGGCTAAGCAGGAAGGCAGGCCAAAGGGCTTGAGGAGAGAACTGGTCATGCACTGGTACCTGTGAGGGGGAGGGGGGCTCTATGCAATCCCGAAAATGTAGTAGATTTAATGCAGCAGATAAATATGATTTTTTTTAAAGTTCCTTAGTCTAGAAGGAAAGTGCAATTTTTAGATATTGCCCATCTACTGCAAAAATCCACATCTAGTTTGCGATCTGGTGCCCTTTGAATATTTTCCCAGTAAAGCTAATAGTGCTAAATAATACGTTTGCAATAAGCAAAAAAGGGCGGAAATTTTGACTACTGAAAATTCATTCATAAATTCTAGCAAAACTTCAAGCAACTTGTTAACCGCCGCCGCTTCAGGTTCCATTGTTCGTTCTTGGTTACGCCTCTGTTTCTAAATAATTGACCCTTTCCTATCTGCCCCCACCTCACTGATGGCTATCAGCCTCCAAACCTCTGTTGTGCCCCCTTTGAAATGCTAACCGTCACCTGGCCTAGCTCTCCCCTACCACCATGGGCGCGGAGAACAGTGGGAAGAGGAAACAAGGAGCTGGCTCCCACCTGGCCCCACCCCTTCCAAGTGTCGGGACGTCATGAAGCTCAAGCCTTTCCTAGCCTGAGCCTGACCCTTTCCCAAGTGTCTTGATATCAGAACTACTCGGAAAGACGTGCGGTCATATCAAAGCGGTGGAACAAGTGGCTTTCCTGACCCCTGCCTCCCCACTGAATATAATTCTACCGGGGCCCTTATTTATTTAATCAAATTTATTTTCTGCCCTTCTGATTATTGCCCACCGCTGCCTCTGTAACATTGGCTATTTTGCACAGGCTCATTTACATTTGCTCACATTTTTTAATGGAAATAACAGCACCCTCCCTAGTATTGTTTTCCTGTATATAGACCTGTCTTGCATTCCTCAGTCTACGGTTGTGACTTGTTACCAGTCTGAAGAAGGGCCTGAAAGCTTGCACAGGGTCTTCCACAACAGTCAGAAGATGGTCCAATAAAATAAATGATCTGAATTCATTTGGGTGTTTTTAAACAAGCAGGGCGAGGTGGTGGTGGAAGGTTGTGGCTGTTGAGTAGCACTGCTGCGGAGCACCCATGCAGGTGGAGTGAGCAGGGAGCACTTCAAACGGGTGGCTCCCAAGGTGACTATCCCAGCCACGGAAGCATCCACTGTACATCTAGTTGGTCCCACACAGAGCACTTCGGATTTCCTGGCCGTGCTCCGTGTGTGGCCATGAGTCAATGCTCTGTGACTCATTAGAGCGAGCATCTGGCTGCTCCACCTTCAGACAGGGGGTCCGCTCTGTGGCTCCTGGGTGGCCGTGCAGGGGAGCATCTTGTTTGAAGACACCCTTTGTCTTCATCTCTTATTTTTGGGACCAATATCTCAAAACTGCACATTCTAGAATAAGGAACTTTTTCAAATAATATTTATCTGCTGCATTCAATCTTGATTGCTCAAGAACAGTCTGGTGGTGAACAACTGGTTGTAGTTTGGAGTGGCTGCAGAAAGAATCCTTTGCTTTGCCAGGCAAGAATGGGTCATTGGGAGTCATCATGAGTCGGAGGACTGAATAGGTTTGAAATAATTAGCAAATCCCGAAATGTGACTCAGTTCAAGATTGGAAGCTCTTTGGCACTTGGCCAATGAGCAGCTTTGAGTGTAGCAAAGGCAAGGAGGGGAAAAGCCGTCATGATATAAAGAGAGAGGTTATACATCCCTAGAGATATGCTATTCTGATGGAACCAGTCTGGAAATGTCAGTACAAAAATGTTTTGCCCTTTCTTATGCCAAAAAGTGTCATGCACCAAGTGCTTATCGAGATGATGAGCAAACCTAGGAAGGGTTTGACAATCTCAGCGAGAAAAGGCCATCAGCCAGGCTGTTTAGAATGCATCTACACCTGGGCTGGGCAACCTCCAGCTGAGGGAGCCAAATGTGACCCTCAGCTCATTTTTATCTGTCCCTGGATCCAGTTCCAGTTCCCTTCGCCTGCACAGCACTGAAAAACTGAGCTCAGTGGGAGGGAGCAAAGAAGAGGGCATGCAGACAAGATGAGGGTTCAGAAGCTGCCTGCAGCTGATGCAGAATGCAGTGGCTCACCTGTTGGGGGTGGGTTCTTGGGAGCACATTACACCAGTGCTCCCAATAGCTGCCTGCCAATAGCTGCCCCACAATTATGGAACTTCCTCCCTTGCCTAAGCCCGAGCCTGCTTATCTTCCAGAAGAGATAGAAGGTCTTTTTGTTTGGCCAGGCATTTGGTAGGCAGGGATAGGGTGGGTGGAGGGGTTAGGGAAAAGTTTGTTGGGTGGCAGGGATAGGGAATTTTTTTAGTTTGATATGTTTTTATATTTTGTAAGATTTTGGAAATTAATAAATTGGAACTATAAATAATTACAAAATGAAATGTAATAAAGATCATATAATCATCCAAACTATATAGGATCCATGAAAAATGAATCAGTCACTTATTCACTATAATGAAGGCAGTTCATATAACTTTCAAACTTCTATAGAACTGTAATATTTTCACTTATATATTGCGATGATTATCATTTCTCTCTGATGGTAGAAGTTAAATTTTCTTTGATAGAAAAACAATTGCCTCGACATTTCGCTTTACAGCTTCTTCAGGAGTATACTAAATAATCAATTTTTTTTGCTATGCAGTACAATTATCACAGAATCAGCTTTTTGGATGTGTGTGTACGTATAAATAGTGATAAATCGATATCCACCACCACATTTACTAAGCCAACAGATTAAAAATGTGTATTTGCATTACAATAGTCATCATCCCAGACATTTGATAAGCAATATACAAAAAAAACAATTTAGAAGGCTTAAAATAAATTGCTCTGTACAGTTAGATTTTTTTTGCAGGAGGCTAAGACCTTGAAACATAGGTTTTTGGTTAGGAACTATCCACAAGAAGTGGTTGAAAGAAGTTTTAAAGAAATTGCCCTTATTCCCAGGGAGCATATATTACAGGAATCCCCCAGAAAAGATAGCTTTATAGATTATCTTTCGTAACAATTTATAATACTTAGTATGGCAGTCAAGAACATTGTAACAAAATATTGGAACATCATTAATCACATTGAAGAGCAGTTACCATTATTCTCCTATAAAAGAGGGGGAAATATAGGGAACTACCTGGTTAGAACTAGACTCTCTGCAGCCACCTCTGGGCAAGTACCATTGGATAGAACAATTCTCCAAGGGAATTTCCCATGTGGACAATGTGTTAATTGCCCTTTTAGTCTAAAATTAGAGAATGTAAGGACTATAAGGGCAGAGTATATCAGATAAAGGATTTTATCAATTGCAGCACTACTTGGGTTGGTTACGCAATATAATGCCTGTTCTTAAAGCTCTATCTAGGGAAAACCACAAGGAATCTGAAAACTAGGATCACAGAGTGCATAGGAGTAAGCTTAAGAACAGAACACCTAATGCTCCTTTAGTTGAGCACTTTAATCAATGTCATGATTCAGCTGTGTCCTCCTCCTTTTGGGGAATAGAAAAGCTCAAACCTTCTTCAGATCCTAAACCGTTGGCTAAAAGAGAGAGTTTCTGGATTACAGTTCTGGATACAATACAACCACGAGGATTTAATGATTTAATTGACTGTATCTTATAAATGTATTGCCCTTTAGTTGATTGGAGCATTAGGGAAAATAGGGGGCTATTATGCTGTATTTAGTGGGGTTGCTTTCCATTTGTAGGCACCCTCTGGAAGTCATAGGATTGGCTCTTGGGATTAGTCAATCCTTATTAAGTATCTTCCTTCCTGGAAGGGATGTTGATGCTTGGGGGAAGTGGGGGCATGCTGGGGCAGTGCTGCCTTCATGGGTAAGCCCTGTCCCCCCACCCTGGAAAGCCCACTCATAATTGGGACATGATCCCCGCCCACCACAGCTTTAAGAACATAAGTGCCATTCTGGGTCGGACCAGTGGTCCATCCATAGAGTCCACATTCTGTCTCGGACAGTGGCCATTCTCAGTCGCTTTGGAGAAGTACTCCACAGGTCTTAATGGAGTGATCTATTCCCTGCTGTTCAGTCCCAGCTCCTGATAATCAGAGGTTACATTCCCCAACCTACTTGGCTAATAGCCATTAATGGCTTTATCTTCCAGTCTTTTATGGCGCTACGTGTCCACACCTTTCAATCTGCTGTGTTACAAGGGTGTTATCAAGGTATTCCAAGAAAATCCATAGTATGTCAATGTAATAGTCTTCCAGGCCCGATTCAAAGTGTTGGTGTTTACCTATAAAGCCCTATATGGTCTGGGCCCTGCTATCTGTGAGACCGTCTCACCCTCTGTGCCCTGGATCGACCCCTGCGGTTTGCGGGAAGCACCCTTCTTGGTGTCCCCCAACCCCGGGTGGTGCAGCGGGCTGCAATGGAGAGGGCGTTCTTGGTGGCGGTGTCCAGGCTGTGGAACTCCCTTCCGGTGGAGGCCCTAGTGGCCCAGGACCTTGCCTCATTTCGGCGACAGTGCAAGACCTGGCTGTTCCGCCAGGCCTTTGGTGAGGAAGGTGAATGAGGGTGGGTGGGGAGGATGGGGTTTTTAATTTGTTTATTCTTATGGTTCCCTTTTATGTATATTTTTAAATATTTAAAATTTTGTAAGCCGCCTCGAGCTGCCTAGGCAGGAGAGGCGGGATGTAAATAATGAAAATTAAATAAATAAATAAAATGGATGGCACGGATCCTGCCCCTTCCCGAGTGCAGCCCTTAAGCACCCCCGTCTCCAACTTCTCTGCGGCCCTTGGAGCTGTACTAGATTTAATAGCAGCCCCTGGGAAGGAAAAGGTTCCCTGCCCCTGATCTCCAGGGAGTGGCATCTGCTCCAATAAACAAGCAATTCACTTTCCTGCTACAGATAACAGGAGTCTAGAGCTACCATGGAGTGAGGGGGCTCAGCTGAGCCTGCGTCCTACACTCGGAGGGGGCCTGCCCCTCACAAGGAACCTGAGCACCTCTAGTTTGGGGGTGGGGGGAGCCTGCTAGGAGCTCAGTAACTGCTGTCTTCATGGATAAGGTCCACGCCCACTGCCCTCCCACTCTGGAAATCCAGCCCCTCGGTTCCCCCATCATTGGGACACAAGCCTGGGTCCGCCCCAGCCTTGCTACTGCACAGACAGATAATGTCCCAGTCTGTTTGTATGCGACACCTTTGTAAACTAAATTAGCAATAAGAGGTATTTGGGGAATAACAAGCACGACCTAAATGTTTTTAAACTGTTAGTCGCCCCGAGCTGTTTTCAGGAGGGGCAGGCGAAAAATTGATAAAAAATAAAAATCAATCAATTAAATTAATTAATTAATTAATTCATTAGTTAAAAGCTGGAGAAAAATACTAAGTGCTTTAGAGCTTGCAGGTGTAACTGGGTGCCTGTTTTCTACACATACCCTGTTCACCAGAGAGTGCCGTGAAAATAAAATACAGTCTAGACTGCCGGCTAATTGGGTAAGATGGTAATGCCAGGGACATTTATGAAACTAAAACAGGCAGGGAAGAGGTATGACTAGATATCGTTTGGTCTCTAAAATACGTTAATTATCATGATTGTGGAAATTAATTTTTCCTGGAAGGTTCAACCCATTCGCAGATGTTGGGAGCAGCTGGACTGTGAAATAATGGGGCCAACTACTATCATCCAAAGAGAATGAGAAGTGCTATTTAACATGTTGGCAATGCAAGATTGTCCTTTATCAGTTGTGGTGAAAAAACATATCTGTATAGATTAAAGAATTTGCTTAGTCATAGATGATATTAACTTTCAATATGTGTAGTGTCTATGAAGGGTCCTTTCCATCATCCTAGCTAGCATATAAGACTCCCGAGTGTTAATAGCAGATCCAGATAAGCTCATCCCAGGTTTGACATTAGACCAGGAGGTAGGGGGAAGTCAGAACACAGGGCACTTTCTCATGTTACATGGGAGGGGGAGCAACTTGCGTGATCATGACTCCTATTATCGCTGGAATTAGCACACAAGAGAATGTGAGATTCCACTTTTATACCATTAAAATACTCACACATGACCGGGTCCCCAAATGTAGCTCTTACAAGGATGGGTGTTCTCACGGCATAAAAGCAGAATAGCACATTAGCACATGTGCTAATTATCGCAATAACAGAGCCACAATTACGATCAAGCAAGTTCCTCCTCCTGTCCATGTAACGGGAGAAAGCTCTCATAGTCAGCAGTTGGCTAAACTGCATTCTAGGGTGTCAGCAGAATTAAGCTTAGGGGAAGCAGGAGCAGAAGAGATGCTTCTTTTCCAGGCATCGTGACATCATGATGCTCAGAAGGGTTTGGGGCCAGGTAGAAGGCAGAGGGGTGCAACTGCGCCCCTTGCACTGTCCTCCCAGTGCTCAGGGTTGGGTTGTGCAGTAAGCAGTGAGTACTAAGTTTCCTTTTAACCCAAGAAGAATATAGAGTCTGTTCCACTTTCTGCCTGCCCCATGGAAGATCAAGGACTTTCGCTCAGAATCGAGATACTGTCCTAGTGATAAGACTTGAAAGTGGAAAATAAAATAATAATTGTTGGTCTCTCATTGCCAGTCCTCCTCTGGAGTTGTCAAACCTTCACTAACCTACAATTCTGGCATCATTCTGAATTTTCCAGCATGACACGTGGATGCTCTTGAAGTCTTGAGCAGCACTTTCTATAGCCTTCAGTCCGTTTATTCGGACTCAGGGAGCAATCTCCCTCGCGTCCACTGGGAGGCAGCATAGACTTTCCACTGGGCATGCGTAGGGAGCGCTCCCTGCTTCCCCTGTCGAAAGTCTGCCTCCGATCCAGTAGGTTGTGCAGATGGGGTGCTCCACACCCCCACCGGACTTTCCGTTTTTGTCTCCCCCATTGGGGACCCCTGCAAGACATCTTCACAGAAGCCCATAGGGGCTATTGACAGTCTCCTCTACTACCCGGTGCCGGCCTCTGGGTATGGCCCAAATATCCAAGTGCGCAGGGTTCGGCCTCCGGGTACGACCCGACCAGCGTCCCGCCTTGAATGGCGGAAACTGCCCAAACTCGCAAGGCGGCTGCCCGCAAAGCCGCAACACGCCACGAGGCTACATCCCTGAGGCGCGAAACCGAAACCGCACCGGAGCCCCCCACGCAGCCCACAGCTCCCGTTCCACAGGCAGAGGAGCTCCGTGGTGGATCAGGAGACAGGCGCACAGCGGCAGAAACTGAAGAAGTGGAGGAGATGGAGGAGGCAGAATCCTCTGCCTCCTTGCAAGTAAGAGGGGAACAGTCGGTGGAGTCCTTTCAGAGGCTCCAAATGGACGCGCTCAGGTCAATGATGGGGGTCCTGGCGCATATTGAAACCAATCAAAAGAGGGCCCAGAGGCGAACCTCCCCCCCAATCCTTCATTCAAAGGAGATGCAAAAAAGGCGGGAAAGGGCAAACACAAGGCCCATAAACCGACCCACATACCCTTTATCAGAGACCTGCTCGGATCCTCCTCTGAGAACCAAGGGGATGCTTCTCCCTCTGAAGAGGGTGAGCTGCTAGGGTCCTCCTCCGACTCTGATCCCCCTTTGCAGTCCCCGCACAAGAAACGCAGGGCCCAAGAGCGTGCCAAGTCCCCCCCACCCTCCACTTCCTCCTCAGTGGCCTCTGATGATGATGAGGATTATTCCTCAGGGGCAGACAACCAAGCCACCCCCAAATGGGAGGACATCCTGGCTAAGGGCCCCAAGGAGGTGGGCAGGGAACTTCCCTCCGACCAGGGCCCCAAACTTCTCTGAAGGGCGCAGCGGGTCCTAAGGATAACCCCTAGCACTCCAAAGAAGAAAGACTCTGAATCCTCCTAGAAGGATGAGGACTCATTGAGGGAATACATTCCAAAGCTCCATAGTGGCGGTAAAGGAGTCACTCTGGACCAGGTCTTCGGAAAAATTATTAAGGCCCAATGGAAACAGCCTACTAAGGCAACCAAGCTATCTAAAATCCAGCAGTCCCTGTACTCGTTCTCTAAGCAGAGTGACCCCATTTTCAGACCCCCCCAAGGTAGACTCATCAGCCGCCTCCTTAGTCCGACAGTCAGTCTTCCCCTCATTGGAGGACCTGTTACCGAAAGACCCCACTGATAAGGGTATAGAAATTGGACTCCGTAAGAGCTACGAGGCTCTCTCCCATACCCTACAAATGGCCACCACCGCTTCCTATGCCTCGAGAGCCATCATGAAGTGGTTCAAACTAGCCAAGGTCCCGAACATTTCAGCCACCCTCTCATGAAAACTGGCTGCTAACGTCACTCTAGCACATGCCTTCCTCATGGATGCCTCCATGGATATTGTTACCTGGGCAGCCAAAGGCATGGCGGCTAACGTAGCTGCACGCCGCCGTCTCTGGCTCTGCCCATGGCGAGCCGACACCCACGCCAAAAACCTGCTTGTCAATAGCAGATTCAAGGGGGGCAAATTGTTTGGTTCCGCTCTGGACAAGGCCCTCGCTGAGGCTTCTTACAAAGAAAAGAAACATTCCCTCCACTAGGTCCCGACGTTTAAAACTTTTTTTGCCCCTTCCAGAGAGCCAACCAGGGCCACAAGCGTACCTTCTCTTCCTATAGTTCCTGGAATCTGCAGCAACGAGGCAGAGGACACAAAGGGCGTGGATCCAAGCCCAACAGGTCAGCTACACAAGTTTCCTATAACAGATGCTCTGGGTCCCCATCTTATAAACAGGAGTTCACGTCTCCTTGGCCTCTTCCTCCCCCGGCTCCTACCTGCTGGGAGGAAGGCTGCTACACTTCACCCTTCAAACTGTCATACACGGCTACTCCATAGAATTCAGATACCAACCAAGGGAGTTCTTCTGCATCTCTCCCCTCTCAGGCGCCTGCTGCAAACACGCAGTGATGCAATCCGAAATCAACAGACTGCGTGACATAGATGCTATAGAGAGAGTGCCATGGCACGAGAAAGGAAAAGGTCTTAGTATATTCCATCCTTTTTCTCGTGCAAAAGAAAACCGGAGAATGGCGAGCAGTCCTGGATCTGAAACGCCTCAACAGATTCATCAAAATCCAGAAATTCAAAATGGAAACCTTGGCTTCCATCTCAATGGCGATATTGAAGAATGACTGGCTTGCTTCCTTGGATCTAAAGGACACGTACCTGCATGTCCCCATTCTCCCCACTCACCGACGATGGCTCCGGTTTGCGTACAACAACCAGCATTGGCAGTACCAAGCCCTCCCCTTCGGCCTCGCTACAGCCCCCCGGATGTTCACAAAACTGTTGATTCCTGGGGCCACCAGGGGGCATGCGTGGAAAGTAGCTGCACTTAGTGAAAGCTCCTGACAGCCCAACATCAAATGCCTTAAAAAAAAGCCTTTAAACAGCTACCCGGAGCCGCACATGGGGAAGAACTTAAAGCGGAACCCCCCTGGCCCCCCAAAAGCAAAACAAAACGAGCCCCAGGGGCGAGAGAGCCCAGAAAAGCTGCAGAAGAAAGTGAGTGGAGGGGGAGGGGTGCCAGACTCACCACGTGCAAAGATGGCGGCGGCAACAAGATCCAGGCCGGGGGAGCAGCCAGAGATAGCAGAGCAACTAGCCTGTCTCACATACACTATTACCACCCAGCATGAAGCCACCAAGAAACAATGGGAGATCCTGAACAACGGAATTCAGAAGGTAACAAGCGTGGTGGACACTTTAAATAAAAAATTGGATGGGATGGCGGAGAGGGTTACAAGTCTGGAAACCAGAATGGAGGAGAGGGAAGGCCAGAACCAGGCCTGGGAGGAGCGCCTAC
>QEPC01013865.1:10520014-10554706 GCA_003113815.1 Sphenodon punctatus | reverse complement strand
CTCGGCTATATGTCAGAAATTGAGTGGTAAAAGATAACTTACCTATGTAAAGAATAATAACCGAAAGTAACAAATGTATGTCAGTTCTATAGTAAACTTAAATAAAAATATATTTAAAAAAAACAAAAAAAACAAACACCTGTTGATTCCTCTCATCGTGAACCTTCGGCTCCAGGGAGTGGCAGTCTTCCCATATCTGGACGACATCCTGATTCGGGCGACATCCCAAGAATTGGCCCAGACTCACCTCCACCTCACCATTTCCTATCTGGAATGCCACGGTTTTCAGTTCAATCGAGGCAAAAGTCACCTGACACCTACTCAGCACCTCGAACACGTGGGGTTTGTATTCCACACTCACCTAGACAGAATATTCATTCCTCCGGGTTGACAACACAAATTCAGGATCCTAATTGCCTCCATACGTTCACGACCCCAGACTCCTCTCCGAACTCTAGCATCCCGCCTCGGGTGCATGATATAATGCACACGCCACCTCCACTGGGCACGCTTCCATGCGCGCAGCCTCCAGTAACTACTTCGACCCTGGCAGGTGCAAATAATCAACAATTACCCGATGTCCATTCCCACACCAACGGAGACACTACACTCCTTCACCTGGTGGGAAGACCCACTCAGATTTCGGGAGGGAGTCCCCCTCTCAGAACCACACAAGATAGTCCTAACCACAGATGCCAGCCTCTCAGGGTGGGGAGCTCACATCGGCACCACCTTCATTCAGGGGACCTGGTCAGCCACAGACTGCATGCACAGTGTCAACTGGCTGGAACTCAAGGCCATTCACCTAGCCCTCCAATGGCTCCGTCCCCTGGTAGAGAGGCGACACGTAGTCATGTTTACAGACAACACCACAGCTATGGCTTACGTCAACCATCAAGGGGGCTCCCAATCCAAGAGCTCACACAAGGAAGCGTCACACCTGATGATCTGGGCAGAATCCTACCTTCTCTCCCTGTCAGCCCTTCACATAAAAGGGGTCAACAACATCCAGGCGGATGGGTTGAGCCGCCAGGCTATCAACCTGGGGGAATGGTCTCTCAGCCCGACAGCCTTTCAGCGGATCATGGAGTCATTCGGCACCCCGATCCTAGACCTCTTTGCCTCGCCATCCAATCACAAGCTGCCTCGCTTCTTCAGCAGGACCGCTCATCCCAACTCCGAGGCGACAGATGCCCTCAACTGCCTGTGGCCCCCAGGCCTCCTATACGCCTTCCCTCCTTTCCCACTACTCAGCCGGGCAATCCGACATTGCAAGCACCAGTGAGCCACGGTGATATTTGTGGCCCCATTTTGGCCTCGTCGGCCCTGGTTCCCAGACCTACTCGCCCTGTCGCACGGGCCCCTGCTCACATTGTCAGTCACACATGATCTACTGTCACAAGGGCCTCTCCTGTACCAGCATACTGTCATACGCACTCTCTTGGCTCCTAGGCGTAAATCCACCCATCGTATATATCAATGCACTTGGAGAGTTTTTGTGGGTTGGTGCAGAGATAAGCAGATTCCCCCACAGAACCCCTCGATAGGCCAAGTACTGCAATTCTTGCAAGAAGGATTGGACAAGGGGTTACGCCCTAATACGCTTTCCAGACAGCTGGCCGCGATTGACAGCACTTTAGGGGCCTCTGGTAGACCAAGCCTTTCCTCTGACGCCAATTCATGAGAGACGCCCATTGAATCTCTCCACCAGTAGTCCACAGGTTCCCCAATTGGAACCTTAATTTAGTCCTTAAGGTGCTGACTCGTCTCCCTTTGAACCCCTTAAAATGGTCTCTCTATTCTTTCTCTCAATCAAGGTGGCATTTTTAATAGCCATTACCTCTGCTCGACATATATCTGAGATTGGGGCCCTTTCAGCCGATCCCTCCTTTTGCACATTCCAACAGGAGTCGGTGCGACTCTGGCTTGATCCCTCCTTCATCCCGAAGGTTTCCTCCATTTTCCACTTATCCCAAGATATGATCCTACCCTCCTTCTGCCCCTGTCCCCACCACCACTTGGAAAAATTGTGGCATTCTCTAGACGTACGCAGAGCCTTAAAAATATATCTGCTACGCTCAGCCCCCTTCAGGCGCTCCTCCAGTCTTTTAGTTAGCTACTACCCCCGTCACAGTGGCGAGAAAGCATCTAACGCTGTTATAGCGGGCTGGATTTCTAGCTGCATTGCCGAGGCATACAAGGCCTCGGGTCTCCAGCCCCCAATCCCCTCCTGGCCCATTAAAGCAGAGGGGCGGCAACTAATGCAGCCTTTCATTCTTGTGCCCCGATTGGCAACATTTGCAGGGCAGCCACCTGGAAAACCCTGCACACGTTCACCAGACATTATAAGATAGATTTGCACCAATCCGCCAAGGCTGCATTCGGCAGGCAGATCCTTCAAGGGGTCCTGGGTTCTGACTAGGTATTGACCCACCCCTTCTGAATAAATACTGCTTTGTTATCTCCCTGAGTCCGAATAAACGGACTGAAGACTATAGAAAGGGCAATTGGGATTCTTACCTGTGAGTTGCCCTTCTGTAGCGTTGCTGGGAGTTTATTCGGCCCACCCGGGCTGTTTGATTCTATTAGTCCTGAACAGTTATATTTAGTTTAACCAAGTTAGTCTACTTAAGGTGTTCCCTCGATGTTTCGGGGAAGGGTTTGGTTTGTTCTTTATGTCTTTCAGCTCTGGATACGTCGGCTGTGAAACTCCTGGGGAAGCGAGGAAGCGCTCCCTACGCATGCCCAGTGGAAAGTCTATGCTGCCTCCCAGTGGATGCGAGGGAGATCGCTCCCTGAGTCTGAATAAACTCCCTGCAAGGCTACAGAAGGGCAATTCACAGGTAAGAATCCCAATTGCCCTTTCTGGTCATCTATCAGTAGGGACCCATGTTCACTGCACCAAAAAATATTAAATTCTGCAACCAGGGAAGTAAAATTCTGCAAATTCACTGTGAGCATTAGCATTTGCATAATTAACTTTATTTGCATAATTATGCAGGTTTATCCTGCATGGCATGCTCCACCTTTCTGGGGATGACGCCTTGCAGAGCTGCCCTGACCCAAACCAGGGCAAACACCCTTCTCATGGGCAGGCAAATCCGGGACAAAGGGAGGTGAATGGGAGCCCCATCTCATTTGTTAACACTCAGCATGAACATGTTGGCATAACCACTTAGCCTGAGTACCATGCTCAATGGATTTTGAAGCATAGTATGAGTGTTATAGTCTGACATCCAACATTTACAAAGATGGTGTTGGTTTCATATGTGGTTTTGTGTGTCTTGGAAAGCTCAAAAATTGAAAAAATATGAGAGCATTTTTGTAGGTAAAAACATTTAAGACCTCTCTGCTTAAGCAATCGCTGCTATTAAGTTTCTCTCTCTGTGTACAGTTGTCATGACTCATGACGTGCTTCTGCTTTCCATCACAGAATTTACTTAGGCATGGAAGAAGGCTTGTTTAATTAGTATAATCTTGATCCTCGGAGCCATCTGTCTGTTTACTTGGCTAAGACAAAGAAGACCAGCATCTTCAAGTGATAATAAAGGGGACCAGATTTAAGATCTCATCACAGTCCTAGAGACTGCAATCTCATCAGGACTGCAGAGGCGGGGTGCTATTGAAGGGCCTGAAAGTTCATACATCAGTCTCCAGTGAGCTCAATAGATGTAGGGTCTATAAAAGGGGTCAAGGGCAGCCTCACTCTCATGGAAAATCTACTTAAAACAGACAGGACCAAATTAATCCCAGCGGCAACCAACTCCATGGATTTACTACAGTGGTATTGCACTAGGGATAAATTTGGTCTTCAGTTACGAACAGCGATTGGCTTTGGTTAAGGTCTATTGATAATGCATAATTTATCTATAATTTTCATGCATCTCTTTAATGTTAATTTCTGGTACAGAGTGAGAAGCAGAATTACATCCTCTAGCCAAAAGATATGCCATATTGAAACAGAACACTTAGGAAGTTCCGTGAAAATCTCATTGTTTCCATCAAGCTTTGTCCCTTTTAATCTGTTCATATATTTTGTTTATTCCTCACCCGATTTATTCCTAGGGCATCAATACAGTCCTGCAACATGCATAAGAAATGTTAAAACAGTGTTAAAGTTATTGCAGAGGATCATCTTGGAGCTATGGATGCCCCATCCTGTCCTATTTTGTGGGATCAGTTTCAGATGGTGTTGCCTGCCGATGTGGAGTCCTTGTTGGGATCTGTTAGTGCCACCACTTGTGAACAAGACCCTTGCCCTTCCTGGTTGGTGAAAGCCAGCCAGGAGACATTACGGCTGTTGCTGGCTGGGGTGGTTAGTGTCTCCCTTTGGGAGGGCAGGGTGCCTGAGTGCCTGAAGGAGGCTGTGGTTAGGCCCCTGCTCAAGAAACCATCTCTTGATGCTGATGCTCTTGTCAGTTATCGTCCAGTCTCTAACCTTCCCTTTTTAGGGAAGGTTATTGAACGGGCTGTGGCACGGCAGCTCCAGGAACATCTGGACCGCACCAGTTTCCTTGATTCCTTTCAGTCTGGTTTTTGGCCTGGGTATGGTACGGAGATGGCATTTGTGGCCTTGGTTGACGATCTCCGTCTGGCACTGGACCAGGGTCGTTAGGCCTTACTGGTCCTGCTAGACCTTTCAGCTGCATTCGACACAGTCGACCATGAGGTGTTGGTGTCTTGCTTGAGGGACCGTGCCGGGATTGACGGAATGGTCTTGGACTGGTTTTGTTAGTTCCTGGCCGGGAGAACTCACCGGGTGGTCTTGGGGGAGTGTACATCTTCCCCCGGGACTTCATGTGTGGAGTCCCGCAGGGTGCCATTTTGTCCCCCCTCTTGTTTAACATCAATATGCAGCCATTAGGGAAGATCGTGAGAGGGTTTCAGGGCATGCAGTGTCATCAGTATGCTGATGACACTCAGCTCTACCTCTCTTTTTCCATCGATCCAGGCTCTGCAGTCTCATTTTCCCAGTGCCTATCAGCTGTGGGGGATTGGATGAGATTGAGCCATCTGCGATTGAATCCTGACAAGACAGAGGTGATGTTGGTGGGCAAGGGCTTGGGGGCCTGGGGGTGGTTGAATCTCCTCTTGTTGGGGAGGTTCACCCTCTCATGGTCTCTCAAGTGTGGAGTCTGAGTGTGCTCCTCAATTCACGGCTCAGCTTGGAATCTCAGGTTGTGGCTGTGGCAGGGAGTACATTTCAGCAGTTACAACTTGTCTGGCGGCTTTGGCCGTCTCACTCTGACCTCGCCACTGTCATCCATGCCTTCATCACCTCGGGCTGGATTACTGCAACGCGCTCTACGTGGGACTGCCTGAGAAGTTGGTCTGGAGGCTGCAATTGGCACAGAATGCCGCAGCCCATCTCCTTACGGGGGCGGGCCGCAGGGAGCACATGACACCAGTGCTCTGGGCTCTGCACTGGCTGCCTATAAAGCACTGGGCTAAGTTCAAGATACTGGTTCTAACCTTTAAAACCCTTCATGGCCTGGGTCCTGCTTATCTGCAGGATCGCCTCACTCCCCATGTGCCCGTGCATCCTCTGAGATCGTCCGTGGGAGCCTTTTTGGAGGTTCCCTGGGCCAGCTGAGTGGCCACCGATGTTAAATCTTTTTTGGTGGCTGCCCCTGTGCTGTGGAACTCACTCCCGGAGGAGGCTCAGTTGGCTGCCACTTTCCTGTCATTTTGACGTTTATGTAAGACCTGGCTGTTCCGCCACGCTTTCGGAGAGGGGTAGGGGGGGGCGGGGTTGTTTTTCCCTGCACATTAGAATTTTAAACTTTTTTTATTGTTTTATTTTATCTTGTTGTTTGCCGCCTCGGGCTGCCCTGCAGGCAGGAGGGGCAGGATAAAAATGTTATATAAATAAATAAATAAAAGTGGAGCTAGCGTCATGTCTGCTTTCACCCTAACATAAAATGTGATGGAGTGATTTCTACCGCAGGCTTGGGTACCAATCTACCATGGTAAAATGAATTGGGGTATGTTTCTACCCCAGGACCTTTTGCTCACATTTTTTAAATGGTTAATGGTAGTCGACGTTCCTTTGGGGATATTGTGTACCTTCGTGCAGGTGACAATGTCCTAAATGGGCAAAGTTGGAGAGCCACTACCTTGTGAGTTATTGCAAGAGGTGGGCCCCTGGGGTGGGAATCTGTTCCAAGAGTTCTTAGGTTAAAGATGTGCACAATAATGTCCAGAGATAAGGGACACAAGCAGTAAAGTGGCAGAGTCAGCAATTATGCTGTGATCTTGTAAGCCCCAGTCTTGACTTCTCCATCCCTAGTAAATCAACTTTGCTTGTGCTGTATGGAAGGAATAATAATAATTGCAATTGGAATGGATTCTGCTGCCTTTCTAGCCAGGGTTTTGAAACCACACGAACGCAGTTTTACTTATCACAGCAGAGTGCTGCAGTTGGCAGGATGTGCAATAAGCCAAATAAAATGTTCCCTCCTTAAGCGTGCGTTGCTGGGAATGCTGGAAGGAAGGCTTATTCATCCGCTTGGAAGCAGAAACCTCTAAAAAATATCACAAGCATGACATTAAATCATTAAAAAAAAGAATAAAGAAAAAGGCAGCCAGGGACAGTAAAATTTTGTTGCAAGTTACAAAGAGCATATAATAGCTCAGACCCTGAAGGCCAAAGGAACAAGACCAAAAACAGATAGGTCGTAGGAAAAAACTATTGTTGGAGATCAGCCTTTAAATGAACCCATGGGTTTCTATCATCTATTGTATGCAGAATGGTCCAAATGGGAGTAAAGGAACTCCCAGCAGAAATAAAGAACTCTATACTGTCAAATCAATGCTAATTCAGTAGTAGGGTACTAGTAATAATTTCCTTTTCAGATGTGAATCATATTCCATAGGATCTGCCATACTGGAACAGACCAATGGTGTCTAGCCCAGTATCTTGTCTATGACAGTAACCAACAGGGGATGCTTTAGAGCAGGAGTAGGTAACTCCTAGCTCATGGATGACTTCTATTTGGCCTCTTGCCAGCTATTGGATCTGGAGCTAGCTCTCTTCCTCAACATGGAAGGAACATGCTCAAGGACAAGGCAGACAAGATGAAGGTGCACCACAAGTGTAGGGAGACGGGATCTATGCTCTGGAATGCTCTCTTCTCCTCCCCTATCCAAAGTTCCTGTTTAATCATGCATCCCATAGCATAGGATCTTCATCTTGGAGAAGAGGCGACTGATAGGGTGTATGATAGAAGCGTATAAACTCACAAATGGTGTAATTTTACAACATGACACCGAGTAAATAGGGAGTTGTTATTTACCCTCTCAAAAAGAACTTTGACTAAGGGACACACCATGAAATTAATTCTGCTGTAACAACACATATTACATCGCTTCACACACTCTAAAGGTAAAGAAATGAATTACTTATTATTCACATGCCTTAACGAGTTAATATTTACACAGTACATTGCACACTAATATTAACTTTTAAATTTCAGATAGAGTAAAAAACATCAGCACGTTGATTAACTTGTTAATTTTTATTTATTTTTTTATTTTTCTAGATTTCTATACCGCCCCATCCTGCCATGCGTGACGTGAATAAGTAATTAATTTCTTTAACTGTAGAGTGTGTGAAGCAATGTAATATGCATTATGACAGAATTATCATGTTCTTTAAAGATTAGAGGGTGATTTTTTTTTGGGGGGGAGGGGAAGGATATAGAGGGCTAACCTGACCGCCCTCTGCCAATCATACTTACCCCCACCCCCGAATCCCCACCAGCCCCACTTACCCCTCGCCCTGGCTAACCTGACCCCCAACCGTCCCTGCCCTGGCTAACCTGACCCCCTCACTAGCCATACTTAACCCTCGCCCCGGCTAACCTGAACCCCTCCCCAGTCATCCTCCCCCTCAACATCGCTCTGACGGATGTATTTATTTTGACTTTGTTTTCTTACTTTTCTAGTACACTTTAGTCTCTCAGCTCTCCTTGACACTAAAGATATTTATAGTGTGTTGTATGTACAATGCTAGGAGAGCTACAATAGGCATGCGCAACTTAACAATTTCTTCTGTTCTCTTCAACGTGTCATTTTTTTCTATGAGAACGTTTTATTAAAAGCACCATTGTCTACACAAAACTATCAGCGATTCCTTCACCCAGAACTTGAACTGTCGGTAACATTTACTTTTTGTTAAGATTCCTAACTAAGAAATAATTGCCTGCAAAGGATTTGTCACAACCCTGGAAGCGAAGTGACTCAAAACTCCCATGTTAAAGAAAGGCGGAGACTGAATGGAAATGCCTTCTCGCCTTGAGGCCTCTGATTTCTAAACACAATTTAGAATTTCCCCCTTACCTGTGTTTGTCACATCCTAATTGTTTTTGATAGCGATGAATGTATATTGTTTATAATTTTTTTGTATTAGTTACTAGTGCTTCGTAGTGTTAGCTGTGGGTTAGCTTTCATGGCGGACTCATTGTTTTTACTGCAGCATCAAATATTCACAACGTTATCACTGAACTACCCACCCTTGAAGCAGGTCTGCAAAGACTCCAAGTTAATCCATTCTCTTTCCTGGAGATGTTTGCTGTTCTTATTGCCCACCGCAGCGCTTTTAAACCCAACTTATAGGTAGTCCTCCACATAATGGCTAGATCATTCCCATGTTAGCTCTGCCTCCAATTTACCATCTGTAATCAGGGACGTTTGTGTGTCTGTTCAGCTTCAGGAAAGCCTCTATCTTCACCATCTGTAAATGGAGGCATTTGGTCTACTTGAAAGGCATGTGTCAAAGGACTGAATGTTTGGAAAGGTTTATATAAGTGCTAAGTATTATTATTAGCAGCTCCTTTAATGTTCCCCTATGTTCCATCATGCTCCCTTAGGTCCGCTCTCACAATTCTGTCACTGCATCAGGTCCAGACAACACCAGCACGCAGAGAAGCATTCTCGGGGCTGCCCCACAGCTTTGGAACTCCCTTCCTCTGGAAGTTTGTCAAGGTTCAAGCATCTTCAGAAGATAATGCAAGACCTATTTATTTGGATTGACTTTTAGTGGGAGGAAATAGGGTTTGGAGAATTAGGGTTGGAATGGTTTCAATGGGGATCTAATATGATTTTACACCCACCCCCCCTTAAATTGTATTTTGTGAGCTACCCTGAGCCTACAGGACAGGATATAAAATAAAATATACATGGTGGGTTTCCCATTGGTTTAATTTTGACCATCCTACTTCCATACAAGATAAAGCGGGCAGTGCTCTGCCATACAAGGTTCACTATGCGGTGTCCATTTATGCTTCCCTTTCCTGGAATAAGTTTCCAAGCTCTGGGTTCTATTAACAGTCAGGGTTCTTAATCTTTTGATAATGTATTGCCTTTATAAACCACTAAATAAATTCTAAATGTGACATCACAGCAACTTTTAAAATCCAAGAACACCCAAACGCTAGAGACTCCCTCTAAAGACCCATAAAATGATCTTCCGAACATTGGCATCTATCTCCAGGATTATAGAACTATAGATTTGGGATTGCCACCCTACTCTTTTTTCCTTTAGTAAGGTTGTGACCTTATTTCTGTCCACTTGAAACGACCCCGTTTTTGGTCTTCTCCACATTCATCCTTATTTTTCCTTGGTCACTCTTGGAAGATACTTCAAAGATAATCTCATACCCTTTCCTTCCCCCCCCCCTACCATGGATATGAATCAGAATTTATTCCTGCAGTTTCAAAATTTAAAATAATATTAAAGAGATAATTAGGATAAGCCTAACTCCAGAGAAGAGGAATCATTTCAAAGAGGACATTAAAGAAAAATGGGATGTGTCAACAATACAGTAATAAAGCCAGAACAGGAGTAAACATTCCTTAAATATTAGTTATATGCTCAGTTCCAATCACCACCCAAACTGTTAGGTCTGCCTCCTCTATAACATCTCCCACAATCACCGGTCTCCATCTACCCGACTGTTAAATCACTGTTCAGGATTGGGGTTCTTTTAAGCACCTCTACTTCTAGTGAATGGTCATGCAAGTAAAAGAAACCCATTTCTGGACACGACCAGATGAGAAGCCTGGTTCAGAGATGCACCTATTTGTAAGTACCCGGACTGACAAATCTCTTAGTTTCAAAACCCTCATGAAGGGTAGATTTTGGTTAAATATCAGGAAAAGCTTCCGAAGATTAAGAGCCATGCAGCAATGGAACAAGCTGCCTAGGGAGGTTGTAGGCTCTCCATCACTGGAAGTTTTCAGAGAGACTGGATGGCCATCGGTTAGGGATGTTGTAGCTGTAGTCATCCTACATCCAAGTGGGGTTGGACTAGACTCTTGAGGCTCCTTCAGAATGATTCAGTGATTCTATGCTGCTGGTACTAGATATTTGAGAAATCCCAAGCCACAAATTCCTTTGTCAACTATTTTGCACCAGAACACAACTGTTAATTCGTGGTGGAAGACATGCAAACTTCTTGACAAAGAACATGTGTAACTGATGACCACAAACCTTTCTTCTTCAAAAAAACTAAACGGAAAACTGCTCTTTGACTTAACTTTCCTTGGACAGCGTACAAGGACTCGTATAGCCCCGTCCGCAGTCGCTCTGGCTCTAGCACAGCTCCGACATTACTGAGTCACGGTCTGGTTCCCATACTGCCCCAATGCTCGGCCACTTGCCTGGGAAGCCTTCTGGTATTAGTCCATGCCATCTCTTGCAGCTGTACCTGGGCAACTACTCCATCCTTCCTGGCTCTAGCCACTGGGCAGCCTCGGCTGCTCCACCGCTCTTCAGGCAGTGCCAATTTCCCATTGTCTCGTGACTGCTTCCAATCTTTTCTTCAGCCTGCACCTGTCTCGAAAAGTCCCTTTTACACGCGACGCACCCACTTGTTTCCACAGGTCTGCTGCATGGGCATGAGTGGGTGCCCCTTGTGTGATCGGTGCAGTAGGCGCGTGGGTGCCTGCGCACTGCCGTGACCTGCGCACCTCCACCCATCACCCCCACACAGAACTACTGGGGGAAATGGAGTTTGCTCCATGTAGGGGCATATGACCCTCCTGCAGCGGTTTGCCGTCTGTTTAAAAACAGTCTATGTTTCACTTCCTCACTGCTGGCAGCTCTCTATCCCGGGAGCCTGTGTTCTCCTACCGCCTGCAAAACCTTTTCTACCTCTCTTGTCCACAGGTGTCCTCCGTCCCTTGCTCTGGGGCCCTCATCCTTTTAAAGGGGTCTTTTGCCCATTGCACACACAAACCATCCTGCTACAGGCAGCTTCCTGACAAGAGATGCCCTTAGAATCTAAATAGCATTTCTCCCAAATATATTCAGTGGGGAGAGAAATACTGTTTAAAATAGTCGTGAAGCACTTAAGCGCCATGGTAGTGGACAGAGTATAAAGCACATACAATGATACGTGCATGAGACACAATTACAGTTGCTCCCTTAAAGGTCCTCTTTTAATCAGACCACAGCCTCTTTTAGGTTTCAATACTCTGGTACGACTTTTTATTTCATGTAAAAGAGGCAAAGTAGAAGTGATACGCCCTGATTCAGCATATCACTTATGCACATAGCTTAGCTTTAGGGGCACGTGCTTAGGTGCTTTCACAACAAGGCACTACAGGCTGATCTGGGCTGAGGCAATTCTAGATTCCCAAACCTGGAATAAACGAACTAGGTGAGTAAACGCTGCAGAGAAACCACACTGCCTAGAACAAGGAAAAAGGACGGGTTTTGATGAAACTTAATTGTTCAACCACAGAGAAATGACGACAGGGTTTTGTTCAAGCACAGAGAAATGAAAAAAGTGTTTCTATAGAGACATATGTTGTTATCCATAGGAACAGTGAGCATGGAGGGGAGTGTAAAAGGCAGAGTGAGAAACCCTGTGGGCTCCAACTTGGATACAGGGGATACCATAGTGTAGGAAAAAACAACTAAGACTTGACTAGCAAACAGAACAGCACTCTTAACAGCAGCATTTTAATTCCGTATTCACGGTGGGCTGTAATTACCAGGCAACCCCTGCCCACTTTAATCACCTTCGCCTGTGTGCACGAAGTCTGTTCCATCTTTTCCTCAGCTACGCATCAAAAGAAAGCTAGCCGTTTTCCTCGGCGGCTCATATTTTCCGTTAAAATCAAGTTTAATGGTTTGCTAGATAAGCTCTAGTATTTCAGCAGCAAATCAAAAGTGGTCAACAGTTTTTGGATACAGTAACAAATAATAATGAAGGTCATGTGACTACATAAGCCTATATATTTCGCTTGCTTGCTGGTTTTCTAACAGAGGTAAGCAATGAGGGTTACAAGTTGACATGGCTGAATAGCAATAATTGAAAAGATTTTTTTGGTATGGTGATTACAAACTTTTATCCCAGATTCTTACCTTTTACTATCCCAAAACAAGTTTATTTTTTGCACATTTACTAGGTCAGAAGCCCACATTCATAGTATACTACGTGGATCTTCAGGAGCTAAATGATTCATGTAAAAATATGCCAGGCGGTCCGCGGCAGTTGCACCTGTTAAATGCGCTTCACTCATGCTGCTTGATTAGTTGAAGCAGTCTGCAGACATGCAGGTCAATGGCATGTTGTCACAGTAATGTGCAACCAATGTGTTGGAGGGCAGTGTGGTCAGCCTATGTATGAGCGCACATTTGTGGAGGAAGACCAACCCTCTTTAAGGAGAAAGTAGAAAATAGATATTAGCCTTTTGATGGGCATCTCATTCAGTATTTCGTACTCAGAAATGAGGAGACAAAAAGGGAAGGAGCAGAAGAGAGCTGGAATTCTAAAGGCTCTTACAAGGACTTAAAAGAGAACCTTGACTGTAACTATCTTCTACGTTCCATGACAACTCTCAGAAGTAGCATGGCAAACAAATGTCAAGTTATTTAAAAGAGGTATTGCATTTTATTTTTCTATGGTTGCTGTTGGGAGGAGACGACACACAAGAGGGAAGAACATTTCCTCTTTCTCATTGTTATTTTATTTTGTAGTAAGATCCATGTATTATAGAAAATATAACAGGAAAAACTGAACAGATCTATAAAATAAACAGACAAGTCCAGATGACACACCACTACAGCACTGCTTTTGTGGCATGTGTTGATGTTACTAGAACCTGATGTACTGATAGCCTTATATCTTACAGTTACCTGGTGCATGTAGTTTCATGGAAAGCTTATATGTGTCAGAACTAAGCCACAGTTCAATGATAAGATTGAGAGAAAGATGGCTTCCCTAAGCCACAACTGCCCTTGACATAGGTTACAATGATGCCCAACTAGTATTGTCAAGATTAAATCAAGCACCTTTCAAGGGGCTTCTGGGAAGGAGATACACATTCAGCATTTTGAAGGAAGGTTCAGAAAATACTGCATTGTACCAACGATACCTCTGATGTCCTCTGTATGCCTGAGGAAGGTTTGGGTTTTGGAAGCTACTACAACCATGACACCCAAACTAGAGGTAGGTTATAGGCAAAGGTAAAAGACAGGCAAAATATAAAGTTTAAAAAAAAAAATCCCTTTAGGAGTTAGTGTCGTTGCACAAACCGGCCAGCAAGGGGCTACGGCAATATAATCAACGACCCCCTTCTCACATCGACTATCACCCTACATAATATTCTCAATTTCTAGAGCCCTGGATGCTGGCAGTGCTGAGCCTGCTCCTTTGAGCTGCAAATAGGGCACTGGAACAGGTTAAAGCAAAGTACTTTAGCAAAAACGTGCCACTGTGCAGAACTGATGCAATGAATTATTCCCCACTGGGAATCCTAGTTCAAGAACTGATTCGAGAGCGCTCCTATGGATGGTAGGAGGAACTAAGCTCCATTTGATGCAAGTAACTGGGATACACACCCACATATCAAGAGGAGAACATACTGTTTATGAAAGGGTTGAACAAGAAGTCAGCGCTAGGAAAAGGGGCTCCATTTGAAGAATGTAAGTCGGGTAAGGGTGAGCGAGGGGAGCTTTAGAAAGGAAGGGGAAAGCCAACCTTTAGGTTTGATTTTTAACATGTTGCCATACCAAACAGCTTTGTTAATACCCTGTCCCTGGTATCATTCGGAATCAACAGGAGGTTGCCTGCAAACACCACATGTACATGAGAGAAACATATTTGTTAACACAATAGTTAAACACAGAAAATTAAACCCAAGTCTTAATAGTAATATCTTGGGTCCATGAAACGTGGGACAAATAAGACTTTCACTTTTCACTACTTTCTGTGCACTATTTGGTGGAAAGAAAAAGTAACAACGTTAAAGAATGGTTTTATTTCTACTTTGGAGGGAGAAAGAAAAGTTAAATAGAACTGTTCTCCAATTTGCTCTCCACTATGTCTACACTCACACACACACATACACACACATGCACCCACCCCTCAAGTTGCACTGACATTTCTTACTTTTTTGACCAAAAAGAGTAGATTCTGGGAAGTGCAAAAAAAATCAACTGACAGAAAATGCTGAACAGCATTGTTAAAATACAAAATATTTATATTACTGAACTATTAACAGGTGATGTTCTCTGTTTCTGTAAAACTTTGGAGTCACAGAGCTGATTTCTTAAATCTAGTCCATGCCAACTTCCAGAACTATGAATGATTTAATTAGCTTCATTCTTTGATGCTTCATCAAAGTTTTCTACGAGATCTGAAAAAGATGGGAATATTTAATACAATAATTTCCAGCAACATTATATGTATATACACATATTTCTTCATAATACTTAATGAAGTATTATTCATTATACTAATGATGAATTATACTAGAACTTTATATACTATAAAGTACATTATACTAGAAATCTAGAGATGACAGTCACCTCTAGATTTCAAAGTGCTCTACAAAAAATGGGCCTCATTATCCTGTTTTGTTCAGAGGGGAAACTTGAGCTGCAAGGTTAACATCTGAAATTTTCACTAGGTTTGGGTGCAGAATAAGGAATGCTTTGGACCACATTTTTTAGAGGTAATGTTGAATTCAGCAGTTGACAAACATCTTAAAATAAGGATTTAAGTCACTCAAACCGAGGACCCATTATTGGCATACCTAGTAAAACCGAGTACACCTGTGTCTCAAAGTCATTCCACAAATCAGATCAAACGTGATGCAAGGATAGAACCAAATTCTACAATCCATTCAGTGCCTGACCTCACACCCCCTTACTGGTGTCTAAAGAAGGAATGATTGTGCAATAAAAATTTAATACAAAGGGAAATCAGCTATAATTTATCAACTTCCATTTAAAAAAATAATAAAAAAAAGAACTCAACAGAACCAGGCTTTCTGTATATTAAAAAAAGGGGGGGGGAAAAGAGACACACACACGTGTCTATAAATTTGCATTACAAAAATCTGTCTTACTGCTTCAGTGAAGATTTTAACAATACACCACTAGGGGGTGCTAGATTCACCCTAGTAGAGAAATAAGCATTCTTTTAAACCAGTAATGATTTATCTGCTATCCTTTCAGATCATACCGATAATACTTAGCACTCGTATAAAACCTTGCCTATTGAAGCCACTGTACTACCCTGACTAATCTTCTCAAATCCTCTGTTTGATATACAAGAATTATTCCTACTTTACAGATAGCAGGACGTTTGTATCAGGCCACACAGTGAGTTAATATTAAAAAAATTAATGCATTCTGTGCTGAGTTTTAGGTTCAAACCCTATACCAAGCAGCCTCTCTCAATGAAAAGCAAATACAGCAATGTAATGAATCAAGTCTGAGTGTGTATTAAATGGTAAATAATATTTGAAAATAAAATTTTAAAAAAAGAGGCAGAAAACCTACCAGGGACATCATCATCTTATTCATCAATATCTTCTGATTTTGGCGCTTTGCTATCCAAAACTATAAAGAAAGTCAAATGATGAGTGTCCAGAATTAAAGAAGTCCCAGTTATGCACGACTGTACAACATGTGCACAAAACAAGAGAGATATTTACAGGTTAAAACCGGAGAGTGGGTTTTCTCAGAAAGTTAGGCTGCTTGACCAGGTTACACAATCTGACCCTCATTTCTAGCTAATGTGAGACCGTGGAACGTGTGCATGCGGATTTTCGCATTAGGCAGCGAAATGGAGTTTCAGTACGGATGACAGGGCTGGGTTGAATGTAAAATGTGTAGGTGTGCATGCAAATTTAATGTTAAGTAAACTCACTGTGAAATGTGATCTGGAAGCGTCCCCTTAAGGAGAGAGGGACAATCCATACCTCTCGCAGCGCTCGGCAAAGGGGGCCCTGGCTGACTGCTGCTTCCCTAGGGGGTTCCCTGGAGGGGGGACTAGGGGGATGGGTGCCCACCCACCCCAGGGAACCCACTAGCGTGGGTTTGTATTTTGGGTGGTTTGAAGCATCATGTTCGGCAGAGAGCTGTGTTCAGTGTGTTTTTCCCACTGCTACCAATGGGGAAACCATGGTGACCATGGGTTCCGGACTTTAGCACAGTCCTATACACATCTCTCTACAACAGCATGGCAGCTTGTACAAAGTAAAATAATACATTCATTTATTAACATGTTGACAAAAACTTAGGGTGACTGCCCTCCTCAAACTGATTTTTGGAGCTAGTGTTTCATTAGCACAGCTATGTGCTAGCCTTTGATTACGGCCCACAAAATCTTCTGCAAATCTTGAGGCAATTTAACAAGGTAAAATAGTATCAATTCATTAAAAAAAATTTTTTATATTGATCTAAATTTGAAATGCAATTATGTATTCCTAAAACGTACATTCTTCTCCTTATTAAACTGCACACTCAATATTGCAAGATACTGGGTGTTTTTAGGACATTTTTCAATGGAGCGCCACAGGGGGCGGGCAGTCCATGTGCCGACAGTGGAGCGGCCCTGCGGGGGGCAGGGGGGGCTCAGACGGGCACACCCCCATCTCCACCCACCAAGCAACCTGCCTTTTTGCCGATTGCTCCCTGAGTTGCGGGAGCACGCACCCACGCACCTCCAAATTCAAACAGGACGCTCCTACAAGCGTGGACATGAGTGGGAGTGTCTTGTTTAAAAATAACCTTAGACAAGCGTCTCCCCACCCATCATACATGTTGCAGGGCTACATTGGCGCCCTCTGCAGTCCAACATGCATGATGGGTGGGTGATTGGTGGACAACGGGTGAGGAGGCGCTGGTCTAAAAACACCCACTGTTAAAAAATTGTTTCCACCATAATTGCAGGCGCAGCATGAAACAAGTGGAAAATATTCTTTTGTTTTGTTACTAGCTACTATACTTGCTGAGCAGGTAGCAATCCCCACTATATAGTTTAAAGATAAGAAGAAAGCACAAGTGCTCCAAGAATCAAAAAGTCCACATCTAAATTAGCAAAATAAAATGCAAATACACGGAGTACAAGGCAGCACAATTTTAAAATTCTGGCTTTATCCTAAAGTAGTAGATGAATTATCAAGATAACATCTAATTTTGATATTTAGCTCCAGAAGCACAATGCTGTTCATGAGGTTGAGGAAATTAGTAAAAATTAATATCATATCAGCATTTTTAGTGTTCAAAGTGCCTTATGCTCCTTATCTAACTCAACTGCATAATAAACTTTTTACGGTAGATCATTATTTTAATTATACAGATGGAAAATTGAGGCTGAGAGAGAGGCTGCATTCACACGACTCTTGTCCCAGCTTTACTATTTGTTGCAGGAGTTTGCAATCCTGTGTTTTAACTGTTCTCACATTCCCTCCCCCACTTAAAAGTCACAGCTGATACTATCTTGGTCACTAAGTATTCCATCACGCTGCAGGGTGGTGTTTGTTTTCAGCAACGCATTCACCTGACCAAGCAGGCAGTAGGGGATTCAAACCATGAGGGGGAAATCACTTCTATCCCCTCCTGCAGGAATTAAGGTGGACTGACAGCAGGATTAATCCCATCACACGTTATAAAAATGATTGCAAAAGGATTAAACACAATTATTAAACCTTGGTTCCCAAGTTAATTTTTAAAAATTAAACACACATTACACCTGCTGCATCCTACGACTTAACCTTTTCACACAATTAAAAAAAATCAAAGAGGCAGATGGGAGGGGATTTTTGTGGATTTAGCATCTCATGTGAACACAGCCAGAATGACATGCCCAAAGCCATCCAAACAGTTCATGTTCTATGTTCTGTACAGCACCAGGTCGCACGACTGGCGCTATACAAATGATTATAACAATAACAATAACAACTCCTCCTAGGTCCAAGTCAAAAAGAAAAATGATATTGTATAAAAAAACCATGTCATCAGAACAAAGAAAGCTTATCATGGCAATAGCTTGTACTGTTATTTGGTTTATTAAAGTATTAGACAGATGCATAACATAGGTTTAAAAATCTTGAATGAAACATTGCAAACATGGACACCTACCTTGTCTTGGGAACTGTTCAGCTAACTTCCTGAGACTTGTTAAGCTGTCAGCACCAAGCTGGCTTAAAATACCTGGGAGCATTTCTGTGATCGGTTTAGCCTCTGCATGACCGGTAATTGCGAAAGTGTTAGCGGAGAGGGAAGCCTGGACCTTGGGGTTGTTGAAATGAATAACTGTTCCATCATCTTTTATCATGTTCACCTGTTCAATTACAGAATAATTAGTAAGTTTCACACATCTGAAGTTTCTCAGTCCAAGCGATACCAGTCAACAGGAACATTTTAAAATATCGACGCCTGACTTCTGAGGAGTCTCTAACAAATATACAGGGGGATCTACAATGTGCATAACATGAATGTGTGGATTTATTGAATTTGTTTCCCCAAGTCTCAGAAGTTGTATGGGGTGTACTCATTTTCAAAGTGTCCCCCCTCCCTGGAGGGAAAAGGTTTTCCACCCCTGCTTTAGAGTATATTCACCCAGCTGAAAATATCAGGTCATCTGAGTGTGTCAACAATTTCTTGGCAGCCTGTGGTTAAAATATTGCAGTATACACACCCTATCAGGCTGAGTCTTCATGTCAAGCAGGCCAGAGGTGTGTGTGTTAGGGAACATCAGTTCTCTCCAGCTCTCTGGACACGCAGATGCACACTGACAGCCAGGCAGAGCCGCATGTGTGAAATCTCGTCAGATCTGACTGGGAGTCTCAAGTGGGCTGTAAGGAAAGTTAGCTCTAGGTTTCTTTGTTTCCAGTGCACCCAAGACTCCCAGAATCAGAGGATTACGTTCGCAGCTCTGCCCTGCTCTCTGTTCTGATTCTCTACTTCTGAGGGGAGGGAAGGGGACACAGAGAACATTTGTACTAACTTAATATGAGCACCAATTTTCTCCATCTCCAGGTCCATTTCCTTAAGGTCTGCTTAAGTAGAATTTCTGATAAGTAAAACTATTTTACATGGCCAGAGAAGTTTGACTTAAGCAGACTCGATATAAAACTCTCTCTCATTAACAGCGATTGTACTGGAAGAGGAATAAAGGTTTAAAGGAGAGAAACATGCACTATGAAAAGGCACATGCTGGGAGCCAAAGTTTCTTTACAAAATCAGCACTCAGATGCGTCTACCTAAGCAATGGATTATTGCATTCTGTCCTGGATCCTCCTCTGCTTAAGCTATTGGAAGCCTACCACAGTAATACCTGGCCTCGACGACAAGATTCCCTACCCAGAAGGGTGTTAGGCAAGGATGTACACTAGCCCCTTTATTATTTAATTTATATATGAATGATATAATTGCTGAAATGCTTAATGGCAATTTCCATCCACCAAATTTGTTATCCACAATGGTGTCCATCTTAATGTATGTGGATGACACAGTGATCATCTCTAGAATGCCTGCAGGATTACAAAGTCATTTCTAACTTTGAACATCTGTGTTCCCTTAATAGGCTTCGGGTAAATTATGATAACATTAAAATAACGGTCTGGGGTCCTGGAGTGAAAAGGCACTCTTGGTGGATGGGTCAGAGTAAGATTGAGGTAGTGAAGAGTTATAGAAACTTGGGTGTTTATGTCTCCCTCTGACATGCTGTGGAAACACCACTGGCACTGCAAGGCGTTACAATCTGCCTGGGCAATCAAAACATGTCATGGTTCTGTTGCAAGATGGTCTATTCAAGCGCCTCTAAAGGCAAACATTAACTCCCAGCTTTATGGTGTGAAGGTATGGGGTTTTGTAGTTAAAGAGGATATTGATGTCCCTCAGAATAAATATCTGCACTCGCTGCTTGGCTTATCCCCCTCTTTTCCAGCAGCTTTTTTACAACTTGGGACAGGATTGGATTCTGTTCTTACTAAAATTATCATTCATTTGATAAGTTTTGGTTCAAACTTCTGACCTATTCGCCACTTCGATTGTCTAAAATGTGCCTTATTGAAGACAATGGCCTTGCTCCATCTAGTCAATCCCCATGGCTGGCCTTTGTTACCTATACTCTTAGGTCTGTCAGGCTGGGTGATTACATCTCCGGTGACTTACGTTTTTTTCTCACAAGAGGACAAATTTTTATTTTCTCAAAGAATTCCAGATATTGCTAGGCAAACATGATTTTGCGATGGTCCATTTTTCTCCAATAGCCCCCTTATGTATTTTAGTAAAACATACTTGGGGGATGGAGAAATATCTGAAACTGGATGCCAAATGGAAATTACGGACGGCCTTGACCAGATTACGTTTTGAGCAAATGCCTGCTGCAATTTTGGAGGGGTGTAGAGCGGGGGTTCCTAGGCCAGAGAGATGCTGCGCTAGGTGTCCAGGGATAGCAGAGGACACAACACACTACGTACTAGAATGTCCCTTGTAGAACGCCTTTAGAGCAGAGTATATTTTCCATTGCCTCCTATTTTAAATGCTTTTTCTAATCAGGAGAAAATTTACTTGTGCTCCATATAAGAGGAAGGACATTCAATCACTTTTTTTTTCCAAACTAAGGCCCAAAGACCATTGCATTTGATCTCTCTGAAGAATAAGAATTATCAACTGGGATTTCCCAACCCAGGGTCCAAGTATGTCTGCATTTGTGCTCTGTGAAAGAGCCAGGACATTTACCTGGGATGTTAGCTATCCAAGCTCGTATTAGTTTTGTGCTGTAATTTGTCTATCCTTGGCCCTGTATTGGAAGGTATGCTGTAATGTTTGATTTATCTATTTAGTTTCTGTATAATAGGATCATGGCAGAAACTGATCCTCAATAAACTAACTGAATGGAAATTGCATTCTGTTATCAGATAAGTTACATTATAATTTTTGCTTGAAAGGTGAACTCAAAGGTTAAAAAAAAGACGTTTACGTTCATACTCCAGTGTATGAGCTACTTTCTATCTTGCGGAAAGCCAGAAAAAAGTCTTCAAAGGGGCTGTCAGCTTAGGCACTGTTCCTATAATATCATCTACATGAGCAGACTTATGTGCCAAATCCCACTGAAGTGAACAGTGATTCTCTTCACGGAGCACGGGTCTGCACTTCTACATCACACGGACGGACTGAGGCACTAGAGCCCTACGTTCTGCCAAAATGTCCCTTTAGGCCCATAGGGAATCCCACTGAAACCATGGTGCCGCCTGAATTAGAGATACCACAAAAGACTGCTCATTTTACAGTCTTCTGTTCCTCACTCTAAACTTTAGAGTCTAAAGTTTAACAGCATTTTGGTTTTGTTCCTTATTTTAAAGGGGCAATGAGATGGAAAAAGAAAATTTAAGAGTATTTTTTTTTTCTGGCAACAGGTTCAAATTTAAAATGAGTATTCTGGAAACCCCTTTTTACCCAAGGATATCAGAGGTAACACAAAGGCTCGATAAGCACAGGCAATACCAGAATGTTTATAAAGTTGAGAAGTGGTTGGGTTGCTGTTGTTTTTTTTGCTAGACATCTGATTTGATTTGAATGAAGAGACGTTATGTGGAGCAGGCAGAGATCAAGGCCCTGATTCATAGTCCGTGTGCACGCACGGCAGGTTTCATCCACGCATGCACAGACCTTGGATCAGGGTCCAAGTGACTCAAAACAAAGAGCAAACCATCTGAGCACCTAAGCGATGCTCCTATTCAAGTATCTAGATTAGTTTCAAAAGAGGAGACTTGAAAAGAAATCCTGTCAGTCAGCTGGTTTTAAGTAAGCCAACTTTTATAAAGTAGTGTGATGCCCCTAATGCTTGAAACCCTTTCCTGGCTCCAAGTGTATAAATTATTATGTTAATTTAAATTTAAAACATTTCTGAGGAGCTTACCAGTAATAACCTATGAGGGCAAACTTTCCTGCAGAGATGCCTGTGTCTACGAAGACCCCTACTGAAGTTCACGTGAATCCCCTTGTGCAACTTGTGGGTTTGCAGACTTAATCATTAAAAAGCATGTCTACAATATTCAAATAGCCTTTCTGCACACAGGCAGACTGTGTCTGAATTTTGTTTGGCTGCTGATTTTAGCATTTGGGGAGAAGGGGATCTTTGACTGTGTTTGACTGTGTTCTGCACAGCACAGAGCACATTGTTGATGCTTGTAGAATAAATCATAATTCTGTTCCCCAAATGAAGGAAACAACACCCATCAATGGAGCAAACATTCATTTACACAAATTTAAAGTCATCAAAGATATTAAATTTATTCAAACAAAATACTGCAGGGAAGTCCTTGGCATTATTTTTCTCATATGATATTCATCTGAAAGATTCATATCAATTCATCAGGTTGTTTTTCTAATCACTTTAAGATAGCTTCAATTTCCTCCCATCCCATCCCAGTCCTTTTCAAAAATATGATGCAATTGTAGGCCACAGGCAGGGACCGCGTCTATTTCTATGTTCTGTACAGTGCCAGGCACATGGCTGGCGCTATATAAATGTTTATAATAATAATAATGATACATGAAAAAGGTCATCGCTCTCATAAAAGGTCAACAGTAAAGCATTTAGCATGTTCTTGTAGTGAAAGACTTATATTTTTTAAGTTACACTTTGAAAACACCTAAGAAACTTTTTAGTCTAACTGGGTCTGATTCAGATAAGAAATCAAAATATATTATGAAGGAACTGGATACTGAGAGCCTTTGACAGCTTTTGTGCAAGAGTGTGTGTTCACACTGTATTTGTTCATGCAACTAGAAGTCAAGCATTGTCACATATATTGTTGTTCTTACATCGACTGCACTGGGAAGCACATTGGGGCAAATTTCCCTCTCTGCGCTGTATAGCGTCACGCATTGTTGGTGCCCAACAGAAAAAGAGCTGAAGTAAGAACTACAAAAGTTGACGCAACATCAAAATAATTTTACTAAGAAATCATGTTAAGACGCTGCTTTGAAACCAGTCCAAATTATACGTAGTACAGGTGACCAGCTGGGTTTCAACATTATGGATAATTTAAGGAAACCAGGGTCCATATACTACACTTCCATAAATCAACTGTAGTTCATGGAACTCATCTAGTATAAAACCAGGGTGAGGTCAGAGTCAGGCGCGAGATTTGTTTCCGCATTTAACTGTTACTTTTGTTTATTTTCAGAGGGAAGGGTTCAGATAAGGCAAACAACTAATTTCACCACTTATACCTCTTCAATGCCGGCAATATTGTTTACTGCCAGTTTTTTGAGGGAACTCTGGAGCTTTTTGTCATCTGCCGTTGCTGTTCTGTGTACTACCTTCTTCTTTCTGCGAGCTGTACCCTGGGAAACAGCCAGACAAATGCAAGAAACATTAGTCAGCAACTCTGAAAGCAACAGTCAAACACATCCATCATGTCAAGCAAGTGCATTCGACAAAAGAAACAGCTGAGTAGGTCACTCACAGTATTACAGCTGCTCAAAAGCACGAGTCAACAAACCGAGCCTGCTTTTCTGAAGTTAATGGCAAAATAATGTAAGGCTGCACCACTCTCATCCTTTAGGCATGCAATATATTTAGAGTTCATGCTGCCTTATTAAGCTCCAGCTTTTTACACTTTGAATTAAGTCCCATGGCTAGAAATACTTTCCAGTTCACACTTTGAAACACAGCGTTTCTCTTTCTCTACTCCACTTTCAGGAGGCGGCCTTCTAACACACATACAAAAGGAGGGTTGGACCCTGGGGATCCTTTCTAACGCCACAATTATATAATTCCAAAGCCCTGGTCGTGCTTTTCTCACACTAGGCTCATTTGGGAGATTCAGATCACTATACTTCATACACAAATGGTTGCACCAAGCTCTCCGTGCAGTTTCATTTTTGTAATCAAGTTACCCCCTTTTATCATCAATATTTAACTTTGGGAAAGGCTCAGTTCCAATTTTGCCCCACAGGAAGACACGCTGCACTCAAGTAATAACTTTAGCCTGCAAGCGGATCTTACAAAGGTTTCAAAACACATTTTATTTTTCAGGAAATTCACAGGTGGCGAGCCTTTTGCAAACAAAAACCAAAACCATGCCTAGGGCAGATACACATCTGAACCCACGTTTGAATTTGACAAACTTCACAAATGTTCCAGATGCAGCTGTGAATCTCTGTTTCCGTTACAATTGTCAACACCACAAGGGGGAGGGTCGACAGATTATGAACTAACAAGAGCACACCTATCAGTTACAATCAACTTAGGGGTTACTGACAAAGGTTAACAAAAGTTCAAATAGTCATAACTAAATTCTTGGTGGTGGGACAGCAAAACGATAGTAATGGAAACAAGGTTTCTGATTTAACTGGTTGCAAGCAGTTAGCGTGGACCCAAGCCCTGGAGGATGGTGCTGCTTACACCATTACTGAGGCAGCCAATAGGACGTGAGCCCACACCAGGTGGATGTCCACCTGCCCGTTTAGTAGGTGTTCACCCCCACCAGACACCCTGCCCCCCCCGCCCCGCCCCACTCATAGTGGGGTCATGGAGAGCGTTGAAACAAGATGGCAGCCCGCTGGAGTCCAGGTTCAGGTCGCCAAGCCCCTCAGATGTTTAGTGTGTCCAGCCTAACAAACAGGCAGTCTCCTGCATGTATTTCATGTGCGTGCGGGGACCCCCTCCACTGGCACTGCCGGCAAGAGTGACAGCAGGGCAGGAAGCAGTCACTCCTCGGACACACTAGGATTTCTGCCCGCGACCCTACAGTGCCGCTGTACGGGCAGAGGTGCTGCACGCAACCTGACTGACAGGACACAGATATGTGGGGGACATGGCCACGTGGGTGCACGTAGCCCACATTCGCCCGCTGGGTGGGCTCTACATTCTCCGAGACCCCACCATGAGTGGGGGCACCATGTCCGGTGGGTGCGGGGCGAACATCTGATGAAGTGGCAGGTGGACATCTACCTCGCGTGGGCTAACATTTCATTTAACACCCAGGATGCGGGCTAACGTGCACCCACGTGTCTGCGTCCCACCAATTAGGTTGCGTACAGCCTCCGTGCGTACAGGTCCGCCAGCACCAAAGAGCTGCGGGCGAAAGGTCTAGAGCGCTCTGAGAAGTGACCACTTCCCGCCCGTCTGCTCTTGCTTGCACGTCCACCTTAAAAGCCCAACATGCCCCAAACTGCTGTAAGCCACCCCGAGCTGCCCATGGCAGGAGGCGCGGGGTAATAAGTTTTTTAAATAAATAAATAAATAATTTCAACTATTAGTTGTCCAAGCTTGTCCTGGTTTACAGCATGTGTCCCAACACTCACTGCTTAGAACCCATGACTTTCCACTTCCTGCTCCTGCTGCAACCACTCCTGCTGCTCCCCCCTCCCTGCCCCCCCAATGAAAGCTGTAACCACCGGCAGAGACCCCTCCATGCTCATCCCCACCCTGGAACAAACAACAGTCAACGAGCACGGCAACTCTCAGACTACCCCTGCAATTTCGAGAGCCAGCCTCTGTTTGAGGAGCCACCGAAGGTTCTCATGGAGGGAACAAAGGACCCAGAGACCGGGCTTAGAGAGGAGGCAGAGAAGAACGATAAGTTAATACACCTGGGGGGGGGGGGGAGCGGGCTGTGTTTGCGGAGCAGCATGATAAAGACTTCTGTTTATTGCCATTTAATTATGTCGTTTTTTCCCTTTACTGTGTTCAGAGGTGGCCAAGAGAGCACTGTGGAAGCAGCAGGATATTCCCCGGGATACAGCAGTACTGGACACAAACGGTATGGGTGGGAAATGGGTGGGAAGGTACCATGGTGGGCCTGCAGGCTGGGTGGGGTGGGGGGGGGAAGCACCATGGCAGGACAGCAGGTGACAGGGGGCGAGGCACCATGGTGGTATGGTGGGGGGGGGGAAGAGGCACCATGGTTGGATGGCAGGCTGGGGAAAGGAAGCACGGCGGGTGGTGATCACAGGAGGAGAAGCGCGTGCCCTAGAGAGCCCACCACAGCTACCACCTCAGCAGCAACCTAGGCCAGGTGCTCATTCCTGCTTCCCTTAGCGTGGGTGGGACTCTGCCCTTATGATCATTTAACCGCTGAAACGGTAGAGCACATTCTTTTTGATTGCCGATTATATGATAGTTTGAGGGGGGAATATTTGGCTCCTTGTGTTGCCCAGTACCCAGGGAGGAATGGTTGCACCCTAAAACGTATCGTGCTGCAGGACAAAACAAACACTTAACATTGAGGGGAGCTAGTTACCTAAAGCAAGTTTTTGATACCAGACGTAAGTTCCTGAATTTCAAGGCTGTTAACATGGATCATGGCACCTGAATTGGTTTGTGTTAGATTTTTATTTGGGTTGTTTATTGTGGATTTTACCTGTGTTAAAACGGCTTTTATGTGAACCGTGGCCAATTTTAAGTTTAATGGTAATTATTTAGGGGCGAAACTATATTGGATTAAGTTCTATGAGTTATAGGATGTTTATGTATGTATGTATGTAAAGAAATGGGATTAATTTGAAATCTGTCAGAGTTGGTAATGACCATTTGCTCAAGCCATAAATAAGGATTTGATTTAGTGTGGGTGGAAGGCCATTACATTGGGCAGGAAGGGTGGGGGCCAAAACACTGGGGCAGAGTCTGAACTAATGGCTTTCCTTTTTGCCTTGCAACAGGTCTTCCACCATAACAGGTACAGACTGAACCTTGCTCCCCCCCACAAATGCCCAAGAGAACGAAGACCTGCGGGTCCTCAACCGGCAGCACAGAGAGGGTTTGTCAAGGGAGCTGCTGGGGGAGACGACACGGTGGGCAGAAAAGATCTGAGACACCCTTCAGGGCAGGGTCTGGGAGCACAGGCAGCTTGCACAGCAGAATGCCGCACAACGCAAGGCCTTGGCTGCAGGGACCCACCTGGACCACTCCATGAACGGAGGAGCAGACCTAGCATTACGCCGCAATCCTGAAAGAACTTACTCGGAGGTCAGTGTGACAAATCTGGAGTTANCCCCCCCAATGAAAGCTGTAACCACCGGCAGAGACCCCTCCATGCTCATCCCCACCCTGGAACAAACAACAGTCAACGAGCACGGCAACTCTCAGACTACCCCTGCAATTTCGAGAGCCAGCCTCTGTTGGAGGAGCCACCGAAGGTTCTCATGGAGGGAACAAAGGACCCAGAGACCGGGCTTAGAGAGGAGGCAGAGAAGAACGATAAGTTAATACACCTGGGGGGAGGAGCAGACCTAGCATTACGCCGCAATCCTGAAAGAACTTACTCGGAGGTCAGTGTGACAAATCTGGAGTTAGCGGTGCGAGGACTGCAGCGTGGGAGTTTAGAGGGGGGCCAGGTCCCCAGCTGGGTGTCTTTTCTCTCAGACTCGGAATTCCTCGTCCAATTTTGCAACTGCTTGTCCGCTGATGGGCCCATCATCCCATATAGCTTGTGCTTTTGGCAAACAAAGTTTGGGTTTATGAAGTTCTCAATTCTTCTGAAGTGCTTCATTCTTCTACAACAGTCTCGATTCAACCGGTTTTGGTTTCTCTTGCCTTTGTTTTTATGAGCGATTGTTTCTTTGAACTATTCAACTTTTCTTGGCAGTGCTCCAGAAAGCCGCTTCTCTCCCGCGCAGCATCCATAGTCTACTCTCTATTCTGAATCTATAGTTATTCTCTTCCACCAATGAATATATAGGGCAAGGTTTTAATCTGGATTAACAGTTTGTCCACAAATTTCTTTCAAGTCTCGAGAAATCAAAACATGTTAATATTCTATTCTGTATTCTGACTGCATAGTTCCATTGTTCCGCTAATTAATCCAGCGTTCCACTATCCTCTTTCTACCAATAAATCTATGGGCACCCTTGCTTTGCTTTGTTTTTTTCAAAAGCTTAAATGGAAGATTTTTGCAAACTGAAATGTTTTCCTGTAATAATTCCAAAGATGATGTCTCATCTGCCTTTTGCAATTTTAAAAATATTTCTTTTAGCAAGCAGAAGATTTCAGCTCAGTTCCCATAGGGATCTGCATGTGAATGTTCTGTCTCATTTCCCTGTTTTCATTCGTTCTGGACATTTACTCTGACTAGTATTCTGAAGGGGAATAAATTATTTTTACATGGATTTTACATTGTTTTATTATATTTTAATGTACAGACTTTTTGATGTGCTCCGAGCACCATTTGGCAGGTGAATAATAAATGTACTATACACTATATAATAGTATATATTATATAATAATATTAATTATTATAATAGATAAAAGATGTTTAAATAAATGAATTCAATGCCAAATGCATATTATAGGGATAGGGTTTGCAAAGGAATGGGAGGGAGGCGACGTGGGCACCGAAAACAGAGGGTAGTAGTGAGACCTGTGCCTTTTGGCAGGGCGGGTGTTGCAATAAATGCCTACAGCTCTGTGGCAGAGTGAGTGGGTGGGGGCTGAAACACCCATTGCCATCCCACACTCGGCCAGCTTGCGAATGCCAACAGAAAACCACAGAGGTTCAGGCCTGCATCCAGGTAATTGGCAAATTTCAACAGGAAACGCAAAGGGAGAGAATGCCAAGTGGAAAATAGCACTGGGGGGGGGCAAGGAGGGAAAATATGCCATCCCAGTCTTGGGGGTGGCAACCAGATGAGCCACACGCCAAATGTTTTGAACAGCTTAAAGGCATGCGCAGCTGAGGCCTGACGAGGTGTGCCGTGCCACCCAGGGACAGCTACTGGCCGCTATCAGCCATGTATCCTTGCAGGGCTGGCTATGTGCCAAATATGTGTAAGTAGATACTGGCTGCTATTGGCAAAGAAGGTTTTGCAAAGCTAATGCTGCGTCTGTGTATGTGTTGCTGCACCGGCACTGCTAATCCGTGCAACAAGCAAGTCAGTGCACACGCCAACTCATCTAAAAATGATACAGCTGTTACCACCACGGAAGCATGGGATATTTTAACTGCAGGCACGAGGTGGTGGTGGGGGGAACGGGACAACTGAATGTGAAGAAATGGGCCGGCGGAGGAATCTGCAAGGCAGTAAAGGTCACTGTGCTTGGAAAGCATGTGGGAGCGGAGTTACCACTGGTTAAATGGAACTCATATAAAAGAATCTCTTGGGTGAAACAAGTGGCTCGGGGTACACAGAATGTGAACCCACTGACGGAGAGCTTCTTGCCCTATACGAGGTTTGGACTAGTTGAGAAGTGCAGAGTGCCCTGGTGAGCAGGGATATTTTTGCACCCTAACCATATGGACAGAGGATGTTAGAGAGCAGGTGCATGTTTGACTGGAGGTTTTATGCAAACCAGGAGGGATTTCCAACCCCACGGTAACCACCCCTTCGATAAAACCGTGTGCTGCTGCCTGCTAGTGAGCTGTGAACTATGCTGTGAGCCCTGCATGTGAGAAACGGGGCTAAGAACATGCAAAGACTGATTGCTTTCGCTTTCAATTTTTACTTTTGCTTTTCATTTTCACTACAGACACTCAATAAAGCCTGCAATTTGCTCAATAAACTCCGCATTCTGTGCACAGCAAAAGCGCTTACAGGTACAAACCCAGGTATGAAACCCCATGGGTGGCAGGGGACAGCAGGCGCTGGACCGCCTTCTGGAGTCATAATAGTCCAGAAGAAACAGCTGATGTAGCTTCTTCTTCCCATAGTTTGCCATGAGAGAGTCATGACGGTGGCCGGATACTGGGAAAGGGGGCTGGTGGGTGGAGCGCAGCAGGGGAGAACGCCTGCCTGTGTATTAGGTTTGTCCAGCTGAACCTGTGAGTGGGGGCTGAGCGAGGGTCGCCTGAACACACAAGAAATACACATGGGCGCTGTTCGCTTAGTGATGTCTGAACAGGAGAGTGGGGGCTGCACGGACCAAGCACAGACTCCAGTGGGCTATCGTCTCCTTTGTTAACACCCTTAACGATGCCTAATTTTGATTAGTTCAATTTTTAACTAAATACATAATTAAACGTCTCAAAATCTGATTTTGAACCAAGGAAATCAAACCAATCTGAAATTCGCGAAGGTTACATATTCAAATGTTTGTTTATAGTAAATAAGGACTTGAATTTTAAAAGACCCTCTTTCTTCAGCCCTGAATGTACCATTCTACTTACTTGAAATAATTTACAGATGAAGCCATTATGTAAAATATCCTGCATGTGAATACAACTGGCTTGAATTTAAAGATTCAATTTCAGACACCAAAGTAATACAATCCTACATGTACTAGGACCATACAGGAGTCATAATAGGATCAACAGGAATTATAATAATAATAATAATAATTTGTGTTGGATGTAAAGGAGGGGAGGGAACCATTGGAGGGTGGACGACACATTGTTTCTTGTTACTTTGGGCACTGACGTGCTCTGGTTGGTCCCAGACTCTACCATGTGGCATGTATTATTATTTTTTAACAGTCTAGATGACCCCTTATGTCCTTCAGCTCTGGGACACTTGCAGCCCCGGGGCAAGCTTTTATCTGGCCCCTTTCCAGTTCCTGGATCTGGCCCCTGGATCTAGTTCCTACCTTCAACCACTGAAAAACTGAGCTTAGGGGAAGGAAGGAAGGAAAGACGCATGCACACAAGGATAGAGGCCAGACTCATAGCACAAATCCATGATCTTTCTAGGCCCTCCTTTTCCTGAGTGCACCCCTTAAGCATCCCCAGCCCAACTCCTATGCAGTCCTTGGAGCATGTACTAATTTTCAAATGGGAGCGAGGAGCAAGAGAAACTTGACAGAAGACGTAGGTTCTTAGGAGGAACATAGAAGAGCCAGTGTGGTGTAGTGGATAAGGTGCTGGACTTGTACCTGGGAGGCAGGGTTCGAATCTCACCCTAGCCAATGAACTCACTGGGTGGCCTTGGGCAAGTCACAACTTCTCAGCCTCAGTTCCCCATCTGTAAAATGGGAATGTGTGTCTGTCTTTCCCTTCATCCTTGCCCATCTTATATTGTAAGCCCACTGGGCAGGGACCTGTCTCTGAAAATCTGTTATTGCAAAGTGCTGCGTACTCCTGATAGTGCTCCAGAAATAAGTAGTAGTAGTAAGTAGTAGTAGGATATGACATTTGGGTTGGAGGGAGCAAAGCATGCACGTTCAGGGAAGGAGTTCCAGACATAGAGGGCAACAAGAAAAAAAAGGGGCAGAGATGATTTAGGGAGCAAAAGACTCTGGGAGCAGGTGAGGGTGGTGACGTATGAGAAGCAACGTCTAAGACATTGTTGGTAGGGCCAAAAGCAACGCTTTCTTCTTACCTTCCCTCCTATTCGAACCTGTGCTTGAAGCTTGGCCAACTTTTCTTGATTCATGGTGCTTTGTCTGAAAAATAATACCGATAAATTTACATGATAATGTTTACATTTTCATTATATACAAAGTATAAAGAAAATGTAAAGTATAATTAATATTGTATAATTTCTAATATATCCAAGGTATTTTTAATAACCATCTTAGCCTAAGCAAGAGCATACCTGTTATAGCAGAAGCCTACGAATATTAAGCAAGTTAAGTTATCTAAATAATATTGCACATACAAAAAAAACACAAATTAGCTGAAATGGCTATTTAGTTATGGTGCATGTTAGCTTAAAGTCATCAGCGTTGTATCCTAAATCTAGTACTACTTTGCCATCATACTGGCCTTTGTTTTTCCATCAACACCTCTAAACTATTTAAGGTGTAACCCTCCACCTCTAAAATCAGTGGAAGCAGAGCAACTACTTGGATGGAAGATTGCACCTGCAAAATTTGATTTTCAAAGTACCTTGCCTGGCAGGTGAATAGGGCTTGCACTGGCAGTTTGAAAATCGAGCTAATAATCTACAGGACATGCAGCAGTTGTTACCCAATGACATGAATGTCACAACTCCTGTTTCAAGAAATACATGAAAGCGTTTTTCATTTCCTAGTTATTAACCCCAAGCAGTCCATAAGTACTCCATACAATTTTATATTAATAGTATTAGATTTTCAGGGAATAAAGTTGACAAACTATTATAATTGTTGTTCAGCTGGTGCGGAATGTGGCAGGCGACCTTCTAACAGGGCTAGGCCACCGAGAGCACATTACTCCGGTGCTCCGATCTCTAAACTGGCTGTCTATAGTCTTCCGGGCCCAATTCAAGGTGTCGCTGCTTACCTATAAAGCCCTAAACGGCCTAGGCCCTGCCTACCTACGGGACCGCCCCCCTCCCCGGGCCCTGGAACAGCCTCTGCGGTTGTCCTGGAGCGCCTTTCTTGAGGTATCCTGGGGGGCCACAATAGAGAGAGAGCATTCTTAGTGGCCGCACCTAGGCTGTGGAACTTCCTCTCGGCAGAGGCCAGTTGGCCACGCACCTCCCCTCTTTTCAGTGGAACTGGTAAGATCTGGCTGTTCTGCCAGGCGTTTGGTGGGGGAGATGCGTGGAGGGAGTGGGTTAGGGTGGACAGAGGTTATTTTTTTTTTTTTTTAACAACCTCTGTTTTTTTTAATGTATTTTAGCTAGTTTTAATTATGATTGTAAACCGCCCCGAGCTGCTGAGACAGGAGGGGCAGGGTATCAAGTTCCTTAAATAAATAAATATAACTGCCACCCTCCACCACTCACACAAAAAGACAAGCATCAAGTCCAACAAAAATTAAAGTTGCTGGGTCAGTCCCCAAAACCCACATGTAGGATTAAAGCTAAGCACTTGTTTATATCTTTGAAGGCACAAAGGCCAAACACCAGAACACTGACACTCTGGAGAAGACCTGCCTAAAAACTCTTAAAATTCTGCCTTGTTACAGTAGGTTTTCACTTTGAACATTAAAAAGTTCCACTTCAGGTAGCAGAGACATTTTTAAAAACTATGATCAAATTCCTTGGACTTAGTGAATGACTTTTTACTCTGTAAACAGCTATGACACACAATTGTAAGTTAAAAATGAATCGCACATAACTAAAGTTAAGCACCCAAAGACAGAGCTTTTAGTAGGAAGGAAATGAAAACTTCCATATATGTCAGGGAGAGTATTACTCTTCCATTTTAAGGATCCTCCCACAAGCTCCAGCCCAAGGAGGAAGGGGAAAGGAGAAATAAGGACCTGCACAGGATAAAGGGGATTCCCATAATCTCCAACCCAATTGGCAGGAGAGGGGCCCTTCAATGGATGTGTCCTGTAGAGGGCAATACCTCCTCCCAGGGCTGAATGTTTATTTGTTTTATTTATTTATCTAAAAGATTTTCTACCCTACCCTTCCTGCCACAGGCAGCTCGGGGTGGCTTAGATACTAAAAAACATCAATTAAAACAACATAAAAGGAGGAAAAAGAACTCCCCACCCACTCCTGATGCCTTGCGGAACAGTCAGGTCTTACAACTTCTCCAAAAGGAGGGAAGATCTGGGGGCAGCCGGGCCTCTGCCGGGAGTTCCACACCTGTGACACGGACACAGAGAATGCCCTCCCGTGTGCCCCCCCCCCCCAAATAACTCCAGGAACCTCTAGCAGGGCACCCCCGGATATTGGAGTAAGAGAAAGTTATTTCTGTTACAGAAAAAAGGAGGCTTGCATCAGTCAGCTCCAGTGGATGGGATTCTCAAGGTGTTCACGTTCACACAATTAGACCGAGGAGGTAAGTTTTTGCCCTGGATCCAACAAAAACTCCGACAATAGCTGTCCCTGCTGCGCGGGTGGATGTGGGCATATGTTTTAGAAAAAGAAGAGGGTGCACTTGCCATTTTGGTCCCAAAAGTAATCGATGGAGACAAGTGTAGTTCAGACATATCTGTTCTTGCACCAACTTTGTACAGATGTACAAAACTGCATAGAAATTGGTCCGATTTAAAAAAAATATCATCTGAACTATATTGTCTCCATCAGAAAAAGGAGGACAATGCCTGTAGATAATTCAGCTCTTTCAACCATATTAACCGCAGAGGAAATGTCCATGCCATGAGAAGATCTCACACCATCTTGCCCTAGAAGGAAGACGGACCTATTTTCTGAAGGCAGAAGCTAGAACATCAAACCCGAAAGGGAGAAGCCCTCACATGAGCCAGCCCCGTGCAAAGAGATGGGCCCCTGTCTCGAGGAGGAAGGATCCTCGGCTGTCCAGCCCCTAATACTGCAGTCCATGTCTAGAGGAAGGGACATCCTACAGCTTCCAGAAAGAACCCAAAGCCCTCTCGACCCTCCAGCCCTGGGGTGAGCTGCATGTAAAGTGGTTCATGGCTTCAGAGAGAAAAACAGATGATTTTGGGTGGGTGGGTGCTCCTACATGCTCCAAGCTCTGGGAATGAGAGAGGGGTCTGTGTCCTGAGCGGTAGAGGAGCCCCCCATCCCCAGAGAGGGGTCCATGCTCTAGCCGAGGAGAAGGGGAACCCTCCATGTTCCAGCTCTAGAAAGGGGGGGGGGCGGGTGAGAACGAAAGAAAGGGAAAGGCTCCAGCCTAGGGGGTTGGGGGGGGGGGG
>QEPC01013865.1:10491151-10504473 GCA_003113815.1 Sphenodon punctatus | reverse complement strand
AGGGGGCCAGTGGGATGGCGGTGCTGCCTATAAGCGCTATGGGGTGGCACTTTCCCCGTGTGCTGGGGTGTGTGTGTGTATTACAGACCCCCGCACCCAGAGGGATGCTGCTGTCTCCGCCGGTGTCGCCTCACGGGGGCGCTCTGGGCCCGGCTACCTCGGAAGCCCAGGCCTTCGTGCCGCCTCCCCGGCAGGAAGAGGAAGCGGCCGCCGGGCTGAGGGAGGGCGCCGCGCCGGTTGTGGCTGAGGCGATGCCGCTGGTGCTGCTGTGCGGGCTGCCCGGCAGCGGCAAGAGCCGCCGGGCCGAGGAGCTGCGCGTGGGGCTGGGCGAGGCCGCGGACGGGGAGGCGCGGCAGGTCCAGGTGGTGTCGGAGGCCGAGCTGGGCCCGGAGGGAGGCCGCGCGGCTCTGCGGGCCGAGGCGGAGCGGCGGCTGAGCCGGCGAGACGTGGTGATCGTGGACGCGGGCAACGAGCTGAAGAGCTTCCGCTACGAGCTGTTCTGCCTCAGCAAGCAGGCCCAGACCCCGCACTGCTTGGTGCACTGCCCCGGCGGCACCGCCCGCCCGGACCGGCCCCCCTTCGAGCCGCCGGACTCCAGCCGCCGCTGGGACCGGCCCCTCTTCACCGCGCACGGGGACGAGCCGCTGCCGCTGCCGGAGCTCCGCGCCGCCCTCTTCCAGCGCCGCCCGCCGCCCCCCAACCAGTCCACCCGCTCCCAGCCCCTCCAGGCCGCCGACTTCCTCCACCAGCTCGACCGCCTCAGCCAGGAGGTGCTGGCCGCCCTCATGGCCGCCCAGAGGAACGGGGCCCAGCCCGGCGAGCTCATCCAGGTGCCCGGCCAAGGGAGCCTGGTCCTCCCCCGGCCCGTCAGCCTGGCCGAGCTGAGCCGGCTCCGCAGGCAGTTCCTCAGCTACGCCAAGCTGCACCCGGGCGAGGAGAAGCTGCCCCAGCTGGGCAGCATGTTCCTGCAGTACCTCGGCCGCAGCCTCCAGTGACAGGGCCTTGCTCCCCGGGGGGAGACGGGCAGAAGAAGCCCCATTGGGTTTGCAGGTGGTGGGGGGCCTAACTCCTGCGGCCAGACGGGTGCCTCTGCTAAAGGAGAATCAGCCCCATGACAAGGCCCTGCATCCCCGGCAAGAGCATGGATTCATGCGGGAGTCAGCCCTCAAAGCATCTGCTAAAGGAGACTCAGCCCCATGACAAGGCACTGCATCCCCAGGATCCTCCTGCTGAGAGTAATAGACTAATGGGGGAGGCAGCTCTCCTCGGCTTCCCCCTATGGTTTTGTTTTTCCTCCTCTGGACCAGGAGGCCTCGCGTTCAGAAGAGGTTTCCTGTGCTACTCAGCAGCTAAATGCTCTGCATGCAGGGAGGGTGACGATGATGGACAGAAGAAGCCCCATTTTTTTGGAACTCTGGACTGACTACTCTCTTTATTGTATTTGCTGGTGGCCGTTGTGTTCAAATAGACACTTCTGTTAAAGGAGATATTGGCTCCACGATAGTCACCTTGTTCTGCTGTCTTGGCAAAAGCGTGAACTAACGGGAAGCGAGCGCTCATCCTTTCCCCCCCCAACTGTAAAGTAAAAGCTGGCCCCTACTAGCTATTCTGTTTGTTTTGTGTCCTCCTGGATCAGGAGGCTTCTCATTCAGAAGAAGTTTCCTGTATTACTCAACAGCTAAGCTTCAGCTTGCAGAGAGAGTGGCTGCAGGGAGCCAGCCACCACAGGTCTGCTGGTAGCTGCTTAAAAAGGGGCTGTGCGAAACCCATTGCTCGCCATGGGGTGGATGCAGCTACAGGTAGACACCAGATCCTCCAGCATCTAAACGGTGTTTGCTATCAGGGACTAGACTGACCCCCTCTAACCATGCAAGCTGCTTTGTCTGTACAGGAGTTTATGGTAGTTGGCTACAGAGGAACTTGTGATTGGTAGAAGTAACCTTTTGTTCTTGGCCTCCTGACCCATTTTATTCTCTGTGGTAAATCTTATTATGTGTACATTGAACCACATAAATGAGAGGGGGGTGGCTTGACTCAAGGATTGTAACATATTCCTTGACTCAAGGATTGCAACATAGTCTTTTGTTGGCATGTAATGTTTGAAGGATACCCTTCTCTATCCAAGAAATGGCTTCCTAACATTTGGACAGGGGGAGCCTGTTTTCGTGTATGAACTCAAACATCTCTCCTCACGTTGTGCCTTGAACCAAATAAAGTTATTTAAACCTGTGGCCTTCTCTTTGTAAACTTATTATTGGATACTCCGCTAACTATGCGAACTGCTCAAATGAACGGTGGTAGTAGTACAAAAGAGTTTGTTTGTAAGATTTTGCTTTTACAAAGACTTCAGACAAAATGCTTAAATGGCATATAAATACCCCAATACAGTACAAACAGTAATCATCTGATTTCTAAAACTCTCCCAAATGCTTAATGAGCCGTGACTTGGGTGGTAGAGCTCATGCTTTGCATGTATAAGGACCCAAGTTCAATCCCTAGCATCTCCGATTCAGGATCTCTGGTAGCACGCTTGGGTTAAACTCTGCTTCCGTGTCAGGTTGTGACAATACTGGGATAAGATGGGAGCATTGGTCTGACTCAGGCAGCTTCTTATATTTTATGAATTGCTCAGTTGAAATGAGCTGAAATGTAAACTTCACTGTTATAATTTCACTGCTCTCTGAACTCTCCTTGCAACATCTTGCTAGGCAAGTTAAGCCCTGACCTTACACTTAGCCTTCCTCTTTGACTCTAGAGGAAATTTTGTCTTCTGCTTCATTTAAACATTACACCCTTTTGAAATAATCTCTGCTTAGGTACATTGAAAGATGGTGGGATGGCAGGCAGGGTCCTGAATTTTGACTGTTTTAATGACCATCAGTCAGAGTGTGAGTATTTTTATTATTATTATAAACATTTATATAGCGCCAGTAGTGTGACGTGGTGCTGTACAGAACATAGAAATAGACGCTTCTCTACATAGCTTCTCTATGTAGACTATATATGGAGAAGTATAGAATCAGTAACTGTATAATTTATTGGAACTCTGGACTGGCTAAGAATTCAATCGGAGTATCCTATACTTCTCCACTTCTAAAGTCACTTTAAAATTTAAAACTTCCCCCCCACCCCATGTTATAGTAGGAAAAGGACTATAATACTAGAACGTAATCTAGCCTTTTGGATTGTGTTCTCTGATGAAACAATATGGTGTCCAGGCAGCGTAATTACAGTACACTTTTTAGAACTGTACATTAACCAACCTAGTGCTGAAAAAAAGTTAGAGGGCAAACAAATGATGATGCACTATGTGGATGTGAAAAAGAAATCTACGTGCTATTCTTTTAACAGCTCTTGATACACACAGTGTAATTGCACTAGTACAGGGGCGGGCCAGGTTCCCAAGGGCCACCTACCAAAACGTTCACATCGTCGAGAGCTGCAACAGAAACCAGACATGACGCTAACAACCCTTGATAGTTATTTATGCATGTTTCAGGGCTGCATAGGGCACCAATACAGCCCTGCAACATGCATAAATAACCACCAAGGGTGGTTAGCGTCATGTCTGTTTTCACCCATACATGACATTGATTGTGGTTTCCTGGGGCCAGGCTGCTGCTGTTTGCGCCAGTTCTCCCCTCACTTCAGAGCTCTGTCTCCTAGGGGTTCTGATGGGATCAGGCAACACGGCAATAACACGGCGTGTGTTCCCACGGCTCCCAGGAAGCTCCGGCAGCAGAAATGGTGGCTCAGCTTCTCTTGCTTCTGAGGGAGCTGAACAGATAGGCCCCAGGCGGCCGCTTTTGGCAAGAGCTGCAGTAGAGCTTCCCAAGAGCCCTCGATGGCTCCCCGGCCGGCCGCCATTTGCTCACCTCTGCTCTGCAGAAGTGCAAATATGTATTTCAGTATTTTTATACCACCCGCTTCTGCCCAGTGGCAGCTCAGGGCCCCCTCCTACCCAGTGGTATGCTCTGTGTGCAGCCTTGCAAGTATGAGGAATTCCAGCTGCAGCTTGGCATGATTACTTTGGGTGTTTTCACACAAGGCTCCATCCACCTCCCACCCACTATGTATGTTACAGGGCACCCATAGGGCAACGCTGCAGCCCTGCAACATACGTAGTGATTGGGTAGCGGAGTGGAGAGTACCGTCCTGTGTGAAAACGGCTTTTGAAGTATACCAGCACCAACTTACTGTGGAGGGGATTTTCAAGAAAGAACTTGCCATGTTCTACTTCTCTAGCTCTCTTGTTTTCTTCTCTCAGGGAAGAAGGTCTGTAACTGCTGATGTTTGTGTGAAACCCGAGTATCTTACAATGGCAGACATTCATTTAGGATCTTATGCACAATATCACACACACTGAAAGCATGGAGGAGTGCAAATTTAAACTGAAGTAATATAGTTACTGAAAATTGAAGGGAGTATGATTAAATCTATGATATGTCTTGACTACCCCTAGTAAACATCTCATCATTTTTCTGTTAGTCTTCTTTCTATATAGAATTCTAGACCTTGCTCCTCCCCCCCTTTTTAGGTCTTAGATGTTTGTCACCTACTTCGCAGACAAGATCGCTCGGATCCAGAGCGACTTTGACGCTGGGTTGGGGGCAGTAGATGGAGAGCGCGAAGTGATGCAGGCTTCGTCTGGTCCACTTTGTGGGGGGAGTTTCAGGAAGTGACGCCAGCCGATGCGGTGGATGTCCTGGGGTCTGAGAGAGCCACCAGCTGTGAATTGGATCCGTGCCCGTCCTGGTTGGTGAAAGCCTCCGGGGAGACGTTGGGGATGGTGCTGGCGAGAGTGGTTAACACGTTCCTGCGGCAGGGGAGGTTGTCGCCTAGCCTCAAGGAGGCTGTGGTGCGCCCCCTGCTGAAGAAACCATTACCGGATGTGGACGCACTCGCCAGCTACCGACCTGTCTCTAACCTTCCGTTTTTAGGAAAGGTTATTGAGCGGGGGGTAGCGATCCAGCTCCAAGTCCATCTAGATGGCATCGGTTTCCTGGACCCTTTTCAATCTGGCTTCCGCCCCAGCTATGGCACTGAGAAGGCGTTGGTGGCCTTGGTCGATGATCTCTGCCAGGAGATGGACGCAGGATGTTCAACATTTCTTATCCTGCTAGATCTCTTGGCCGCTTTTGATACCGTGCACCATGGATTGCTGTTGAGACGGCTGCGTGACCTGGGGGGTCTGAATGGGACTGTTCTTGAATGGTTCCGTTCATTCCTCTCGGGGAGAAGCCAACGGATGGTGTTGGGAGCTGAAACATCTTGCCCCCGGGCCTTGTCTTGTGGCATTTTGCAGGGTTCCATTCTGTCTCCGTTATTATTTAATGTGTATATGCAGCCCTTGGGGGAGGTCGTGAGAGTGTTCGGGGTGCGATGTCACCAATACGCTGATGATACTCAGCTGTACCTCTCTTTTTCAGCTGACCCAGACCCTGTTGTCTCGTTGCTATCCCAGTGTTTGGAGGCCGTGGCAGAGTGGATGTGGCAGAGCAGACTGAAGCTCAACCCCGATAAGACGAAGGTGATAGTGGTGGGGAGGGAGTGGCCTCTTATAGCCCAGCAGGTTCGGAGCCTGGGGGTGATACTGGACTCGGATCTCCGCCTGGATCGACAGGTGGAGGGGGTGGCGAAGGCCGCCTTCCGCCAGTTGTACCTGGTGCGGAGGCTACGTCCGTACGTCTCCAGGCCGGACCTGGCCTCCCTCATCCATGCCTTCGTCACTTCGAGGCTGGACTGCTGCAATGCGCTCTACGTGGGGCTGCCCTTGTTCCTGGTTCGGAGGCTGCAGCTAGTGCAGAATGCGGCGGCCCAGCTCCTGTTGGGGACGGGTCGTCGGGAGCACATAACACCAATGCTGGTTGCCAATAGTGTGCCGAGCCAGGTTCAAGGTATTGGTGTTGATCTATAAGGCCCTTCGCGGTCTGGGCCCCTCATACCTCAGGGACCGCCTCGCCCTCCGTGCCCCAGAGTGGCTCCTTTGGTCTGCCGGGGGTGCCTTCTTGGAGGTCCCCCGTGTTAAGTGTGGGGCCACAATGGAGAGGGCATTCTCAGTGGCCGGGCTGCATCTTTGGAATTCCCTCCCAGAGGAAGCTCGCCTGGCCCCAAGCCCTAATGTTTCAGCGGGCTTGTAAAACCTGGCTGTTCACCCAGGCCTTGGGGGAGGATGGGTTAGGTTTTTTTTTTAAGCTCCACCCTACCCCTATATATATATATATATATATAATTATTTTTGTCCTAACCCTGTTTTAAATTGTTTATATTATTATTGTTTTATGTTTATATTATTGTATTTTTTATTCTTTTAAACTCATTAGCCGCCCCGAGCTGTTTTCAGGAGGGGCAGGGTATAAATTGATTAAATAAATAAATAAATTAAATAAAATCTCCTGTAACACTGTTCCTTGCAGCGTATTGTCTAGTTCTAAATGGTTCAAGTATTAGTGTGATCATCCATGAAAGATTTGCCTACTGGTGTTAGTTTATTGGTAAGAAGCCTGTGGCCAGTTTCCTATCTTGCTAGCTCCTTCTTCGAGTGGGCTCTGTCCATTCTAACATGGGTTTGCACATCCTTCCCCAGCTGCAGCGATTGGTCAGTTTCAATTTGTGCTACATTTTAACCACATGCCATCTCCTCTATATTGTATCATCCTCTTGGAAACTGATCGTTCCTTCCAACTGTGTTTACAACGTCGACCCAGCTTTCAACCACAGCTTAGTAAGGATCCACGATGGCTACAAAAGGTTTTAAGAGGTGTCTGCAATGTGAGAGGAAGATGCTGCAGAATGATCCTCATGCCATCTGTCTACTCTGTTTAGGCACAGCACATGACCCAGCTGAATGTGAGCATTGCCTAGTTGCTTAAGCCTAGAGCTCATCGGGATAGGAAGTTGCGCTTACCAACCTTGCTCGCTCAGATGGAGGAGCAAAAGCCGATAGGCAGAACCCTTCTCTTGGGTTCTCCTGTACCAGCTGTTCCTGTAGCGAGGCACTGCGATTTCATACTTGGAAGCGTTTTCTGCTGTGCATCCTTCTGGTACTATGTAGAGACTTGGGCCACTTTCTCGCATTACCTGGGAGGGAAGGGGGAAACTTCCATGAGGGCAATAGGGGCTCTATTCTCACGGGAATTGATGCATGTAGAAATGCACTATTTTGCTTTTCTCCTGCGAAAACACCCGTAATTGTAAGAACTACAGTGGGGGACCCACTCATTCCTATGTGTTCTAATTTCTAATTGAAAATAGAGCTGCAATTGCCCTCCTGGAAGTCTCTCCCCCTCCCCTGGTAAAGAGAGAAAGCATCCTTGGGCGCTTGTATTAGCAAGCATATCCAACTTTGCTGCCATCATGATTTAAAAATTCTCTTACAAATTTCTTTCTTTCTTTTTTTTGCCTAGTGCTAACTTTTTAGGAACAGGCTTAGCAATACTTAGTATCTAAAAATTTAAAGGAACATTGTCACTGTAGAAACGAATTCTAAAGGCAAGATGTGGAAACCCTAATTCCCCCTTTCCTCCGCTTGTTTTCAACGCTGTACCTTGCAGTATGTTACCCAGTCTAATTTTAAATGTTTTCACTGAGGGGAGCCAGTGCCACTACTCCTTTTTGTATTTTCTAACCTAATGCATTTCACTGATAGAATTCCCCCCCTCAAAATTCAGCTAAACCTTTTACGTTTCATACTTTTATTCCTAGTTGGAGCCCAACACAATTTGACTTAGTCTGAGTTGCATGAAAACAAGCTTTATTAAACCAATATACTAATGTTTCTGGTTCTTTTAAGTTTCTACTGGTTTTCTTTAAAAACAATTCCTTCCAAGCATTGCAGTATTGGACGGACTATTGCACAAACACTTGCAAGTGATCATAAATAAAAATGAAACAGAATATTTTTCATATACTGTCCTCCAAATTGAGATATTGGAAAATAACCAGTGATGAAAAACAACATAATTAGTTTCAACATCCTGTGTTAGCCGCTTGTTTCAAAACTTGCTTTTTCCCTGACAAAGGGACCCTCTCCCAGCTTCCGTTAAATTTGGTTTAATGGAAGGATTAAAGGTTCAGTATCCATGTCCTTCAAATTTAACTCCACTAATGTTATGTTTTGAACAGCACATGGTGGCATAGAATCATAGGGTTGAAAGGGACCTCAGAGGTCAACTAGTCCAACCCCCTGGTCAATGCAGGAAATTCACAGCTATAGCATCCCTGACAGATGGCCGTCCAGCCTCTGTTTGAAAACCTCCAGCAAAGGAGAACCCACCACCGCCCTAGCTAATTTGTTCCGCTTTTTGAAGAGAGAGACAACGTTTGTCTGTCTTCCCCCGGCACTGATTCTTCTGTTGATGTTCTCTTGTGGCAAAATCGTGTGTCCATTTCCACGTCCCATGGGCATTTCCACACATTACGTTAGCCACTTATATTCCTTTGTCTGTGTGCACAGGTCTACTCCACGCCCCCATCCCCTTTCTCCATTTTAAAAAGGAGCAGCAGTTCTAAGTTTGGGTCTGCATGAGACCAGTGTGCCCGGTCCTGGAGCTGCTACTGGATTGGAAGGAAGGGGGCTGTCTTCTGCATCCATCCACTCTGGTGAGGAGGTGCCTCATGCAGGTGGATGCAACTTGGGTTGAATAATTAGAGGGGCTGTCTGATTGCTCAGCGCAGGTTGCATTTGGTGGAACAGAATGAACCTAAATGGCAAAATGGGCCTACTGAATGTGGAATATTTCCAAAGTTATTAAATGAATGACTGAAACAGGAAAAAAAATGCTTCAGTATATTTTGCATGCAGCCAAGAACTTATAGATATTATCAGAATCCAAGATTCTTTGCAGCCCTCATCCAAAATGGTACCAGCCATTTTTATATGAGAACTAATCCTTATCCTAGTTCACCAACAGAACAGCCCTGTGATGATGATTCCCATTTTACAGATGGGGAACTCAGGTTAAAAGACAATGACTTACCCAAGGTCACACAATTTTATGGCTAAGACATGATTTGAACCATCAACCTGGTCTCCCAGGTCAAACCCCAACATTTTATCCACTATATGCTGGTTCTCTTTTTCTGCCATCTTCATACAGCCTCTGTAAACCTTTCAAAGTGAAACATTTCAAGACACCCAGTTTCTCATTTAAAAAAATCCTTTGTCTAACATTTTTTTCTAAATTATCTGATGCTTGTAATCTTCGAAAAACTGTAGTCACTTTAGGAATGAAGCTCTGCTTTTCAAGTTGCTAGACCCTTCCCTTTTCTTCCCAAAAGTTTTGAGTGACTGTTTTGTGGTTTTGTTTTGGAACTTGGTCTTGTTAAATGTACTAGAATTATTCCAATAACTAATTTATTTGTTTTGGTTTTTTGAAAGTGGTTTGCCTCTCATGGTTATAATCCACAAATCCTGGTGTGGCGCTTGCAAAGGTAGGCAAATTTTATTTAATTCTCCAGCGTGCCAAAATCCTTGACTTCATGTGTATATGTAATTTATTATTTAGAAATGTGAACTTTACATCTAAGGGCTTCTTTTCATGATCACTTTTTGGGAAGTAAGTGCCTCCTAACTTGCTCTAATTTCCCTTGTGTTCCCACAAGTGGGTTAAAGTGAGGTAAAAGGAAGCTATTTACCTCTCCAAAGAAACAGAGTTAAAGTTGGGAAGGAGGCCATTACTTTGGGGTTATTTATTGATTATTTATTTATTTATTAGCATTTTTACCCCACCCTTCTCCAAAGACTCAGGGCAGCTTACAAAGATATAAAATAAAATTAAAACATTGAAATATAATTCAGAAAAACAAAACAAAACACCAGCTCCAGCCCTCCAACACTTCCCACCTAATCCCTATCGCTGCCCGCCAAATGCGTTACTAAATAGAAACGTTTTGCACCGCCTTCGAAAAACACTCGGACTCAAACGGACCTTTAGGGGGAGGGAGTTCGACAATATTGGGGCAGCAGGCGAGAGCGCCCTCCTGTGGGGCCCCATTGTACGGACTAGAGTCACAGGTGAAACCCGCAGGAGAGTGCCCCATGCCAATGACAGGGGCCATGATGGAGCATGGTCTTTCAGATATATGGCGACCAGACTATAAGTCAAAACCAGCACCTTGAATTGTGCCCAGAAAGCTATCGGTAGCCAGTGCAGAGTCCGGAGCACCAGTGTAACGTCCTTGTGGCAACCCATCCCCGAAAGGAGCCAGGCCGCCGCATTCTGCACCAGCTGCAGCTTCTGAACAGTCTTCACAGGCAAACCCACATAGGGGCGCATTGCAGCAATCTAGCCTCTGTGATGAAAGCATTGATGACAGTGGCAAGATCCGAATCAGAAAGAAAAGGCTGCAGCTTCCTCACCAGATAGAGCTGGTGAAAAGTGCTCCTGTGACAATGCTCACGTATACTGGAGGGAGGTAATTACCCTGATCTGTTTAGTTTTTTACTGTCTCAGCAACGCTTAGCACTGCCCCCTTTGAGGGGGAAGAGCATCTCTGCTTCACTGAATGCTTGTTCTACCTTCCCCTGCTGGCAGTTCCCTGTAAGATCCCAAGCAGGGATATCTGGGAAAGGGAAGAGCTGCTTGGTCTGTTTTCCCCATCTAGTGTTAACAGGGACAAGGGAGGTAGATAATCTAGCGTATCTATCCTTGCTCATGAGAAGAAGCTCTAAAATGTAAACTTCATTTGGGAGGAAAGGAGATAAACTTGGAGTAGCATGTTAGTCTATAGCAAAAAGGCCAGCTACATCTAGGCATCAACAAAAAGAAATCTAAGCTGCAACGTGAATGTAATAGCTGGTCAATCTCTCTCTAAGTAGCACAAAATAGAAGACACTTGCCCTTTTTGTCAGAGGACTAATTCTTGATTTGGAAAGCTGTGATCATTATTGGGCTAGTAGTACCTAAATGGTCAACTAGCTCAGACCCCGGCACCCGTGCAGGCTTCACCAGACCTAAGCTGCTGGCACAGAAAAATCCACCAAGAAAGAAACCTGAGTGCATAATAAAAGTCTGCCACAAGTAGAAATGGGGAGCAACCAGAGCGCACCAGTGCCTGAAATAACAGGGAGAAATTTAAAAAAACACGGGTATTTCAAACAGGTGAGCCATGCCCACACTGCAGGGGAAGGCAAAAATCAAACCTGTCAGTCTGACCTGGGAACAAAATTCCTTCCTGACACCAAATATGACGATCAGAGTGAGAGTGAACATCCGGGAATGGGTCACTCCGCTATGACCAGTTTTGTGCTTCTCGGAAGCGATCAAAGGTGGGCACTGTCGGAGACAGGATGCTGGGCTGGATGAACCATTGGTCTGACCCAGTAATCGCACTTCTTGTGTTCTTACAATTTAAGGATGTAGGTAAAGACTGACTGATGGTTTGCTTTAGGGGGCTTTAATTTTCTATGTAACTGGCTCAGATATGGCCCCATATACCCGCTTTTAGGATTTGGCTTATAATTGTAAATAAATACTACTAGTATCTGCTTTTAGATAGATCTGTTCTGATATCTTCTCTGTCAGCATTTGTTTGGTCACCTATCTCTCTCTGTTATTTGTGATAAGAAACTGAACCTTTGCTATCTCTTGAAATTAACAGGTATGTTTTAGACATTTTTAATAGGTCTGATTCTCTTCCCCCTTATTTTCTTTCTTTTTAGCTTTAAAACCAAAGTTTGCTGAATCCAAGGAGATCTCTGAACTTGCCCATAATTTTGTTATGGTCAACCTTGAGGTAGGCTCCAACACAATTCCCATGGACACTATGATACTGAAATTGATCACTTTCCCGCCCTTTTTCTACTCATCTTTCCTCTTGTCCTTCCCTAGCAAAATGCTTGGGATTCTTGACTATTTAAAATGTTGGTTAAATCATCTTAAAAACAGAATTGCATGTCTTAGCATGAAGGTGACTTTTGCATCATATATTTTCAACAAGCTGTTGATCTGCATGTTGTATCATTTCCATGGGAATAAGAGAAAATTTCTACACGCTGTTAGTAGGTATCGGATACACAAATGCCAAATAAATGATTCCCATCTAATATAAATTGGTGGAAATAATTTATTTTCACACTGATAATCTGTTGTTGTTCCCCCCCACACCCACAACTGTGATAACCTGTGTTATATTTTGTTTGCAGTAATTTCTTTTCCTTTTTCAAGAAATTCTTGTTAAAACTGTTATGTAACAGAATTGGAAGATATTGATGTCATTATTGATAATCCCTTGTTAAGAAAGCCTAAACAGTCTCTTACATCTTCCTTGTACCAACAGGATGAAGACGAGCCAAAAGACGAAGCTTTTAGTCCTGACGGTGGCTACATCCCCAGAATTCTTTTCCTGGGTGAGATATGTATATGGTTGTGGCAGCATCCTGGGAAACCTTAGACATTATCATCACTTAACTTTTTTTTGTTTTTAAACCATTCTCTGTATTTCACAGACCCCAGTGGGAAAGTCCATCCAGAGATCATAAATGACAAAGGAAACCCCAGCTACAAGTATTTCTACACCAATGCTGATCAAGGTATGTGTGATTGAATTCTGGGATGGGACTGCCACTGTACTATGGCAATAGCTTGTGTTTGAGTGAAGGGGTCCCTATAACTTACAGCACAACTAGAAGCTCTTACCCAAATAAGGTTGTGATGTGATTGTTTTCTACCTTTATTTATTTATTTATTTATTTCTAAATGTATACCCCGCTCCTCCTAAGAACAGCTCAGGGCGGCTTCCAACAACAATAAAATACATATAAAACAATTTAAAATACATCAAAATACAATATAAGTATTTAAAACCGGGCCCCGGGAAACAATTTAACATTAAAACAATAAACAGGGTAGGGGAGATAAAAACCCTAACGCCCCCCATCCCCCCTCCGCAAAGGCCTGGGCGAACAGCCAGGTTTGACAACATCGCCGGAATGTCAACAGGCTGGGGGCCAGGCGAGCTTCCTCCGGAAGGGAGTTCCAAAGACGCGGCCTGGCCACCGAGAATGCCCTCTCCATTGTGGTACCCCGCTTTACGCGGGGAACCTCCAGGAAGGCACCCCCGGCAGACCGAAGGAGCTGCTCTGGGGCGTGGAGGGCGAGGCGGTCCCTGAGGTACGAGGGGCCCAGACCGTGAAGGGCCTTGTAGATCAACACCAAAACCTTGAACCTGGCTCGGCACGCTATCGGCAACCAGTGCAGAGTCTGGAGCACAGGTGTTATGTGCTGCCGACGACCCGTCCCTGTATGGAGACGGGCTGCTGCATTCTGCACTAGCTGCAGCCTCCGAACCAGGAACAAGGGAAGCCCCATGTAGAGCGCGTT
>QEPC01013865.1:10425436-10461241 GCA_003113815.1 Sphenodon punctatus | reverse complement strand
GGGCTCTGTGAACCCCTTTCTCCTCTGGGTGTGTGTGTGGGGCTCTGTAGACCCCTTTCTCCTCTGGGTGTGCGTGTGGGGCTTCGTGGACCCCTTTCTCCTCTGGGTGCGCGTGTGTGTGTGTGTGGGGCTCTGTGAACCCTTCTCCTCTGTGTGTGTGTAGGGGGGGCTCTGTGGACCCCTTTCTCCTTAGGGTGTGTGTAGGGGGGGCTCTGTGGACCCCTTTCTCCTTTGGGTGTGTGTATGTGTGGGGCTCTGTGTTCCCCTTTCTGGGTGCAGTGAGTAGGGAGGTGGGCGTGGAGTCTGAACCCTCTCTCCTTTGGGTGCATGTGGGGAGGGGAACAGGGGGACTCTGCGCCCCCTCTCCAACAAAGCTAGTGATGTAGCAGCTCCAGAGGCAGAGATAGGCAGAGATTTTGTTTCTTATGCTTTTCAGAAACTGTCTCAGTGCAACTGAGTGGCCCAAAATACATAGATAAAAGAAAGCCAGCTGGCAGCTGCTCTTTTCCGTTGAAGAAACTTAATGTGGCGGTAGAGCTGAAAGGATGGGTGTTAACAAACCAGACGTAAGTCCGCATTAGCCCATACCAGGTGGGCATCCATCTACCCGTTTACTAGGTGTTTTACCCCACTGGCCACGTGGCCCCCAGACCCACAGTCCCCGGAGAACGTGGAGCCCACCATGTCGATGAATGTTGGCTAATGGGATCTCTAATGCGTATCCAAGTGACCGCGTCCCATTGGTTAGGTTGTGCGCAGGTCCCCCAGCACGCGTTGGAGGAGCGACCGCTTCCTGCCCCTCTCTCTGCTCTTGCTTTTACTTGCTCTGCCAGTGGGGGCTGCCTGTAAGCTCATGAAAGAAACATCAGGGCTGCCCTTTGATTAAGCTGGACATGCTAAATATTTGAGTGGGGGCTGCACGGGCCAAACCCAGACTCCAGCGGGCTAACGTCTTGTTTGAGCTAACCGTAGGTCTTATCCTCTTCCTCCAGCTCCTTCTCTCCACTTCGCCCTCCTTATTTTGAACCCACTTTATTTGTTTATACCTTTTCAAGTCCCTTTTAGTGTTGATGGATTACTTATGGCAGTGTCCATTCGCAGCTAAATGCTTCCTAAACTGGAGGGAATTCGCTCTGTTGGATAGATGCGGAGATTGACTCCATTTGTAATGGCTAAAAGCCTTTCTCTAATAGAAATCTATTCATGGGAATAAGAAATGCTGGAGGCTGAAGTGTTAGCAATACTACGGAGGCAGGGCTGAGTTGTCTTGTCCAAGGAAAAGGGGCAGAGGCGCTGTTGTGCAATGGACAAGTGCTGAAAGCATCAGGACTACGTTTGCTGTGTGCTGTTGGGGCTGTATGAAGAATGAATTAAAGGAGGTGTGTCTGCTTCCATCCTTGCATGCTCTCCTTGAAATACAAACCTTATATTTTAGCTGGTTAAGTTTCTTCTGTTCAGTGACAAGGATTGAAAAAGTGGTGCCTTGGTATGCAGTTCTTAAGTCCCAACATCAAACTGAATATTATTTGTCATAATTTCACAATACGGAAAGCTTTAATGCTGTTGCAGCTTCAGCAGATATTTACTACCATATTACAGGATAGATATAAAAAGATTCCACATGAATTGCGATTCTGTGTTTGTGGTACTAACCAGCTAGAAAACCTGACACATTACCTGTTTGACTGCCCCTCCTCTAGGGAGGTGAGGGAAAAAAAGTTTGGGCCCCATATTGAGGAATAAATCCTCGCAGGATGTTAGATCCAAGCTGATGTTCTTACTAGCCAGTCCTCAAGATAGAATGATAAGGAAAGTGGCTACTTATGGCCATGCTTTAATGGTTCATCGAAGGTATAAGATAGCTGACCTCCGTAAAAAGGTTTTAATTTGAAATATTTTCTTTTGAAACTGGAAACAGTTAAAGATTTGTAAACTGATGCTTATGATAGAACATATGGTAACCTTGTTCTGTGCTGTTGGTTTAATTGTTTCATTTTCATTTTTGGTAGCCATTACGAATTAGGATGTTGATTGTATGAAATTGCTTGGGCCAGTGACCAAGTCAATAAAATTATGATTTTATTTTGATTTATTAAGTGATTTGTATCTTGCTCCCTACGGCAGCTCAGGGCGGCTCACAAGATATTTAAAACAATATATAAAAACAATACCTAAAAGGGATTACTAAAACAATAAAAACAACAACAAAGAGCTAAAACCACTGTTAAATCTCCCCCACCTTTATTCCACCCCACCCATCCACCCCCCAAAGGCCTGGGCGAACAGCCAGGTCTTACAGGCCAGACAAAAGGCCAATAGGCTGGGAGCCAGGCGAGCTTCCTCTGGCAGGGAGTTCCACAGACGTGGTGCGGACACCGAGAATGTCCTCTCCATCATGACCCCCCAGTTCACCCGGGGGACCTCCAAGAAGGTGTCCTCAGTAGACCGCAGAGGTTGCTCCATGGCCCGGGGAGTGAGGCGGTCTCTCAGATAAGAGGGGCCCAGACCGTGATGATGAAAAAGTAGTGGCAGTGTTGGTAACCATCCTTATGCTTCCAGGAATTTCTTTTACTTATTAGTGTTCTAGAGATTGCTTGATGTGCATGGAAACGCACTGAGGTTTGGTACAGCAAAATGCACCATGTAAGCGATCCCAACCTGTTCCTGGAAGGATGGAGAGGGAAGCTCATGAAAGATTGCTGACGTACCATATGTTCTATCAGTGGCACATCCAGTACCATTAATATAGAACCAGACTTGTAGCCTAGAAGATAAAGTGTTTGTGTTAGACATGGGAGAACTGGTTTCCCATCTTTGCTATGATCTCACTGGTGATTGGGGCAAATCCCTATCTTAGTCTCAGTTCTTCATCTGTAAAATGGGAATAGTGATGTACCTTGCAGGATTGTTGTGAGGATGAACTAGATAAAGACTGAGAAGCACTTTGAACACTAAAATGGTAATTTATAATACATAGTAATTAATAGTCCCATGGACTGAGGACTTATATGCTAAATTTAAAACTCAAATGAGCATTTCTGGAATTGTTTTACAATAGTCCAAGCACTGTAAGATGATACAAAATACTGAATGAACAAAGAGATCAATAGTAATTCCCCTCCACAAGGTCCATTGAGTCTGGGTAGTTGATGAATGAGTACAAATGTAGAAAGAGGGGCTCTTAAATCTTTATTTAAGGTTGTGGTTTATGAATTCTAGATGTAAAATAGTTGTGGGATCTGATCTTGCAGCGTTCACTGCAAACAGAATTCCTCTTGAAGTTAGATGGGAGTTTTACCTCATTAAAGACTGAGCTCTTTATGTCCCCGTAGAAAGCTTGTGTTACTAAGGAGGAAATGGCATATGCGATGCAGAAAAATATTATACTTAAACAGAAATCCCTACAGAATAGTGAAGGCTTTTGTTTTCTTTATAAAAATTCTGCAGCTTGATGCAATTCCAGTGCTGGAAACATTTGGGGAAATTAACAGGTAAGAGCTTAGAATGCTTTTTCAAAGCAATATAATATTCATAAATGTTCTGTAATCCTCTTGCATGATTTACACAGCTAATCAGCCTTAACTATGTCTGCTAAAATTTGTATGCAGAGGGTTAAATAAGTTTCTCTGAAGTCAAATAGCTTTTTCTATTCTAAGGAAAAGGATTTCTGTAATGTTACAATAATAGACTTGATCGTTACTCATTACAAAATACACATATGTTAGTTGTTCAACAGTTAAAAGTGCAAGCTTTCAATACACCCACCCAAATCTACAGCATTGTATCATCAGCACATATTGTAATACTAAACAGGTCAAACATTGTCAAAACTCTGCATGAAAATAGTCTCCTACTCCATCAGCAAATTGCAAGATCAAGTGTGTTGGGGGCTAGGAGGTATTGTATTTTTCTCGATTTTTTTTTAAATGTGATGCATGGCGCATCAATAGAGCACACACAACAACACATTTCTATTGGTGAACAAAACAAAGGAGAAAGTTCAGAGTTTGATGGGTGATGTAAATCAGGTGGGAGAAAGAAGAGTACTTTATTTTTATAGCAACCCCTCCCCCTTACTAAATGTCTCTTGAGTGCTTCACAAAGCCTTATATATATAATTTCAAATAAATTCAATTCAATTTTATTGCTTCAGCTATAGCCGTTATAAAACATAATAAAATACAAAACAAAGTTAAAAGTATAAAACAAAAGGTTAAGAAGAAGAAATCTCAATACATGCATTGGATCTGACTCTTGACACAGCCATCAGGAACTTAGCCACCTGTAAAGTGGTCACACCCCTGTACTAGAGCCAAAAGGGCATCCTGTTGAGAAAGTGGTAGCATAGACAACATAATCGGATTCAACAATTCTTGGTGTAAATCAGCATACAAATTACAATTCAAAATAATATGTGAAAAGGATTTGACTGGCCCCTGGGTGCAAAATTTACAGTTTAAAGGGGGAAGGTAAGTATGGGGAACAAAATGATGATGATAATTAATAATAAATAAGCATTTATATAGCACCAGCAATGTACCTGGCACTTTACAATTGTAAGAAAGAGACACTGTCCCTGCCCTAGCAGGCTTACAATCTAAGAGAGACAAGGGGGGAAACAGAGGAAGAGACAAGGATACATATACAAACTCGTGAGGTCTCAGGTGCACGTGCTTGGCTTAGTTACAAAGGTGTAGTTACTCATTTAATGTTACACAAAATATGATTCAGGATAAGTCAGCAAGGAGGTGAGGGGAACGAGGAGCCAGGGAAAGCTTGAAGGAAGAGGTAGGTTTTGAGGAGGGATTTGGAGGGAGGAAGCCGAGCGAATGTGTTCAGGGAGGGAGTTCCAGGCATGGGGGGCTGCCAGGGAAAAGGGGCAGATGTGTTTTGAGGAACAGGGGAGCCATGAGCAGGCGAGGGTGGTGGCAGAGGAGGAGCGGAGCTCCCGGACAGGAGTGTAGCGGGAAACGAGTGCTAAGACTGAGAGAGGGGGCAGCAAGGTCATGAAGAGCTTTGTAGGTAAAAACCAGAAGTTTGTGCCAGGGGTGGAGGGGTGGATGTGGTCAAAGTGGCGGGCAAGATGGATGACCTTGGCAGCAGAGTTATGAACAGACCTGAGAGGAGCAACGTGAGAGCAAGAAAGGCTAGTGAGAAGGAGGTTTCAATAGACAAGGCGAAAGATAACCAGGGCGTGGACCAGGGTTTTAGTAGAGGAACAGTGAGGAAAGGACAGATCTTAGCAATGTTGTGCAGAGAGAAGCGACAGGATTTAGCAAGAGAATCGGTCTGAGGTTTAAAAGAGAGGGAGGAGTCAAAGATGGACCCTAGGCTATGTGTCTGAGGTACAGGCTGGATATTGACACCATCAACAAAGACACATTTCAGGGGAGCCAGCAATGAATTCTAAAACCACTGGAGAATTTAAAAAAAAGTCTTCAGGTGTTTCCTAAGGGTGAGGAGGAAGGAACTGAGATGAAACAAGAGACTGGAGGTAAGAAAATACCATTTACTAAACCAGGGATTTCCAAAATGTGGCTCAGGATTTTAAGTGGCTGGCCATCTGGCTATGATGTCACAAAACAATCCAGATTTGATGTGCTTTGCAGGGCTGCTTTCTGGGGTCACAGAATAGTAAGTCTCAAAATGGGGTCATACACAATACATTTTTGGGAACCAGTGTAGTAGATCAGCTTCTTCTGGGGAATGCCTGCAAGCTTCCTAGAGTTTCTCTTGCCTGCCAGAGAGCTCTGTGAAACTCTGATGTTTCCACACACTTGGTAGCAAAAGTTGGTACGGTATAAGGTATCATTTTAACCACTTGTCTCTTGTCTGTCTTGTACTTGAGACTAACATGACAACAGCATTCTAAACAACCATGGAAGTAAATTTGGTGGAAAGAGAGTGGATGTAGTTCATTCTCTTTAACTGTTCATTTCCAACCCTCAAAATACTTGGCTTGGAAAACTGCTACTAGTGGAAGCCGTCATTAACCTTAACAATGCTAGTCCATAATCTGTCGGCCTGCACAGATAAGCCACCAGTTGTTAGTGACCTCTCACCCAGTTGTGTTAATATCCAGCTTTGAAAAGGTCACTAATGCCAAAAAGTTATTTGTTAAGCTCCTTGTATTGTTCCAATGACCTCTCTTCTGTATCGGCATCATGGTGATGATATGGAATGTGGTGATGATGACAACGTAATGTTGCCTTTATGGTTCATACTCGCATGGCGGATCTCTTGGCCTGCACTGAAAAACCGACATAAGGTCCAGTTCTTCCGGGTTCCTAGTACCTCTTGATAGGTGCTGAGCATCCTCCAACCCCATTGAATTTGGTAAGAGTTTTTATACTGTTAGGTACCTCCTAGGGTCAGGTCCATAAGGCCTGATCCTGCAAATAGTACAGGTAACGAGAACGTTGGCGTTCATTTATTTGAATTTATGCGCCACCCTTCCCACAGTGACTCAAGGTGGCTTACAATCCATAAAACGTAACAATGGTGACAATAAGACAATAAAATTCATAAAATAAAAACTCCCCTTCCCACCCAAAATCTCCAACCAACCCCTATCCCCACCTGCCAAATGCTTTAAAAAAAAAATGTCTTGCACCGCCTCCAGAAGATGCTTAGGCCCAGGCTCAAATGAACCTCTTGAGAAAGGGAGTTCCACGCAACTGGGGCAGCCACCAAGAATGCCATCCTGTGCACCCCCATCCCATGGACAAGGGTAGCAGATGGAACTTGCAAGACGGTCCTCCCGGCTGACCATAGGGGCCACAATTGAACATGGTAGGACAAGTGGTTTTTCAGATATACAGGGCCCAGACTGTTTACAACTTTAAAGGTAAAAAACGGCACCTTGAATTGTGACTGGAAAGCTATAGGTAGTCAATGCAGACTTCCGAGTGCCGGTGTAATGTGCTCCCAGCAACTCGTCCCCGAGAGGAGGTGAACTGCCACATTCTGCACCAGCTGCAGCTTCTAAACAGTCCTCAAGGACAGGCCCACATAGAGCACATTATAGTAGTCTAGCCTTGAGGTGACGAAAGCATGGATGACCGTGGACAGATCCAAGTCGGAGAGAAAAGGCCGCAGCTTCCTCACCAGATGGAACTGATAAAAAGCACTCCTGGCCACCTCTGCAACCTGATATTCCCGGCACACTAAGGGATCCAGAAGCACTCCAAGGCTGCGAACCTCATCAACCAGAGGGGGCTGGACTCCATCATAGCAGGAGTACCAATTCCCTCCAAGTTGCAAGGCTGGCTACCTGGCATTAAACTTCAACGAGTGCACAATTGGATCCAGGGCTGGCCTTAAGCAGGGCCAGTAGGGGCCGTGGGCTGGACCCCATGGAAGGAGGTCGTCCTTCAGGAAGGCCAGTCCTACCCCTGAGGCCACAGGATGGGCTATTTTTGTGGGGCCCTTTTCCTGCCCATGACTTCTCTGCGCTTGGAGTGGCTATTTCTTGTTGAGCCCCACCACTCACCTTACCTACCGGGATGGAGGAACACCAGACTGCCAATTGCAAAAACGGGAGCGGTGATATGGAGGGGACCATAGGGGACCCTCACTTCAGGCCCTGAAAATCCTAAGGCCAGACCTGATCAGATCTATACTCCACCATGCTGATGGTGGGGAATTAGTAAGCATATATAATGGTAATTGGGAGAAAGAGAGTTTATCCTGTAAGATGCAGTATTTGTACTTACCATGACCTTGGTCTAATCTCTGTCTTCAAGAGGCTGTTACACCAGAGCAGTTTATAATCACGATTTAAACCAGTTTAATGTAATTGGAGAGTAATCCAATTTTATAATCAAGTTTGTCTTGTAATTCAAAGCTGTGCTGTACTCTCTGTTTGAAAATAAATTGGCGCTGTAATAAATTGCAAAGAATCCATGCCAGATGATGCTTTTAGTTCTTATCTTAATAACGCAACAATAGGCACTCCTCTTGCTTCCAAGATGCAGTTCAACTGCACATGGCACAAGGTGCACATGGCACATGGGTGCCCGCCCCAGTTCATGTGCATGTGCACCTGTTGCCATGTACTTTTTTGGCTCACCCCTCATGGGCATTCTGGATTTTTTGGCAGTGCCCTGTGAGTGACCATCAGTGGTGCTGCATAGCTCATGGGCGCACACATCCCCCTCACCACCTTTCAGATGGGTGGTTGGATGAGTGGTTACTGCGTGGCCACGCGTGGTAGTATCTTGTTTAAAAACACCCCAAGTCTCAGTACGGGGGGAAATTGATGCAGGACTGTGTTACTCCAGTAGCATCTACATGAATAAAGCGCTGAACCAAAATTATTCAGAAGCAGAAGTATGTACTCCTGAAAAATCAAGAATACCTACTCCCCTTTGTTTTATATTTTGAGGTAACCATTCATATGAACAGTTATTAGGAAGGCAGTGACCTTGGATCAGTGATCCCGACGGGTGTTTTTAAATGAAGAAGACTTGGTCTGGGTGGGTCCATGGCCACTGAGTGGCACAGCTGTGGAGCAGCCACTTAGGTGGAGTGCCTGAGGAAGGAGTCTAACCGGCGGAAAATGTGGCTCCTGTGGCAGCCACCTTGCACTCCCCTGCCATGGACCACGGGGGAGGGGAAGCATGCCAGGCTTATTTTCTTTTTAAATTGACATGTCCCAGCCATGAGCTCTGGGGAACCGGACTCCCCAGCAGTTGCAGCCGGTTCCTGTGACTTGCAAAGGTCATGTCCCCTGCCCACTAGCCTCAGAAAGCCAGCAAGAGGAGACTTCAGTCAGTTTCATGTCAATTACCCTCTTGCCTAATGACTAAGGACGGAAAAGTCTGCAACTTCCTTTTCACTCCATATGAAAAGTGGCAGAGTTTTCACAAGGAGTGGGTAATTGATATGAAACTGACTAGAGTGTCGCTTGCTGGCTTTCTGAGGTAAGTGGGCAAGTGACATGAAATTGACTAGAGCTTAAAGTCTTTGTAATAGAGCTGTCTCCCGATAAAGCTGCCTGATCTTAAACAGCAGTCGTATAACTTTCCTTATGCTGTTTTTTTTTCTAAAACAAATGGTGGTCAGCAACTGCCCGGTGGTCAGCAACTGCCCAGTTGCACATACGCCAGCCAGCAGAACTGATTTGTTTAAAATGTTGAATCGTTTTTGGCTGCATCAATCATTATCACACTTGATCTAGATCTCATGCTCACAGCTTCAAGGCTGTAAAGTCTGGAGGCTCAACTCATCTGCGGGGAGGAGATATGGATCGCTCAAAATTCTCCCCGCAGATTGAATGAATAAAAGTCATTCAACTTTTCATGTGGTGTGAAAAGTATGGAGGCAAGAGGGTAAGTGACATGAAGCTGATTAGAGCTTCCTCTTGCTGGCTCTCTGAGGCAAGAGGGTAATTAACATGAAATTGACTAGAGCTTAAAGTCTTTGTGACAGAGCTGACTCATGATAAAGTTATGTGATTTTAAAAAGCAGTCATGTAACTTTCCTTATGCTGTTTTTTCTAATGCCACAAATGGCAGTCAGCGGCTGCTTGACTGCACATGTGTCAGCCAACAGAATTGATTTTTTAGTGTATACTAGCTTGTTTGTGGCTGCACCAATCATTATCGCACTACACCAGCACTTGATCTAGGACTCACACTCCAAGGCTGCAGACCCAAAGACCTGACTCAACAGTAGGCGGGGTGGGGTGGGTGGCTGGTACAAGGGATTGTGGGAAGGGTAGGAGGTTTCTGTCCCTGTCCTTTTTCCCTTTCGCTCTGCCCCCCCCCCCCATTTCCCCTTGGCAGAGCTGCCATCAGTGGAGTAATTTTGGTTCAATGTTTGGCTGTGGAGGGGGCATCGTGCCTTATCATCCCCAGTGCAGCCATACGGTGCCCACAGTACAGCCCCCCTGCTGCTTCTGCCCAGAACCTGCGTCAACCTCGCTTCCATCCTGGGGCTTGAACTTGCAGTGCAGAACAGCCCTGCTTGGCTGCATCTCCTCCCCTTTCTTCTGAGTGGCACCAACGGCTGTTGGGGAAGGGGCAGCAGGGAGAGCCACCCATTCCAAAAAGGAATTGGGGGGGAGCAGCTCTGTAGGTTCATTTCCCCCGCCCCCATCCTTCCCTGCAGCATCACACCCACAGCTGCCGCCTTGCGCAGGGGAGTCAAACCACAAACCTGACTCGCACCATTTTTAGATGAGGTGTGGAAAAGCGCCTCCTGAGCCGCGCGTTAAGAGAGAAGCCGTGCCGGAAGTGACGTGCTTCCCATTGCCGGCAACGGGGAGCACGTCACTTCCGGTGGCGCGGCTTCTCTCTTAACGCGCGGCTCAGGAGATACTTTCCTCCGCCTCGTCTAAAAATGGCCTCATTCTGCACAAGCAATACAGACTAATGAGGTGATTTGCATGCAGCCCCAAGCATCCCTGTGCGGGGCTGGGGTAGAAGGCTAGAACTGCCCTACAAAAAGATGAATGTACTGCCAGTCTGAGGGGGAGGGGGGGCTGCCCAGCCAGTTTGTGCCCCAAGCCTGGAGTTCCTGCCTTGCCCCATAGGTTTGCATCTCCCTCCCTGTTCCCTGTCTGGATTATGCCCCTCGGGATATGGATATGATGACTTTTAAATACGGATATGACCAGGGCCGGCCTTAGAAACTGCGGGGCCCAGGGCAAACAAAATGTGGGGGCCCCTCAGCTCTACGCACTTTCCACAGCCCACCCACTTTCCCACGGCTCCTCCCCTTTTCCTGAGGCCCCACCCATTTTCCAAGGCCCCGCCCACTTCCCTTTGACAATTAGAGAATTGTCATATAAGTTATTTTAACTTGGCAGTACAATGTGCTCCAAAGAACATTTAAATCTGGTTTAGATGGGAGCCCAGGACACAGATATGGTTAAAAGGCAAAGACTCATTTAAAACACAGGAGGGCATGCACACAGCGGATAGGGACAGATTATCCATGGCCTGAACCCTCCTTCCCTTGAGCATATTCCTATTACACTCCCAACACAGGAGTTCAAACATAGATCCAGCTGATCAAACAACCCCCCCACGGACACAGCCCCCCCATGAAAGCAGGGAAAACCAACTGAACCTCAGACCCAAAGCAGCCAAACACATCTCTCAGCAAACCTTTGTCAGTGTGACCCCTTTCCAGTTATAAGGATCTCAAGCACCAAAGCACTAACAATCCAGTTAAACATAGAACAACAAACAACTCCCCCACAATCACAGCCCCCTCCAGCCCCTTCCCAAACCATCCCCCAGATGGCCCCACTCTCCTCCCAAAGCCCCACAGTGGGGTGCAGCAGCGGCACAAATGAGCTGATATCAGGAAAGAGGAGGAAGAGGTATTGGCCGGGTGGCCTCTTCCTCAGCTGCTGCTGGGCCTGGGTCTTCTGGGAGCCGGGCTGGAGGCTGAGAGGCTTAGGCTGCTAGGCAGGAGGGGACAGCAGGAACGTTCTGCTGGGCCTCTTCTTGGGCAGGGGGGTGGCTCCCTTTTCTCCTCCAGGAGCCATGGGGGACAGCGATGGGAGGGGGAGCAGGGTAGAGGGAGCAACTCCCTCTCGTGTGCACACACGCTCACCCACACACACACCCTTCTCTTACACACACTTATTCTATCATACGCACTCATTCATTCGCTCTCCCTCACACACATGCTCTCATCTCTCTTGCACACACCCATTCAAACTTCCACACACCCTTTCACCCCTCTCTCCCTTTCACACACACCGCCATTCAAGCTCACACGCATCCTTTCACCTCTCTTTCACTCACACCCTCATTCAAGCTCACACACGCTTTCACCTTTCTTTCTCTCTCTCACTCACACACCCATTCATACATACTCAAACACATCATGCTCTCACTTCTCTCTCTCTCTCTCTTTTCACACACACACGCTGACCCATTTGAAACTCACACTCCCCTAAACAAACTCACTCACTCTGTCTTGGCCAGACTGGCCACGCCGCCACCGAGTCTCGCCTGAGCCTCCTCCAGATCCCGTGCCGCGGCATGTCCCATCAGCCGCTGCTGCTCCTGTCTCTTATACACATCTAGATGTGTATAAGAGACAGCACACTGTCTTGGCCAGACTGGACTGGCCACGCCGCCACCGAGTCTCGCCTGAGCCTCCTCCAGATCCCGTGCCGCGGCGTGTCCCATCAGCCGCTGCTGCTCCATCCGCCTGACTCCGCTCCTCCATCGGATACAACTGCCTGCATCCGTTTCCGTGCCAGGAAGTTGCATAAGCAACTTCCTGTGAAGGGAGGGGGGGACGTGAGGGAGCGAGGAGGTGGAGCCACGCCAGGTGGAGGCGGGTGAGGATTGGCTGGGGTAAATCATGTAACACTATTGAGGCTGGGAGGGAGGACTAATCTCCGGAGTAGCGTGGTGTTGGGTGCCGGGTGGGTCAAGTGAAGTGGCGGCGGCACAGCCGTGCGCAGCGCAACAAGCATGCATGCTTCCCCCACTTCCTGGACCCTGACACAGCAGCTAGTACTGCCGGCACGGCCGCAGCCCCCCCCCAATTCATTTTTTAGAAAATTAATTAAAAAAACAAACAGGGCCATCGTGGGCCCCACCAAGGGGCAGGGCCCTGGGCGGCCGCCCCTAGCCACCCCATGGTAAAGCTGGCCCTGGATATGACTGTTAAAAACAGAGAGCAAAGGTGGATGTGAGTTTCATGGTTCTGGTTTTCTCTCTGTCCTTCCTTACTGCGTATCCACATGAGAACATATCACATAACTAATAGATGTGATATCTTTTAACATTCTCATGACTATACCTCACATTCTCATGAATGTTACACTCCTTGTCTCTCCCTCTGTTCCCCTTCCTCCGTCTCCCCTTCCTCCCTCCCCCCCCCAGGTCTCTCAGATCGTAAGCCCTAAGGCAGCGACCGTGTCTATTCAATTACTTTGTAAAGCGCCAGGTACGTTGCTGGTGCTATATAAATGCTTGATGATAATAATAATAATAATAATATTAATCGCATCCCAAAAAAACTGGAAATTTTCTAAAACAAAAAACTTTACAGTTTAAAAAACCATTAAAGGCAGAACCGTTTCCAAAATAAAAAGCTTTCCTTTATTATTTATCACTAACTAAACTATCACATTATTTCTTTATTACCGTATTGATCATTTCTTATCCTAATTCGACGATGAACAATTTTTTCTAACTGCCTTAACTCTGTCCTGCGCAGAATTGCATTGTGTACAACTGATTGTATAAAGTTGCCTACACTGACATTGTCAACCGTTCATTGTATAATGTGTATACAGTTTTTCTACATGTAAATGACAGAGTTAAGACAGTTTGAAAAAAATTGTTCATCGTTGAATTAGGATAAGAAATGATCAATAAACAAATAAATAATGTGAGTTTAGTGATAAATAATAAGAGTAAGTATGTATGGTAAGGAATTAAGTATATATATAATGTTAATGTTGATGTTAAATTATGGAATAGAGATAGAAAATCTGTAAATAATTTCCATGCTTTTTGGTGTTTACTTTCTGTTGTAATGTGTTTATATATTTTTAAAATTGAAATTGTAATTGATTTTCATGTTTTTTCATGTTTTTTGGAGTTAGGGAAATTTATTTTGTGAAATGGTTTTGAAAAGGAAAGTTTTTTTGTTTTGGAAACGGTTCTGCCTTTAATGATTTTTTAAAACTGTAACGTTGTTTGTTTTAGAAAATGTATAGTTAGACACTTCTGACACCCTCTGCAGTGTTGTGTCCTTCTTACAGCACTGCAAAAATTAAGATTATCTTTCATAACCACAATATGTTGGTGGGCTACAGCAATGTATTTTGTAATGCCTCCAGGGCCAGCCGTACTACAGGGTGACTTGACGTGATCAACTGCGGCCCTGTTTTTTCTGCCCTCTTGGGAGGTCCCATAGTGGCCCCCATTCTCAGCAGGGCAAGGGTGCACCCTGCTTCCTTCCAGTGGGTCCCCAAACACAGCCACCTCTAGGGCCCCACAGAGGGTGCCCTTTGTGGTGAAACGCCAGTAGGGGGTACTATACAGCTGAGACACCCACCTCACTGTGTTTCTCCAGATCTCTGACCAGGGGTTCCCACAGCTGGCAAATCCCCCAAAACCCTTAGTATTCCGCTGCCACCACCTGAGGCTAATTCAGAGGGTATTCACACCCCTCAGGACATGTGAACCCCACAAGGTATAAACCCCACAGCTTCCCAAGAGCACTACGCTTTCCTGGCACTCTGTTCCTGGGATTTCCTCCCCTGTGTTGGAGGCAGATCCCCAGAGCTACCCGCAGGAGGCTTCCCTTGGTTCCAAAGCTGCTGGCCCCTAGCCAAATAGGTAGATTTCCCCCTCTTTCCTTGTCTTAGTAGCGAGGCTTGGCCACCCGGCCCAAAGGAGGCGTTTAATGGTCAGCCAATAACACACATACACACACCCAGTAGGGTAAAAAGAAAACTGGTACATATTACAAAAAGGAATAAAAGCATAGAACTAGGGGATGATAACCCTTTGAGCAATCAGAGTCAGTCCTGTGGGCATAGTAGCCCATTTAGAAAGCGTCTTCCTATAACTGTAACTAGCAAGTACTCACAGTGGTGCTGATCAGTTCTCCATAGGGGATGGTTTTCCTATGGGGTCCGAATTCTTCTTCTGGCAAGGCCAGAGTTACTGATAAGCCATATAGGCCATGCGTGCCTCCAGATAGGGAGGTCACCAGCCTAACAGCAGTTCAGTGAGTCCAGAGAGAGAGAGTCAAAATGCCTGTGCTGGTCCTTTTAAGGCATCCTTGACCTTCGTTCTCATTTGTCCAGGAGGGTCAGCTGGCTGTAGCCCAGCCACCCCTCTCCTAGGATTTGATCATCCCACGTCACCTGTCTGAGGTGTAGCGTTCCCCCCCCCCTTTTAGGAATTCCAGGAATGAGGAAGTCCTGAACAGGTGCTTGTTGAGGCCGGGGCTTTGGCTGAGCCAGGCTTGCAGTTTCAGCGAAGGGGGGGCCAGGGGGGGGTCTTTGTCAGGGCAAGGGCATTTTGCCACACCCTTGAGGGGGTGGGGCATCAGAGGAGAGGGTGGGGCACTGGGGGGCACATTTTATCTTCACCCTGGTCCCTGCAAATTCTAAGGCCAGACTCGAATGCTTGCAGTAAGAGTCTCCTGCTCTGTTCATTAAAATTCATTAAAATAGTTCATGCTGAGCTATTAATTTCAGAGGATGGAGGGTTGCACCCTAAATGGGGTTAATGGCACAGAATGGCTGTTTTTAGATGACCACATTAAAACATTTTTAACAGAACGGTATGACTCATTGTCCTAACAAAATCATTCTCCACTGAGACAGTTTTTAGTAAAACGTTCTGTGAATTGTGTGTGTAAACATCTAAAACGTTTGAGCATTATGCTAGTATTATTGCTCAAAACGTTCTGTTTACATGATTAAAATGATTGCTCTGCACTGTTTCCAAATTGAAACATTTCAGTAAAACTGGGGGAGAGGTGTTTTTTAAAAAGCAAACTAAAACCAGGAAGTGTGTTAGAATGAAATGTTTTAACTGTTTACATGATGGTTGTTTTTAGATGAACACCCTATAATGTTCTTACCTGAGGTGTCAGAATGACATTGGCGCCGTTGGTCTGGTATCTGTGTTTAGACAAACATTGTAGTGACATTCTATTAGGGTATTCCCTTCCTATTCTTTTAAATGATTATACCGTTCTAAGGACTGACTTGCAGCAGTTTGTGGGACACAAGCCGCTGCAAGCAGCGAGAAGTAAGTGGGCTGCTGTGTCCTGAAATAACCCTGGCAGGGAGGGAGAGAAGTATGGAGGCAGTGAGACGCTGCTGACGGGAGGGAAGGGTGAGGCCAGGGCTCATGAATCAGGCAGGCAAAAGTAGAAAGTTGAGAGAGGGCAAGGGTGGAAGGGAATGCAGGAGCTGAGAAAACGCTGCTGTGAGCAGGTAAGTGAGCTCCAAGCGGCTCCACGCTGTACGGTCGGAAGTGTAGAATGTGCAGACGGTTAAAAAGGACTGTTGTGCAATGGTCTTTATTTAGAAGGTTCTTGTAAAACGTTGAAAAAGGGGTTCCACAAAAATGTTCTAAAACCAGGAAACAAACCAGAAGGGTCAAAACTTGTAACCATATAGTAGCAGCTACAACATTACAATGTATCTTCTAAAAACAGCCGGTCACATTCAAACTGTCATATAAAACCGATTGGCCCCTGTGGTTGGCCGGCGGTATCCTCCTTGGGGTCCCCCGGGTGTCCACCATGAGGAGGGTGTTCTCTGTGGCTGTGGAACTCCCTCCCATTGGAAATCCACTTGATTACTGAGCTCCCCTGTTTCTGCAGACATTGTAAGACCTGGCTGTTCTGCCAGGCCTTTCCCGAAGAAGATGGGGTGGGTGGGGATGGGTTTTATACTGTTTTTATTGTAGTTTATTACTGTATATCTTAAATATGTTTTAACGTTGCGAGTCGCCCCGAGATGCCTGAGGCAGTAGGAGGCGGCATATAAGTTTGGGTATGTATAAATAAAATAAATAAAAACAGACTAAAAAGTTTTTAATGTGTCATCTAAAAACACATGAGAGCTTAACTCAGACGCTTCCTACCTGAAGACTTTCTGCATGAGTCTGTGGTACCACCTATCTTTCCAGATCAATTATATTACATGAATCTGAGTGTGCAGTTTGCTCAAGATTTTAGTGCTTTACGCAGCAGGAGAGTGCCAAGCTTCAGCGTTAATTTGGAAGTTGCTTTTTAAAAGGGAATAATCCTTCAGTAACCTGCCTTGTTGCAGTGAAGGATAATGAAGCAGGGGAAGGCAGAAATGGGGAATCCCTCCTTTTCAGTTTACCCCCTGCTGGAATCTCAGGAGCAGCTGATGTAAGTAATGTATCTATCCATCCCCAGCATTTGTTGCTCTGATGTCTGCTAATAGGCATCTTGAGGGAATGGAGGAACAAGTAACTATGGAGGAGGGATTCAGTGAGATGTAAACCCCCCTCCATTGTTTTGAGCATTTACACTCGTCACGCAGGTAAACTTACTTAGCATAAAAATCAAGGGGGTAGTTGCAATAAGGACAGGCAAGGCAGCTACACTGCCACTGGCAGAGGGAGGCCCAAGTGGGCCTATTCCATCGTCTACACCAGGGACCATATCAATCTAGCTATGCCCCTGATAAAAATGTCATCTATGTTGCCTATCGGGAGGGAATGTGTTGACAAAACTGACAAGGGACGGGGGAGTGGAACCCTGTTCTTTCAGGTGCGAGTCCCTCACTTTATCTAGTTGGTTACACTAGTCCATGTAAAGATTGCTTATCTTCTTCTTTTCTTTTAAAATACATAGATGTATTTTAAAATGTCTCATCCATCAGAGCTTTTTCAGGTGGTGACAGGTCTGCTTAATCCAGCCTGTCTCTGCCAGGAGTTGGAATCATCTAATGCCTGCTGACATTTTTATTGATTTACTTTGCAGAAAAAGTCATATTCACCACGACTTTGGTGTGATCGATTCTATAGCAGAGTCAGAGTTTGGGGCTGTGGAGGTTCATCCTTGTCCTTTTTATTTGGGTCCATTTCAGTCGGTATCACCCACCAATGTGGACGATGTGCTTGGGGCTGTGTGGGCCACCAGTTGTGAATTAGTTCCATGCTCATCCTGTTGGTGAAAGCCAGCTGGGAGATGTTAGGGCCATTGCTGGCTGAGGCTGGCAATGCCTCCCTTTGGGAGGGCAGGATGTCGAACTCCCTTAAAATGGCGATTGTCCGGCCTCTGCTTAAGAAACCATCTTTGGACACTGACTCCCCTGCCAGTTATCAGCCTGTCTCGAACCTTTTTTAGGGAAGGTTATTGAGTGGGTGGTGGCGCTTTGGCTCCAAGCCCATCTGGATGCTACGGGATTCCTGGACCCCTTTCAATCTGTCTTTCATTCTAGGCATGGCATGGAGACTGCGCTTATGGCCTTTGGTCAATGATCTATGCTTGGAGATCAACAGAGGGAATTCCACTCTGTCGGTGCTTTAGATCTATCAGTGGTGGTTGACACTGTTAAACAGGAGGTGGTTGACTTAACTGCGGGACTTGGCGGGTGTGCGCGGGACGACTCTTGAGTGTTTTTTCTCCTTCCTGTCCAGGAGGTCTCAGTGAGTGGTGATTGCTTGTTGTCACCCTGTGATCTCCCCTGTCGACACAGGGTTTCATGTTGTTTACCCCCCCCCCCCCTTGTTCAACATTTATATGAAGCTGCTGGGTGAGATCATTCAGAGGTTTGGAGTGAGGTGTTATCGGTAAGCTGATGACCTGAGCCAAATGTGGGTCTGTGATTCACAGATTTCCTGCAGAATCTCCTGGCCTGCTTCTCCCAGCACAGAATTTCTAGCCTGCGCTGGTGAGACGTGGGGCAGGAGATTTCATGGGGGGAGGGAATGAAGAAAGCCTTGGGGCCTTGCTTCCCCTCACCTCTTCTCTCCTCTCCTAGGCTGCATTGGGTGGGAGGGGCTGCCAGGGCTCACCTCCCCCCACCCCCTTCACAGCCTGATAAATTATCTGACCTGCAGCAGTAGCTTCATTCATTACACTCCCCATGCGGCTCCTTCTAGCCACTTCTGGCCTCTCTCAACAGAGCCTACCAGAGCGATGTGTCCAGATGACCTCATCTAGCTGCGTTGCTCTATGAGGCCCCATTGGGAGGGGCCAGGGAATGGCTAGAAGGAGCCACATGGGGAACACGCTGAATGAAGCTTCTGCCGCCACCACCACCACTGCTGCAGGTCAGTTCATTTACTAGGCTGTGAAAGGGGAGGGGAGGCAAGCCCTGGAAGCCCCTTCCACCCGATGCAGCCTGGGGGAGGGAGGGGAAGCTGGCCCTGTGCTGCATTTGAGAGGTTGGGGATCCCAGCACGGCGATGTTGCCAGAGGTTCCCTGAGCCTACCAGACTCCTGCAGAATTTTTTTTTTAAAATCCTCGGGAGAATCGGGGCCCTGCTGATGACACCCAGCTCTACCTCTCCTTTTCATCCAACCCAGGTTCTGCAGTTTCAGTGCTTACCTGTTGCCTGGCTGCTGTGTGGGACTGGATGAGGTTGAATTGACTGAGGTTGAATCCTGACAAGAATGAGGTGGTGATGGTTGGCTGACCTTGTGACTTGGGGGGGGGATTGGGACTCCGGTTATTGATGATATTTGCCCCCCTACCCCCGCTCACTTAAGTGCACAGCCTTGGAGTGCTCCTGGATCTGTCACTGCACCTGGAATTCCTGCGGTGGTGGCCAGGAATGCTTTCCACCAACGTCATCTGATGAGAAGGCCGCAGCCTTTTCTTCCTGATTCGGATCTGGCAACCATCATCCATACCTTCATTACCTCAAGGCTAGACTACTGCAATGCACTCTACATGGGGCTGCCATTGAAGACTGCTCGGGAGCTGCAGCTGGTGCAGAATGCAGTAGCCCAGCTCCTTAGAGGAACATGTCGCTGGGAACACAACACCAATGTTCCAAAATCTGCACTAGTTGCCTATTGTTTTCTGGGCACAATTCAAGGTGCTGGTTTTGAATTTTAAAACCCTAGATGGCTTGGGACCCACTTATCTGGAAAATCACCTGGCCCCAGACCTACCACATCCCATTGTGTTCTCTGCAGTCAGCTGGGGATGCCCGTCTGGAGGTATCAGTTTTTAACCTGGCCTCGACAACGAGGAGGGCGTTCTTGGCCGCCACTCTGCAGCTGTGGAGGTTTGTTTATGTCCAGGCTTGAACACCTTTAGGAGGCAGTGTAAAATAGTCTTATTCACAAGGGTGTTTGACAGTGGGGGCTACGTTTTTGTATTTATAGCTTATGTTTTATATGTGTATTTTATATTTTAATCTTGTAAACTGTCCCGAGCTGCCTTTGATGGGAAGGGCGGGGTAAGAAATTAAAATAAATAAATAAATAAATCGTCTCTGCTTTATTTGTTATGTAAGTTACCTGCTAGACATAGAATTCTTTTTTTAAATGCACACCCACATCAAGAACTACAGTTGGGTCCATTTAGTTAGTTCTGTGGACAGAGATTCTACATAGATGTCCGTTGGGAATTTTCTCCATTAGGTTCAAAGGGAACACGTTCAGATTCTTGTATAGCATTTTTTCCCTGGTTAACTTGTCAATTTCCTGCTGTTAGTCTCTTCTTATGCAATAATTTTCATTCTCCATCTTCCTCATACATGTTGTTGTAATACTCTTGCTTCTACATCGCAGGTTCAACAGTGTGACCATTCTTGATCTATACACACACAGCAAAGCCTCCATCTGTCTCATGGATTATAGATCTAAATTGTTAACTATCATTTCCTTGCAGTAATTATTGGCAATTACGTTAACTGTTCCTGATATGCTTTTTGCTTTTGCCAAGTGGTATCATTTGTGCTAGTCTGTGCATTAAACTTATGCAGGGACCTATATTCTCTGTTTTTTCCCCACATATAGCAATGAGGAAAATACATCGATCGTCCCTGAGTTTATGACAACATTTGTGCCATGAACTTTGTACTTCCAATTATTTACTTTAGCTGTAAAGATCCATTCTTGAGTGAAACTTGCTAGCAAGATCTAACCAGGATTGGATTTTATTCCTTTAATAGATTTTAAAAAAAATTTAAAGACTTATTTTTAGGTAGATTAATTCAGAGAGAGTGTGGTTGCTGTGTTGGTCCCAAGTGACCGAGATGGAGACAAAGTAGTTTGAATGATATCTTTTATTGGACCGACTATTGTTGGTGGAAACGTACAAGCTTTCAGTCCTCACATGGTCCTTCTTCAGGCAAGGAGGAGTCAGAACTGCCTCCTCCTTGCCTGAGGAAGGACCATGTGAGGTCTGAAAGCTTGTACGTTTCCACCAACAATAGTTGGTCCAATAAAAGATATCATTCGAACTACTTCTAGGTAGATTAATGCATAAAGAACTTGGATCTATATAACATAAAACTGGCTTGCATAAATATAGAGCTGTACTGTATAAAATTGGCTTAATTCGTAATATGGATGACGTTTTTTGAAATATTTTCAAAAATAACCTAGGAAAGAGCAAACGTGGCTGTAGTGCATATGAATAAAGCTTCTCACAAGGATGGTTACTAGATTTCTGAGTACCATGGATGGGAGGTATCCAGTATAGTTTTGTCTCAAATATCTCAAGAAAGATCAGAGCCACAACATCCCCATGACGTTCTGACCCGTTATCTTTTTAGCCTTATCATTAGCCCCTCTCTTTCTTACTGAAAGTTTTTTTTTTTCTTTAGTATTCATATTCAGTCTGTATTTCCACAGCTTTAAAGCTTGGTCTTGCATCCCTATGATGAAAAATAATTTCCCCCCTTTCCTTTTAGCCTCATTTTTTACAATCATCAGGAGTCAAAATGGGGAAAATTTGGCATTCCATTCATATCTATACCCCTTCTCTTCCTTCTTAACTTGGATTGCAGTTGCCTCTTCTTTTCCCCCAAGATGATTTTCCCACTCCCTGATGGGTGCCAACCTTCCTGCCTGCCTTCCTTCCTCTGTTGTTTTACTTCGAGCTCTGGTCTATAACTTGAGCAATGGAATGGCTAATAAAAAGACAACATAGGGGGAAAAACCAGGAGTAACTTTCTAATGGACAATAATCCACTAGAACATAAAGCTGGTTTCCAAGGGAAGAAAGAGCAAGTTCATCTGCTTGGAACATTTGTAAATACTTTGGACAAAACATAAAAAAATATATTGTAGAGAGAGTCTTTAATAATAATTTTACTTATGTAGCTCCCCCCTCCAAATGGTCCTTGGGAGCTTTAGAAACATATATAAGGATATAAAGTGCTGCCCAACTGATCAGACCAATGGTTTATCTTAGCCCAGTATTGTCACAACCTGACATGGCAGCAGGGTGTGCTTCCTGAGAGCCTCGAAGATCCCCGGTGCGTCGTGAGACCCTCAAGGATCCCTGGCAGAGGCCTCACCTAGGCATTCTACCAGAGATTCTGAGAGATGCCAGAGATCGGAGATGCTGGGGATTGAACATGGGACCTTATTCATGCAAAGCATGTGCTCTACGACCTGAGCCACGGCCCACCCCATGCAATATCTTGTTGGGTGTGCTATGTGGAAGCAGGGCAGGAAGGTGGCATGCGTTGGCCTGCCGCCTCATTATATTTTGTGTCTTGAAATTTGCTAAAAACGCTATCTTTATATTTGGAGTGAGAAGACAAATACCTGTTGCGTTTTGATTATAATACTGTAATTTATAATAGTTGCCCCCACTCAGGACTTGCAGAACAGTCTGGCCGATGAGGAGGGCACTTGGTAGGTTAAGAGGTTGGGTCCTTAAACCAGTCTCATCTCTGCTTCTTTTCTCCACATTCACTTTTTTTGTGTGCTGGAGGATAGGGACTAGATCCATGCATGAGCCAGGTCCAAGATTTGGAAAGAAGCCAAATAAAAAATTCCCATTTCTACAGTTTCCCCACCCCATCCATAGTCCTATAGGCTGCAATGATGAAACTGTTTTCTCCAGAGTTGTCCCAATGATGTTTAGTAGGACTACTCTGCAGTAAGTAGATTGAGGATCATAACCACACAGAGGAGGAGAGACTTGGACAAACACATAGCTAGAAACACCAGAAGATGAATTAGTTAGGCCTTTGTAGTTAGTCTATGAATTGCCTTTATTGATGATGATATGACCTATCCATGTACATCTTATATTGGTGCCCATCCTCCTAGATAAACCTTGTACATTCAGTGCGGCTTTTTTGTGACAAAAATAACTTGACATAGTTTTCGTTCATGGAGACAACAATGTATATGTGTGCGGATTATCGTGCTTATGCCCTGATTCGAGAAACAATATTTTAACCCTTCTGAAACAGTGGCTCTGTTTACAATAGAGCTCTCTGGCTCTGTCAAGCATCTGACCTAATGTTATCCTAGGAACACACATTATAATATTTATTCAGTCAAAATTTCAATTTCCGCCAATTAATTCTGACTTAAGACCTAAAGGATTTAACTTGTAACCATGGAACAAGAGTATTATGCCTTTCCATGTACTGGCTTGTGCTGAAATTTGTTCAGATTCTGGTTTTATTTACACCTATGCTAAGAACAGAGATAAGCTTAGCTTTCTCTGAATCCATTAGAAGAATGCCTGTGTTGAGGGCTCAATGAATGGAGAGTAGTCTGTATGTATTAAAGTACAATTTAAATGCCATGTAGACACGTCCTGTGTCAACCGCTTCGGAGTTACCACCGTAGCTTTATTGGCTTTGCTTTATTGAATTGGGTAAAATATGTTTGTTTGTTATGTTGTAAACCGCCCCGAGCTGCCTGGAGCAGTGGGGGTGGGGGTGTTAAAAATGTTGTAATAAATAAATAAATAATAAAAGTCAACTGCAAGCATGAAAATGGAACTTGAAAGCATTTTTCAAACTTTGTAACCCTCACTGACACATGACTGCAGCTTTTAACTCTTCGGGTGTTTTTAGATTGATTCGGAGGCAGCCTGCCCTGCTACTCCTGCGTCGAGCCCCGCCTGGGTCAGCTTCAGATGGACCTGGTGGGTTCCCCAGCCCACGGTCCACCTGTGTGGCGCCCTCCCTCTCCCCCCCGGCACCAGGCAATCACCTGACACTCTGTGGTGTTGCCCGGGACAACGGCTGTCTGGAAATGGAGTTGCAGCGTGGGTCCGCCCATCCGATGGACAGTAGCTCTGCATCAGGCGGGTGCCCCGGGTTTGGTCGGCCTGCTCCGCCGCTGCTGCTGAGATGATGTAGATGGTTTGGATGGTGGGGCTGCCCCACAGCGGGCGCCACCTTCACATCTAATGGGGCCCCCTTTTAGATGGATTTCACCTGGGGGTGAAGTGGACTGGCGCAGTCAGCACCAGGGCAGCCGATCCATCTAAAAACACCCGTTTATCTGGACTGAACTCTAGCACAGGAAGATGGCTACACCAACCACTTGAGCATGGCTCCTCTTCTGTGGCAGCAGCAGAATGTTCTTTCCAAGAATGGCTCCCTTTTTATTTTTCAAACCTGGCTTTCAACAAAGGCTTCCCTGGACAGTCCCATTTTTGTAATTGCTTTTTTTATTTTTTTAAAAACAGTGATTGAAATGTAGCATTTGTAGGCGAGTGGCCTCTTAATTATAGCAATCTGCTGCTGTTTCCTTCAGCCTTTCATTTTTAAAAGCCCTCATGAATTCCATTTGTCGTTTCCATGAAAGTGGCGATATTGGTTAACATTTAATCAGGTTGTTCATCTGTTGAAGACTCTAGGCCTATCCAAGCACACACCGAGCGTGGAATGTGCGTGTACCACATGTGAACACCATGTGCGCACTGATGTGTACTATATTCACTGTGAACATGCTCTGCGCTTGGTGTGCGTGCAGTCTGCCTGCATGCAAGTTACTGCTATGTGAGTGCACCTTGGATCGGCTCTGACTATAAGCTCTGAAATGACGAGGTTTTAAGCAATAAAGTTGAATCTCTTATATCAAGCTCCTGTGGATAAATGTTCGATCCCCTTCCAGCATACCTGCACGTACTCCCATCGGCCTTAGTGGAAGTTGTGTGTGTTAATTAAGAAGGAAGTATATTTTTTTCATCATGGGAATAATATATATTGAATCTGAAAGGGAGAAATTGCTTGGCAGTCTCTGTTGTATTAACTCATTGGATTTCCAATACAAGAAAGTAAGATTTGGTGAGCATTCTCACTGGTGTGATTGTAGTGTATGAGCAACCAGTTTAAATTGTTACTTTCAACTTCTTACTAGACTCTCATGAATAAAAACACTTTTGTGTTCGAATAGCGAGATGAGAATTCCTACCTTGGCTTGTTGATGAGGTTGTAAAATATTTTAGACCTTTTTAATACCAATTTAAGCTAAGAAATATAAAATGCAACAGCCTCCTCTCCTAGCAGGAATCCATGGAGCTTGCACTCCCTGCAGCATTGCGATGGGAGAATTTATCTATTGGGCTGGTTGCTCTTTAGTAAACCCTATTGTACTCACGACATGGATTCTAGGCGGCTCTCTCGAGACTAGGCACAAACTGGCTTTTTGTTTTTGTTTTCTAGAAGGTTAGTCAGTGCTTTTTAATTAAATGCTGTTTAACATCTTATTAGTGCCTAATGTTAGATGCCAATTAACTTTAAAATCTGCCAGCTGGTTGTGATCACCTTGATGTGTGTGGTTGGTTGTGTTTTTTGTTTTTGTTAAAAAAAAATTAAATTTTTTTTCATCATCATCATCATTGATATTGCGGCCACATGGCCTATGCAACATAATTTACAGGTATAAAACAAATGCTTCTTCAAGTGAATAATAAAAAGAAAATTTCTTGAACCTCAGAATAGACAAGAATAGACAGCAAATAACCAACATAATACAAAAGGAGCATTGTAAAACAATATGTACAGCATATACTACAGGCCAAAGGCCCGGATGTTCAGCTAGTACATGTAGTATTGTTCGGCACAGAACAAATCTCAACTTGGTCGCCTACTAACTTACTGCGAATAATTGCACACCTATGCGCGTATATTGCCGCTATTTTAGTTCTACAAACATTAGTATCACCCAAAAGATAGATCACTTGCTGTACAGTGGAAAGATAAGGATTACATTTTCTCATCTGCCTCAGATAATTGTGACCATTCTCATATAGCAGGCAAGCCAGCAAGTAATGACCCAGATCTTCTCCCCTTTCCCAACAGGGACAGATGCGTTCCAAAAAAGGGACATGACAATATCTCCCATATACCACCGAGGTCTTAACTGACTGACAACCTTAGCGTACTGAAAGCATATCTAAGCTGGGGATCAGAGAGAGAGTACAAGTAGGCAGCGCCTTCCGGTGGAGGGATCCAGTACTTACATAAAGGTGCAATAGCCACCCCAGTGGCTTGTGCTGTTAAATTTTGCCAATCGATGTCCCTGGCTCTCTGCATACAGAGGCTAATAACTTGAATGCTAGTTAAATCTTGTAGAAAAGGTTCAGAAAAACCCAAGCTAGCTAGGTGCACTTGTACAGCTGACCACCAGGGATCTCGGCCACCTACCTCATCGGAAGCTTTCTCAATCCATGCCAACGACACTAGGGCGAGGTCTGAAGCATCCCTAATCTTAGCCCCAAATGACAACAAATGCAATGCTATTCGCATGTCCAAGGAAGGTCTCCCTAGCTTGAGGAGAATAATCGATATATGTAGGTTAGGGGGGGTTCTGAGAATTCTCCTCCAAAACTATAGGTTGAAATCTAGTTGCTAACTGCAAGTCATAGCCCCAAATCAAGGCCCCATAAAGGATGCATACAATGACCTTAACCTCCAAAACAGTCCGTGCCGCTTTTACTGACTTCTGCCCTTGAAGATAAAAGAAACGGGCAATGGCCGAAGCCTCAATAGAGGCTACGGACTTAGTAGTTACAGTATGGAGATTCCAGGATAAGGTATCGGAGAACTTAAGCCCCAAATATTTATAGGAGTGAACTTGTTCCACTTTGTGGCCCTTCATTAACCAATTATATTTTACATGGCGTCTTGCAACCACCAATCCTTTAGTTTTCCCATAATTGATAACCAATCGTCTAACCAAGCATTTGGCTGCAAATTCGTCCATAGCCCTAGCCAAACCACGTCTTGACAGGGAAAGCAAGACAGTATTGGCTGCATACATCAGCATATAGACCTTTGTCCCACAAATAGAGAACGGATGAAATTGGCCAGGAACTTTATGGTTAACAATCAGTGGATTGACATATATATTAAACAGAGTGGGTGCCAAAAGGCACCCCTGCCGCACCCCTCTGTAAGTTAGAACTACCCCCGATAACTGCCCTGTAGGATGGAGCCGGACCCTCAGGGTTGTCCCTGAGTATAATACCTTTATCAGTGCTAACAACCGCCTATCAAGATTAAGACGTAGGAGTTCCTCCCAAAGCATGTTCCTGCATATCGTATCAAAAGCTGCGGACAGGTCAATGGACGCTAGGTAAAGGTTGCGTTTCCGTTTTTTATATTTACACATCAAATGATGCAACACAAAGGCCTGTCCGCATGTAGAGCGATTAGCACGGAAACCGACTTGCTCTTCTGCTAAGATATCATTATCAACACACCAAACTTGGAGTCGATTTAGAAGAAGACCTGCATAAAGTTTAGCATTTATACAAAGCAATGTTATAGGTCTGTAATTCTTGGGGTCTGTTCGAATGCCCTTTTTGAATATTAGAACAACCCTTTTCCTCCCCTCTATGCACAGGCAGACTCCCAAACAACAGAGTTGCAGGGGATGGGAGGGGAGACAGACAAACTTTACTTCCAGACCTCATTCATTTGAGCCAGATCCAGAGTTTTGCAGAATAATACCTCTATGATGGTTGTGGTTACTGCTGTATAATTATGTATTCTCTGTTGCTGTCTCATCATACCCTGAGACAGGCTCTGTCTCCTTTAAAAGTTCTCTTCTCATCCATCATGTCTTACCTTTTCTGGGGGGCTGTAGGAGTAGCAGATGCAGGAACCAGGGCAGGTTTGTTACAGTGGGAACTTAGCCAAGGCACACTGGTGCTGTGAGCTGCTCCAGGTCTTGAAACGAAGGCCCAAGGGGGGATGGGGAAGTAGGGTGGTTAGATATGGCAATTTTAGAGGACACTTATGAAAAATACAGGTTGCAGGGCTGCACCAGCTCCAATGCAACCCTGCAACCTGTATTTTTCATAAGTGTCCTCTAAAATTGCCATATTTGACCACCCTAGGTGGAAGGGCAGCTGAAGGAGGCAGTGAATTCTCCAAAGTGGCCGAGTAAAGAGGTGCCATGAAGAACGTGTAGAGGTTTCAAGTGGTGAGCATAGACTTTACAGCAGAAGTTGGTATCCTTTACACCAGTGGTTACTGCTATATAATCATGTATTATTTGTTGCTGGAGAGAGAGAGAGAGAGAGAGAGAGAGAGATGATTTCAGTTTTTATCCTGGCCTTCCTGAAGGTTCAGGGCAGCTAACATCAAAAATACATAAAATACAAAAGATAAAACCCATAAAGCTACATAAAAGTTTGACACCCCCCCCCCCCCAAAAAAAAAAAAAATCCTAGCCCTGCCAAATCCTAACCTGCCTGTTAAATGCCTGGCTGAATAAATAGGTCTTTTACTGCCTCCAGAAGAAGCTCAGGATAGGACTGTGGTGAAACTCCAAGGGGAGGGAGTTCTAGAGCCATGGAGCAGCCACCAAGAATACCTCGTTGCGTGCCTGGGTTATACGGACCTGGGCCAATGGTGGAATTTCCAAGAGAGTGCTCTTGGCTGATCTTAGAGGCTATGGAGGGACTTTATTCATATTTCTTCTATACTGCCCTTCTTCTTAAGGCTCAGGGTGGTTTGCAAGGAGGTGGTCCTGTAAATATGCAGGTCCCAGGCCGTTTAGGGCTTGATAGGTAAAAAAACAACACCTTGAATTGTGGACAGAATGCTGTTGGCAGCCAGTGTGGATTCTGGAGCACCGGTGTAACGTGCTCCTGGTGACCAATCCTTGCAGCAGCCCCTGAATGGTCTTTAAGGGCAGTCCCACGAAGAGAGCATTGCAGTAGTCTAGTCTTACGGTAATGAAGGCATGGATGACAATGACCAGGTGCATATTGGAAACGATTGCAGCCTTCTCGCCAAGTGGAGTTAGTTTAAGGCGCTCCTGGCCACAGCTGCGACCTGATATTCCAGACGCAGCTCAGAATCCAGGAGCGTCCCAAGACTTCAAACCTGAGTAACCCGGGGAGGCTGTACCCCATCAATCAAAAGGGTGTCCCAACCTCCCTGAGGTCACAGAGCTGGCCAACCATCAACACTTTAGTTGGCTTACCCTCATCCAGTCTCCAATGGCAGCCAGGCACGGAGTAAGCACCAAGACTGCAGGACCATGGATGTATGTCATTTTGGGGTTTCGTTTATAGCAATTTTATTAATATTTTCCCCCTCTGGCAATGGCAAAGGGATCCAAAATCACAAGTCAGACTGTATTATCACAAATGCATAGACTGTGTTGCTTAGGCTCAGGCCGCTTGTAGACGAGTGGGTCGCCGTCGCGTGACTCACGCAATTTTTCAAAATCCCTCAGGGCGGGATTAGACATGATGGAGGAACGTGATCATGCGCATTCTAAGCGGTCATGCATTGTTCGCCGACCGCAAATTAAATACCTCCCACACGGAGGTATTTAATTCGCGGTTGGCAAGCAACGCACGACTGCCTTAAATGCGCGTGATCCCTTCCCTCCGTCACGTCGAATCCCACCTTGCAGGATTTTTTTTTAAATTGCACGAGCAGGTTGTGCAATGGCGACCCGCTTGTCTAAAAGCAGCCTCTGTCTCTTTATTAGGAAATGCAGCACAGCACACGGGCAGCCATGACTGGCGCCGTTCCAGACAGCTCCTTCCTAGGGAAGGCTCTAAAGGGGCAAAGTTAAATCTGACACTGCTGCTCTCTCTAGTGAGTGATTGCTCACATTGCAGACCCCTTCCAGTGCCCCCCTCAAAATAAAAATATTGGAATAAAAATAATGGTATTTTAAAAAAGAAAGTAGTTTTTGGAATCTGTTTGTTTGCTTTCTGGGGTTGGAACCTTCGCTGTTAGATCATGTTTTTCCAGATTTTCTCTGCTACGAGAAAAGCTGGAAATGTACTTATTTATTTACTTTGAAAAGAATAAAACTAAAATCCGAATCTTACAGGACGCATGTTAAAATCATGAGAGTGAGCAACACCATTTTTGCCTTTAAGAATCTGATTATAGAACTCTAGGGCTAGAAATAAATTGAAAGGCCATCTAGTTCATTCTTTGTCCTGAAGTAGGACCAGTTATAGTTAAACCTGTACCATCCAGATTTATCTAACCTATTCTTCAAAACTTCCAGTGATGGAGATGTTACAGCTTCCTTTGGCGATTTGTTCTCCTGCCTGAGTATTCGGGGGGGGGGGGGCGAGAAAATTCTTCCTGATGAGAGCTGAAATGGGTTGCAGGAAATACCCCCATTTTTGAGTACCATCTTGGGTTCTTGGGATGCTACCTGATGATAGATTGGGTACCCAGATACCCAAAAGAGCGGTAGCTTATGGTACTGATTTTTTTTTATTACTTTATTTTTCTTGTTAAAGATTGATAAATCAGAATGGAAAATTGAAAAATCAGGACCCGTAACATGTGCAAGTGCTCCCTGAGTGCATGTTCTTGCCGTACAGGCATAGTACGTTGATGGAACTTGCAAGGAGGTCCCCTTAGGCTGACCTTGGGGATTTGCGGGATTTGTGATGTAACTTATGGGAGGCAGTCTTGGATATGTAGAACCCAAGCTGTTGAGGGTTTTAGTCATTATTAAAACCATTACTGTTTTCCTGCCCTTCATGACTGCCTATACAAACCGCTTAGGTTTGCCGAGCCGATGCATTGCAACAGGCTTGCCAAGCCGATGCATTTAGTTTCTCTGCTGCAGCACAGCAATGGGTTGCATTTTGTAGTTTGAACAAGGTGGTGATGGCTGTCGATACTTGAAAGCAATAAAATAACCACTCATCTCTCAGATGAGAATCCAGCTCACTGCATCATACGTACATCCCTGGTTCTGAAAGTTTAACATTCAGCAGTATGGGAACTAAAAAAATGGGACTTAGAGGCAATTGCTGTGTGTATTTTCCCCTCTCCTAAAAGGATAAGAGGCTTTTATTATCAGAAAGATAGAGCAAAGCATTCTACCCTGAGCTAATATCGGCAGGTACTGGCCCACTCTTGAATTAACTCTGTGTCCTTGTTGTTTTCTTAGATGGCTTCAGTAGCAGATCCCAGGTATGGAAACAAAGATGCTTCGGACCAAAATTTTGATTACATGTTCAAGCTACTCATCATTGGCAACAGCAGCGTGGGCAAAACGTCCTTCCTCTTCCGGTACGCTGATGACACCTTTTCGCAAGCCTTTGTCAGCACAGTAGGAATCGACTTCAAAGTGAAAACAGTGTGCCGGAATGACAAGCGGGTGAAGCTGCAGATCTGGGTGAGGACTGGCACTGCCCAAATATTTAATTTAAACTTGAGCAAAGGTGTATGTGGCAGTAGAGGTGAAATGAAGAGTAGAATAACTGGTTGTACCAGTACACCCCCACAATTTTTAGTGTCATTCATCAAAACGTTAGAGAAACAGATTTCCCCCCCATAATTTTGGTTAGTTTGTTTTGTTTATTTTGTCAGTTTCCAGTTTCTTGTTGGTTTGCCCCCTCCCCCCCAAAAAACAACAACAGCAATGAAAAGGAGTGGTAGAAAATGAAGGGGGAAATGGGGAAAAAGAAAAGAAAATGGTCAGAATGAACTAATATTGCAAAATCCAAAATAGCTTTTCATGGAGCTATTTTTTTGTCTTTTAAAAGGATTGTATCTCTTCCCCCCAAAATAGGTTGCAATTTCTCCAGAGGCTGGGAGATAGTTGCTCTTGACTATATTGGTTTCAAAGGCATATTTTTCATGTTCCTGGGAAGTGTCGTGGTACCTTTTAATCTTGCTGCTACTACTACTAATCTGCTACTGCTAATCTTCTCCTCCTATCCCTACTGGTTCTTCAGATGGCACCAGTGAATTTACTTTAATCATGAGTATCAGCAGCTTTTGAGGGCTCCAGATGTGATCACCTCAAATCCATCAAGAGGTTTGCGTCCGACTGTTATAAAGTTGCTGTTCTGGACAGAGACAATGAGCTCATTGGGCCAGTGGTTTCCAAGCTTTATCCTATGGTGTCGCTCTCCACAAAGCCAAAGCGATTCACTTCGCTCCTACAGAAATGGCCCTCTCTAAGCTTAAAGTATTTTGTAAATAAAATTAAATCTAAAATAATTAAATTTGGAGACGGATATTTTTTTGCAGTGTTTGTCAGAGTGACTGGGAAAAGGAAAAGGAGAGAACGGGGCAGTGGAGATCATTAAGGGAGGGAGTTGAAGGGGTGTATGAGACCAGGGGAAAGGCACTGGGGCAGTGAGGGTTTTGGTGGAGGGGAGAGATGGAGCTAGGAGGAGAGAGACTGTGCATGCGCAGTCCCCTAGGTGCTGGCAGGAAGATGGCTGCTCTAATGTGCGTTGCTATTTGCTTTCTCTTGGTCCTGTCTCTTACCCAGTCTCATGCCACCCCTGGGTTTAATCCCATGCTCCAGGCTGGCACACCACCCAATTTGGAAATTGCTGCCTTGGGGAAAACCATTTTTTCATTAATAAAATGGAAAGCAAAGAAATGCTGTAGCAGCACTATCTAGTTTTCTAAAATCGTGAAACAAGACCCTAACATTCACGGAAACAGTTGAAAAATCATGTTTTTAAAAAATAAGTTCAGGTTTACTTTTGTAATAAATAGATAAATAAAAAAAGTAAAATTGCCTGCTGGTTTCAGTGGGGAAACTAAAGATGTCTTGAATTAAGAGTTTTAAAATAAATGTATTGAAAGCCTTCAAAAAAGAGAAGCATGATGGATTTGAAAGCCACAATCATTTTTTTGCTAGATTACAAAACAGCCAGTCCAGCCTTGAGAGAGAATAAGAAATGTGGTCAATAACTACATTCACTAAGGAACTTTTCATTTTACAAGTAGTGTGCGCATTATAATTTTTTTTACTGTTGTTATTCTAATGTGTTTATGAAGATGTTTTTGCACAGAGGTGTTGAATAAAATCTTGCAAATTAGAATATTTCAGCATTTAGTTGGATGTGTTTATTGATTATTCTTTTAGGGTTTCTCTAAACATAAGCTTTAGAAGCTTTTTATGCAAAATAGTCCTCCACAGCTCTGGTGTTTTTAAACAACTTTTGTATAATAAATTTCTTCTACTGTATATTTAAGAAGCTAATTTTATAATCTTGCTGCATCCCAGAGATGTCAAGGCAATCTTCTTCTTTAATGTGAAATGAACCAACCAGTGCATCATGCTGATTCACCAGAGAACAGGGACACAAATGTATAACTCTGTGGCTTTAGTATCAATAATATTAGTGTTGATTTAAAAGGTTACTTCTAAATGGGAGATTGATGCAAATGTTTAGCAACAGCAAGTTGATTCATATATGGATTTTTAGTTTTGTTTTTCCCCACAGAAGGTAATTTACCTCATTTGTGCCTATCCAGGCTCTGTATCATAGTTCTTGAGTCTTAACAAAGATTTCAAGTAGGCACCCTTTAAAAACACTTCTGTGTTAACCTGTTTTTGAGTTCCTTTTTACGCCAGGCCTTTTGTAAGCCTAAACCTGTAATTTGAACGTAAGCATTAGGCGGAGCAAGGGTGACTGTTAGCAGACAAAAAACAGTGCTGTTTAAAGTCAAACGTATAGCTGTGTGGAGGAGGGAAATCCCTTTTTTGCAAATGGCTCTCTGGGTGTTGCCTTGGAAAGTGATTTTCAGACCCTCTATTGAGCTTTTGTGCGCCATCAGTTTTTAAGACAGATCACCCATGGATTTCAATGGGAGTTCTTGCGGACAATGGTATTACTCATCTTCTGAGGCTGGCATTAATGCAGGAAGACCGGAACCAAATATTGAACTGACTACAAACAAAAGTAAAGCAGATTTCATTGCAAGGCAAAAAATAAAATAAAATTAAAATTACAAATTGGCCTATATTTTGCAAATGATTGAAATGTTGTTCTGCTTTTCATAATCCTAAATTGCATTGGTAATATGTGGCTAAACTTTCAGAAGTGCCTAAGTGATCTGAATTCTTGAGTCCCATTATGAAAAAACAGCTGAAAATGAACACCTTCTGAGAATTTTATCCATACGTAGCAAAATGTCTTACTTTGAAATTCATGGGGCCCGATTCCTCCCAGTCAGGGGGATTTTTTTTACATAAGGTCTATGTTCTCTTCACAGCAAGAATGATGAGGCAAAATATTTAAATGAACTTGTCAGAAAAGTGTCTGCTCTTGCTTTGAAGCCTGCTGCTTCTCTCATTATGGGAATTTGGCTTCATGTGCTCTCAGCACTATGGACAGTTCCTGGTGAGAGCCCAGTCAGTGTCTAGCCAAAAGCCCCTATCCCTCTCACAGCCAGGTACAAACTTGACTAGTCACCCAAGCTGGTCTAATTTATAGCCCCTGGGAGGGCGAGATCCAGAGCGATGGGCAGGCCGTTCTTAAATGGGCAACGCCTGGCTCCTCACAGTACCCAGGCAAGACACATCCAATAAAATCTTAGCTCCGCTGAAGTCAATAAGCGTTTTGCCACTGACTTCAGTAGCACTAGGATTGCATCCGTGTATAACTAGCAACATAGAACCACAGGTAACGGTTGTGTGGCGATGGGTGACCGGGATGTGGGGCTTGGGGTGCAGGATCAGGACTGGATTAATGAAACGGGACAGGAAAAGGGGGAATAAGACTGGGGAGAAAAGAACAGGGCAAGGGGCTTGGGGACAAGGAGTAAGAGGAAGGCTTGGGAATCGAGGAACTGGAAACGGAGAAAGAGCTAGGAACAGAACTAGAAGCAGAGAGACAGGTGGTGATCTGCCTAGCTTCCTCGTGCTACCAGCAAGCCTGGTAGCCAACCAGGAAGCTGGGAGGAGTGATCGGGCTGGAGCTGGACAGGAAGTGCGGCATGGCTAGGACAGGCTGGAGAACTCTTTTGGAGGCAATGGCTGGGCTCATGGCAGGCTGAGGAAGTAGCACAGGAGGCAGCTGGGGAAAACGCAGTGAATAGTATAATACGGGTCCTTGCCCTTTGTTTATTCTGAAACTTACGTTTCTCTGTTCTGATCAGATTGGTGGAACTTTGATTGGTCAGGATCCTACCAAGAACAGACTTTCTGATATTCTCTTATGTTTCCAGAGATGAAAACTGCACACCCTTCTTGAGTGCTAGTTGGCTGTAGATACGTTGGTATTATCTTGTGAGTGTGCCGGCTGAGATATCTATCTATATCTATATCTCTGTATATCAATCTCAGCTGGCATACTCACAAGATAATACCAACATAGATAATATAAAAGATTTTAACAAAAAATTATCAGCCCAACAACTGCAAAAAAAACCAACAACCCAAAACGTTAAAGAAAGAAATGATAATTTACACATGTTCATGATCCCAGATATAATACACTCTGAGACTGGAAATTACACAATTGTGTTGAAACTCTTTTAAAAAAACAAAACAAAACAAAACCAAAAAAAAACCAACCTCCACAACAAATCCTGAATGAACCAAACATATTAAAATAAAGTCTTCTGAAATATAATAACAGAACATGCATGTAGGGAGAAAAGAAATGGAAGATGAAGGAAAGAGGGAGGAAATTGGGGAAGGGGAGTAAAGGAGCTCTTGGAGGTGTGGCTAGGCAGAATAGAGATCTGGCATTTTCTGAACAATCTCATTTTGTGTGTGTATTTATCCAAGCACGTTCAAAAATGCGGCACAAGTCTCTTAAAATTCCTCCGTCTTTTCTTTATGGTGGAAAAGCTGTTCTTTCTTTGGCTGCCAACTCTGTTAAGGTCATCTGACTTAGAAGCCTGCAGGGAACATCACTCACCTGCCTTGCTGCTGTTGCGGGGGGGCTCTGGGAGCTCGCCGCTTGTGCCCCGTGGCTCCGTTGCCTGGCCTGGCCGCCGCTGACACCGCCGCTGCTGCTCGATCCCCGCTGGAACCTGCGGGAGAAAAGATCAACAGTAAGGTTGGGGGTTAGGGGGGGGAACGCAGAGGCTAGCCACGTGGGCTGACCTGTCCCCTCCCCCCCCACCCGGAAGTAGCAGGGGGCATAAAGCCCCAGGGACAGCGGCTGAGCCGCAGGCT
>QEPC01013865.1:10385785-10400701 GCA_003113815.1 Sphenodon punctatus | reverse complement strand
TCGTGAATGTTGCATCCCTTGTCTCTCCCTCTGTTCCCCCTTCCCTGTCTCCCCTCCCCCTGTCTTTAGATTGTGAGCTCTCGGGCAGGGACCGTCTCTATTTTATTCTCTGTAAAGCACCAGGTACATTGCTGGTGCTATATAAATGCTTATAATAATAATAATAATAATAATAAAGACTAAACATACCCAGTTTCTTCAACCTTCCCTCCTAAGACTTTTATTTACAGACCTTTTATCACGTTTCTCGTCCTCCTCTGAACCCGTTCCAATTTCTCAATGACCTTCTTTAAATGAAGCAACTAAAACTGGGGCATAATACTCTAGGTGAGTTCTGACCAGTGCTCTGCTGACTTAGAAACCATGCTTCTGCTAATGTAGCCCAAAACTGCATTACCCTTTAAAAAAAAATGATGATTTGTTTTAGCCTAACGTGGTTTTTTTATGTTGATAGGCTGCAAAAGGAGATTTTAAAATGTCTTCTTTCTTACAGTGCATCCCTCAAGTTATCACTGCAGAGATTATTATTATTATTATTTTTAAAGAAACAGAAGATTCATAATTTATGTAGAGGGTTTTTCATTGTGCGTGGGCGAGGATTGGATTTTTAATAGCTATGACAGGAAGTCATGTAAGTCAGCGTGCGTAAGCATTTTGAAATATGAAAACAGCTAAATTGCTTTGGAAATTTAAATTTAGTCAGCTTTCCATGCCCATATTTGACACTCCCTTCCGTCCCCAAAAATGCCAAATTTATTCTCCTACAGGAATAATAGAATAATAGAAGAAGCTTTAGTGATGTTCTTGGTCGGTTATTCTCTCTGATTTTATTCAGGACAAAGCCACTGACCTTGGCTGGATGATTCAGCTGGGCCTTTATTGGCTCATCTGGTCCAGTATCCACATGTTGGTGCACGCATACCCACTCGAACAGGTTTTCTTGACTGCTGCTGCCAAAGACAGGCCCACTTCCGATCCTCCCGCCAGCGGTCCAGCTGAGCCTCAGCAGCAAAAGCCTTGTGTGTCACCATGTTCTGGCAAAGCAGCTGCCTGTGACCTCTCTATGGCATCCTGCATCTCGTCTGCCTCCTGCGTGGTCTCCCAAGCAGCTCCCGTACCAAATCCTCCCTGCGCTGCTAATTGTGAACCTGCAAGTCGTGGTTCCACTGGGTGCTTGTGGCAGGAGGTGGTGGGGCCTCTCCCTTACCCTAAAGGCCAGGTATGGCTGAGTTCCCACTCCTTCCTCCCCCGGCCTCCCAGCAAAGGCAAAAGGGGTCTGGGGCAGCCAGACAGGTGACGAGTGTTGGCCAGGGCAGTCAAGCTGTCCCACAGGGCATGCCAGTGGGTGCCCTGGTTCATGGAGACAGAGGTGTGGCTGGCCTCTTTTGTCACTAGATCCTGGGCCCCGTTGGGGCTCACTGGGCCACATACTCTTCTTCGAGGCTAGGTCACCTTCCAGGCACAGCTGTGCCTAGTTACGCCTGCCTGGCCACTTCTCTTCTTGGGGCTATAAAAACCCTCAACCCAGAATAGTCTTGTCTGGTTATCTGCCTCTGCAGGTGTGAACCCCCCCCCTTACTGCTAGGTTCCTCGAACCTAGCCTGAGTGTCTGTAACCTTCCCCTCTTGAGAGACCTAGAATTTGTCTGCTATTGTGCCAGAGTTGCTGTGTCTCCCTCTAGACCTCCAGTTAAACAGTGAAAGAGCCCATCCCTCCCTTGCACCAAATTCCCTCCCCCAAATGCAAAGCCTAGGCCTCATTGTGCAATTTTTAAAATTTCACTGTTTCAAGGTTTGGGTTTGGAGGGCGTATTTAATTTCTTTCCCTGCCACCTTTAAAGTTCAAAAAGAGGGCAAAATATCCAGTTTTACATCATCAGAGGTAGCAGAATAGTAGCAATAACAGAGCAGCATTTTTGCTAAACTAAAACACTTGGGGGAAACTCAGTTAATGGGAATTCAAATTAATACATGGAGCATGGCTTGTGCCAACAGGCAGCAATAAACTCAACATGTTTTGCAGCAATTGACCATTAATGGTTGTCGTATCAGGAAGGGCAGTATTGAATTTAATTACAAAACATTAATTTGGGAAAAACAGGTCCCATTTGCAAAATAAACTTGCATCAGCTAATGTTACAGTTGAGGTGGAAAGAAGAGTGTACACGTGCAAACTGTAGAGGAAACACTTAAAAACATTTCCCTTTCTGCACAATTGGACAGGAATGATAAAATAAAGGAAATGCCATTCTTTCATGTCCTGAAGTGCTGATGAGAAACATTGGCCAGTACATCATCATGAGGACAATTAGAATTGTCACATAAATACAGTCCTTTTCACGGGGTGGATCATAATGGTTGTCCATAGTGATCAGAGGGGGAAACACAAGGAGGTGTAGAAGAACGCTCAGTTCTTAGTGGAGGGGCCAATCACGGCGCTGAAGATTTGCTGCTGCCTTGGATGCAACCCCTTTATTATTATTATTATTAAACATTTATAAAGCGCCAGTTGCAACCTGGCGCTGTACAGAACATACAATCAGATGCGGTCCCTGCCTGTGGCTTACAATCTAAAAGACAAGGAGGGGGAGACAAGGAGAGGGGACAGCGGGAGAGACATGGGAGAAGACAAACAAACATTCAGGCGGATGCGAAGTCTCAGGTGCGTGTACTTGGCTTGGTTACAAGGTGGTCGGTAGCAGCAGTCAGCAGAGGAGGGCTGACAGTAAGAGCAAGGGGAAAGACTAGAGGGCATTGGGAAAGGCAGCATGGAAAAGGTGGGTCTTGAGGAGGGATTTGAAGGAGCGGAGGGAGGAGGCAAGGCGGATGTCGGCAGGGAGGGAGTTCCAGGCATGCGGGGCAGCGAGGGAGAAGGGACGAAGGCGGTTGGGCGAGCAGGAGAAACGAGGGAGAGCGAGGGAGGGGACAGAGGAAGAGCGGAGAGCGCGCGCAGGAGTGCGTAGGGCGATTAGGTCCGAGAGGTAAGGGGGAGCTTGGTCATGGAGCGATTTGAACGTGAAAACCAGGAGTTTGAACAGGATACGTTCAGGAAGGGGGAGCCAGTGAAGGGAGAGGAGGAGAGGCGTTACATGGTCGAAGCGACGGGCAGAGTGAATGATCTTGGCGGCAGAGTTTTGGATCGCAACAAGGGGGGACAGGTGGGAGCGAGGGAGGCCAGCAAGGAGGAGGTTGCAGTAGTCGAGGCGAGAGATAACCATGGCATGAACAAGGATTTTGGCCGAGGAGATAGATAGAAAGGGGCGTATGCGGGCAATGTTGAGGAGAGCGAATCGGCAGGATTTGGCCACAGAGTCAATGTAAGGTTTAAAGGAGAGGTGCGTGTCAAAAATGAAGCCCAAGCTGCGGGCACGGAGAACAGGACGGATGGTGACCCCATCAATGCAGACGGTCAGGTCAGAGGGAGAGGAGGGGGATGGAGGAAAAATGAGGAGTTCAGTCTTGGCCATGTTCAGTTTGAGTTGGCGTCGGGACATCCAGGCGGAGATATCAGAGAGGCAGTCGACGAGGCGTGAGCGGATAGAGGAGGAGAGAGAGGGGGTAGAGAGATAGAGTTGGGTGTCATCAGCATAGAGATGGTATTGGAATCCGTGGGAGGCAATAATTTCGCCAAGGGACAGGGTGTAGATAGAGAAGAGGAGAGGGCCAAGGACAGAACCTTGGGGAACCCCAACCGAGAGGGGAAGGGAGGGGGAGGTCGACTCGGGGAGGGAGACATTAAAGGAGCGGTCAGAGAGGTAGGAGGAGAACCAGTCAAAGACAGAGCCACGGAAGCCCAAAGAGTAAAGCGAGTCCAAGAGGAGCGAGTGGTCGACAGTGTCAAAGGCAGCAGAGAGGTCAAGGAGGACAAGAACGGAGTAGTGGCGCTTCGATTTAGCGACAAGTAGATCATTGGTGATCTTGGCCAGGGCAGTTTCAGTAGAGTGGAGGGGGCGGAAGCCGGACTGGAGAGGGTCCAGGGAGGAGTTGGCAGAGAGGAGGTTCAGGCAGCGGGAGTAGACGACACGTTCCAGGAGCTTCGAAGCAAAGGGAAGGAGGGAGACCGGCCGGTAACTAGAGGGATCGAAAGGGTCCAGGGTAGGCTTTTTGAGGATGGGGGAGACAGTGGCATGTTTGAAGGCAGAGGGGAAGGAGCCTGTGGAAAGGGAGAGATTGACGACATGCAGAAGGGGGGGAGCGACAGTGGGAGCAATAGAGGTCAGGAGGCGGGAGGGGATCGGGTCAAGGGGGCAGGTGGAGGGGTTGGATGAAGAGAGAAGAGCAGAGATTTCCTGGAGAGAGGCAGGAGGGAAGGATGCGAGGAGGGAGGGGGGCGGGGGGCGGAAGAGGGCGGGAGGCAATATCCCGACGGATCTTGTCAATCTTGGAGGTGAAGAACGACGCAAGATCCTGAGCAGCAAGGGAAGAGGGCGGAGGAGGGCAGGGGGGTTTGAGAAGGGAGTCGAAAGTAGAGAAAAGGCGGCGAGGGTCGCGGGAGAAAGATTCGATCCTAGAGGCATAATAGCGCTGCCTAGCTAGGGAGATAGCCGAGGAGAGGGAGGAGAGGGAGAATTTGTAATGGAGGAAGTCAGGGAGGGAGCGGGATTTGCGCCAGAGGCGTTCGGCAGCCCGGGCGCAGGAGCGGAGGTAGCGGATGGCAGGGGTAAGCCAGGGGCGGGGGTCGAGGGGGCGGACGGGGCGAGCAGAGGGGGGGGCAAGAGAGTCAAGGGTCGAGGAGAGAGAAGCGTTGAGAGCAGAGACAGCAGAGTCAGGGGAGGAGGAGGCGAAAACGGGGGGGAGAAGGGGGGAAAGATGTGCGGCAAACTCCGAGGGAGTAAGGGCCTGCATATTGCGGAAGGGGCGCATAGAGGGGGAGGCGGAGGGGGGTCGGTGGGAAAGGCTGAAGGAGCCGAGGAAGTGATCAGAACTAGGGAAGGGGTCAAAGGAGAGGTCAGTTAGAGAACAGTTTCGAGTGAAGACGAGGTCGAGGGAATGGCCGTCAGTATGAGTGGGGGAGTCGGTCCAGAGTCGGAGATTAAAGGAGGAAGCGAGAGAGAGAAAGCGGGAAACAGAGGGGGCGGAAGGCGTGTCAACGTGAATGTTGAAATCACCAAGGATAAGAGTGGGGATACCTTTGACTATCAACCTCTGGGTTGTGGCATGTTGCCAGGATTGGGCATGCTGATGCCACCGTTAGTGACCCTCCAGAAGCCAAGGTAGGCTCTGTAGGAAATAAAACAGAACCACGTTTTGGGACAGGGACCAAAAAACAGTAACATAAAACCAAAATGAACCTTCAATTTAAAATGGGTTCAAGGGTGAGGATCCCCACCATGCAATAACACTAACATTTTCATTATTTTATACTTCTAACCATGTCTTTGGTCCAGACTTGCCTGAATTCAGAGGCGAGCCTCTGCACCCACTATGGGGCTGGAGCATGAGACCAAAGCTTTCCAAATACTTTATTTTCTCAATTGACAACACAGTGGAATGCAAAAGCATTCTGTTGCTGTGCAACACATCCCCCATATCCTCAACATAACAAGCAAGGTGAGGACATCTCCATTACTTTTGCCTATTTTATTGCACACCCTCTGCGACCTATCACATGCCAGGGCAGCACTGTATCAGGACTAGCCTGAGCAGTGTGTGTGTGTGTGTGAGAGAGAGAGAGAGAGAGGTTAAACTACCCTCCCCCCAAAAAACTTGTAGGACAAGGTTTATTAGCCTTATTACACAGGAGAACCACAGAGTTTAACCGGACATAGGGAGTAAGAACACGTCTCATCACCACAAGGCACTACCTATGACCAGGAATAGGAAGTGGTAATCGTCTTCACCCCAAACACACTGACTGCCCAATAGCTCAGGGCATAACAAGAGGCATGGAATGATGGAAAACACGGTTCTGCCGCCCGCGACTCTTTTTGGCAGGCAGCAAACGGATGGTTATCGAGGGGCTATCGGGGTGCAAACGAAGTTCGCGTTTACACAAAACAGGCAAACACATGATTCACGCCGTAACCACTTGTTCTCCGTTCTGCCTAAAGATGTCCTATATTTTAAACAGGCATGATGGCAAGGCTGAGATCGACATGGAAAAAACAACAAACCCATACATTTTCCTGACGGGAACTAAAATATGCTTGAGCCCACATCATCATTGGAGAAGATTCTGAGCGTGCCCCAAGGCTATGAAGGAGGGGGAGTTTAGGCAGATATAGTCAGAATTGTGTAATGCCCAGTTAGGCTGTTTTGTGGCTGTATGCCCTTGAAGTTATGGTAACACTCATTACTTTGCTGCTACTTTGTATTTCATACAGAGCAGACTATTCCTAGCTATTAAGCCTTAGGGTGTTGGAGCACTCGGGGAGCTTGGGGGGGGGAAGGGGAGGGGAGCACAGGAATCTCTACTGCTACATAGTATATTTAGTTTAAGCATTATCTTGCTGACCCAGTTGGACCTGATGCACTTGTTACTTCTGACCCACTAGAATTGCTTACATTTATCAAACTATTAAATAAATTGCCCAGACCAGTGGGAATTTTGTATTCACACTTGGCGAGAAAATTTGAAGTGAACGCAGAACCCATACAAATTTAAATGGGAGGAGGAACTGTGTTAAAAATTCTCTACAAAAACTTGAACACAAATCCTGGCCACTGCTTTCCAGTTGCTCCTTAGATTTACGTCTGAGATTAATTCAGCAAAAAATCATCTGGAGGATGCACTGGACACCTTTTTAGACTATATAAAGCAGAGACTGATGGTAGCCAAAAGAGCAATTTTGATAAATGCTGGTGTTTTGTGGTGCAGTTAATGCCAATCTGATTCATACATTATGGGCATGCCCCAGTAGCTTCAACTTCTGACTTGAGCTTAATTGCAGAATCAGTTTCTTTGTATCATTGTGGTAAAAATCAGGTAATCAACATACATGTTACATACATGTTCACAAATGACTACTCTATATCCATGTTTGGTGTCTAACAGTAACAGATCAGTGTAATGTACAGAACAAAATGGCACTGAGACTGTACTTGTGGTATTGGTTAATGACCTTTGCTGTGACATGGATCGGGGTTGGTCATCTCTCCTGATCCTATTAGATGTCAGTGGCCTTTGATACCATTGACCACGAGATGTTGGTGGCCTGCTTGCAGGACTGAGCTGGGGTGGGTGAGACTATTCTTGAATGGTTCTGCCTCAGTGGGTGGTGCTGGGGGACTGTTTTTCATCCCCCAGGACCTCATGTGTGGAGTTGTCATGGTTGGGCCTTGAACCCATGGGGGCTGGAGTGCGCTCTAGTGCCCTGTGCCACCTGGTGGGCCTGGGAATGTGTTGGTTTTCCCCCTTTCTGTCTCCCCCTGTGTGGTTGCTCCTTGTGTGCCATGCCCTTCCCCAGCTGTANGGTGGGTGGGAGGGGGGTGATATGTTTTTACAGTTTTATATCTTATTGTTGATGAAGGTTGTAAGCCACCCCGAGCTGCCTGTAGCAGGAGGGACGGGATATTAAATTTTTTAATAAATAAAATAAATAAAAAATGTCAGAAGTGTGTTTGGTCCTGATCCTGTGACTACTTACTCTGGAGCAGCACCAACTTGCCACAAAGGTCAAAGCACATTTATTGGTCAGAACGGCTGAATCTAACATATCTGCTAGCTGTTTAAACAATAAGAAAATACCAAGGAACCAAACTCCACCCTACTTTACACCCAATTTCAACAAGGTGGGATAAGGTGCTCTCGGTGGCTGCTCCACTCTTATGGTACTCTCTCCCCTTGGAGATCTGCCTAAGCTCGAGCCTGCTTGCCTTTTGGAGGAGATGCAAGACCTTTTTGTTTGGCCAGGCCTTTGGCAGGCTGGGATAGGGTTGGGTGAGGTTGGATAGAGGGGTTAGGGAGAGGGGTGGGGGGGTGAGGATTTCTTTTTAATTGTTTTTTTTGTGTGTTCTATACATTTCTGTAAGCCACCCTGAGTCTCTGAGGGAAGGGCAGGATAAAAGCTGATTAAATAAACTGAGTGTAGAATTAGGAAATCGCAGATTTACGGCTGCAAAACATCATGAAGGCTGACTTACTGCTACTTTTTGACATTGTGAGTCTTTAAGCTTAAAATCAAAAGGCTCGCAATAAAATAATGAGAATTGCAACTTTCTTTTTACTCTTCCCTGTAACTAAGTACAGTAAGTGCACCTGTGACTTCTNTTAGCCTGTGTACCTAATCCCTTTGTGGTGTGCTTCCTTATCTTCCTGCTCCCCCATTTAGCCTGTGTACCCAATCCCCTTGTGGTGTGCCCACTTACTTAGTTTTCCCCTCAGCCTGTGTACCCAATCTCTTTGTGGTGTGTTCCCTTACCTCCCTGTCACCCCCCCCCCTTAGCCTGTGTACCCAATCCCTTTGTGGTGTGCTTCCTTACCTCCCTACTCCCCATTTAGCCTGTGTACCCAATCCCCTCGTGGTGTGCTCCCTTACTTCCTTGTTCCCCCATAGCCTGTGTGTTCCCTTACCTCCTGGTTTCCCCCATAGTCCATGAGCTTGATTCACCCCCTACCTGGTTGTCCCTCTGGGGACCCTCGTGACCTCCCTTTGTTTCAACGTCAATGTAAAATCTGGTGGTTCTGCTGGGCTTTCGGTGAGGGAGGGAGGGATTTTTATTATTTATTTATTTATTTATTTATTTATTTATGTAAAATGTTTATCCCGCCCCTCCTGCCCACAGGGCAGCCCGGGGCGGCAACAAAGATAAAAGAATAAAACAATAAGCAATCTTCTTCTTGTTGTTTGTTGATTGTCCACTGAAGAAGGGGAAGAGTCCCCAAAACGCATTTGGACTTATTGCTTTCATGGATTGTTCCAATTTGAATTGATCAACAGCGAGTGTCTTTGGGATCTGTGGACTTATCCAATTGTATTCATTAACAGTGAGAGTCTTTTAAACGACACGATTGTATATGGGTGGTATCTCTATATGACAAACATGTTTATATGTTGACTTTACCAACAGTGTATTCCTTTCAAGGGACACGTGTATATGATTTATATTCCCATGACAATTGTGGTGGTGTTTTCATGACATGTATTTTATGGTTATTTGTGTACAATAGAAGGAACATTGTGTTAAGTTCCACATTATTGTGTTTTAGTGTGTTGTTACATACACAAATTGTTCTTTTAAGTATTTTGTAATATTAAAAATTTGTTTTGTAAAGAAATTTCATAATGGGACATTAGAACATTTGTATATTAGTTTGGGAATAGTTCTGTGCTCTTTCTTCCTTGCACCTGCATGTGTTCTTTTAGCCTAGAAATATTTGCCCAGCTTTATCGTATACATTCTTCACAAAACCAGGCTTTCTGTAGAAAAGCATACCTGTCTTTGGTACATTTGTCAGCCAGGACGTGGGGATTTTGACTGACTTAATTTGATTACAGTGATGAGGCTGCATTTAATGAGAGAGTATCAATCATGTGCTGAAGATTGTCCCCCTTCACAGCACAGCTGCTACACACTGCTTAGTGTGACATGCATGAAAATCACAATAAAATATGTACTGTAACGGGTTATTTTTAAACGACATAATTGATTAATCCTTGATGAGTCCTCAGACACTCGAAGGTAACTTGATGAAACAGAACTCTTACCCAGTACAAGCAAGATATGTTTAAGGTCTGCCCGGACAGAACACACGCTCACACATATCATCTGTCCATCAACTTTGCACAGCAAAGGTGTGCAGAGAGGTATTCTTGGGGGGTGGGGGTGCCCCACAATTGTGGATCTCCCTCCCACTTGGAGGCTTGTTTGAGCCTGAGCCTGCTCATCTTTTGGAGGCAAATGCCTTCATTTGACTAGGCATTTGGTAAGCAGGGATAGGGTTTGGGGATAAGGATTTGGTGACTGTGTGTGCTGTGAGTCACCCTGAGCCCTCAGGATAGGGTAGAATAATACATTTTCAGTAAATTAAATTAAACAATTGTTTCATTCACCTTTAAAATACTCCTTTCTCCACTCGTGATAAAATATTATCATGACACAACATATTTGTTGGATTCCTCTACAGTGTACAATCTTGCATGTTAATGTATACGGAGGGAAAACGTTTTAATGGAAAAACGACAAGCCAGAGGGAAGGGGTCAGTGGTTTAGATCTTCAAACCAAATTTCCCTTTCATGTGTCCATTAAGACATTTCTTTTCATGTTGCAGGTGTGTGCATGAAAGATGTCTGCCTGGAGATCAAACAGAGGCATTTAAGATCTTGTGTTGTGTGCTTAGTTGCAGGCAGTTACGTTGTATTTGAAGAACATTCTTAATTTTTAATGTCCATTTATTTTATTTTTTCAGAAGGGAGGAGAACAGTGTCACGGGTACGACAGACAAAAAGCTCAGTATGTCCTTTTCTGCCTCCTAAATAGCCAAGCACAGTGAAGTTCTGTACCAGGAATGTAGAACCTCAGGCCCAGGGGCCAAATGCAGCCTGTGGCTAGTTTTTATTAGGCCCCTTTCTGCTCCTTGGATCTAGCCCCTAGACCCAGTTGCTACCCCCAAGCACTGAAAGAGTGAGCTCGTCGGGGGTAAGGGAGCAGAGACGGAGGGCATGCATGCAAGAATAGGGGACAGAGCCATGGTACAGATCCATGACAGAGGGCAGCCCTTGGAGTTTGTACTAATTTTCAAAGTGGCACCTCAGAGGGGCAAGGTTCCCCACCCCTCTTCAATGCTTAACCCCATGGCGTTTTCTGTTTGTCCGTAGCGCAAGAACCTTTTGAAAACTGCAACCAAACTGTTCTGCCATTTCAGGGATTTTTGTAGGCTTCATGTGGTGAATTTGGGGAACCTGAATTGCCCCTATCTGTGATGGTTCTTGACCTACCTGCCCTGCCTTTAAGTATGGATTTATTGCAACCAATAGAACTGTGGCATGCAAATTAGTCATAGATGAGAGTGGTGATTGGTTCACTTCATATGTTAGACTGGTGTCCATTGCCATAAGGGAGAGCAGGGGAAGACGGGGCCAGAAGGTTCTGTGGCCGTTGGGAGGGGCCAGCTGTGGGTGGAACAGCACTTCATTGGCAGCTGGTGGTTGAATTTTTGGAGTGCTCAGCAGCTGGGGCTGGGTAAAATGTGGTTGGTTGGGCAGCAGATAAATGTAGCTTGCTCTAGGGAACTAATTTATTTCTGTTTTGTTTTTTTTTTTTGCTTGGGTTCCTTCATAAGTTTGAAACTCTGCCTGCAAAAGCAGTTAGGGTCTTTGACTCTTGACTATCTAGCCTTTCATTCCATACGACAGCCACTGAAGAAGGTCTTGACTGCAGGGGACTCGCATTTTGATTTTGAGCCCCGTCATTCGCGAGTATTGTCGCGGCAAAACCCTGTTCGCACCGGAAGTTATGCCGGCATCCGCCTCCTTCGCCCCCGCGTCTTTGGCTTGTGGGAATGCTGCTGCTGTAAGGTGTGAATGCAGTAGTAGACTCAGCACCCAGGTTATGCAAGTTTGAAATCCCTATCTTTTACCCTTGTTCCAGCTGTCTACATTTATTTCATGTGGACACATCAATTGAAGCTGAACTGTCTCTTTAAACTGAATGTATTTATCATCCTTATTTATTCTAGGCTGACCTTGCCACAGTGACCCGTGTCCTGGTGACCACAAGGCTTGATTTTTTTAAATTTATTTTTTTGTAATTCCCTTTTCTACAGGCTTCCAGTGGTGCTTTTCTGTTACTTGCAGCTTGTTTGGAATCTGGCAATGCAGTAGCTCACTGGTTTGGGCAGGACAGGCATGATCATATTATGCCTGTTCTATGTTCTCTACATTGGCTGTCTGTGGAGCGGCAGGTTGAATTTAATATTGGGCTGCTGGTTTTCCAGGCCCTGAACAGCATAGGCCTTTTTGCTGTAGTCAAGACCTGCTCCTGGAACCTTAGCCTTGATGATTCTCTACGCTCAGAAACCACCCGCTGTTTGGGGATTCCGCCATTGTTCCTTTGAGTCAGCCGGTGATCAGGCCTTTGCTGGGACAGGCCCCTCAATGTGGAACTTTCTCCCTCTAGATGTTCATCTCAGTTCCTCCCTCCTCATCTTTAAAAAGCACCTGAAGACTGCTTTGTTCTCTGCATGCTTTTAGGATCCACTGCTGGTTTCCCTTAATGTGTTTTTTTTTCCCTCTTTTCCTCTCTCTTTCAAATGGATTTTATATTTTTTCTTGCATTTTATGACTTGTGAAGTGCTCTGAGCATCATTTGGTGGGGGAACGCTATAAAAAATAATATTTTTTTTATTTTTTTTTTCTGGATTGCTATCACAGTGTGTCCCCCCAGGTTTTTATTGCATTTCATGTGGTACCTCTGGAACCTTCTGCTTCAGGTGATAGAATTTATACAGTGTCCAGTGGAATTGATCATTAAAAGAATGTGCTGATTATCCCAAACTAATAAAAAGGAGAGGTGCTTAAAGTTTTGAGAGGAGAATTTTGAAGGATGCAAAGAAAGAAATTAGATGCCTACTATACGCTATTGCCATTGAATATCTTCCCACTAATTTTTAATGTTATGGCAGCCGCTGCTCCATTAAAACTATTATTGTTTGTTTGTTCAAATTTATATTCCACCCTTCCCCTAAGGCTCAGGTCAGTTTACAACATACAAAAATCCCCTTTGAAAACCCCACCTAACCCTGCTTGCCAAATGCCTGGCCATGCAAAAAAAGTCTTGCTTTGCCTTCTGACCATACAAGTTTTTTTTACAGATGGGGACAGCTATTGGACAAGGTAGACACCTTTATCCAGAGTGGTGGCCCTTCTGGGGTCAGCACTGATGGGGGTTGGATTTTGTAATATGTGGGATGGAGGGGAGGATGTTTTTGTTCAAGAGCTGGTAAGCAAGGAGCTTCCTCCCTCCAGCAGTGCAAATTCCAGCCTGAGCTGGTCCTGCTTGAAAATGTGTTGACAATAACACACACAAGTTTGTTGACAATGTGATTGGTTTTTAAAAAGCATGCTCTGTCTTGGAAGATACCCAAAGTGATCGTTTTTAAAGATTTGTGGAAAGAATCCTGTCGAAGGCTCTTTAGTTACGTTCTTGTACTGCTCAAATAATTTCTCTCCCTTCTTTAGTGTCTGTACGACTCATATAGTACTAGATTGTATTGATGCTTGACCCCACCAATACTACTTGGTGTCCCTTAACTCACTGGCATTGGTGTTCCATGCCCCCTCATATACACCTGCTCTACATTTTCTCAGTTTATATATTTCTACTGGCTATGCCACATGCCTGAGGGAAGGGCTTTGTGTCGCCTGACAGCTTGCTTTTTCCACCAACAATTGATCCAGTAAAACAGATCATTCAACCCCCTTGGCCTCTCTTAACTCAGCTGTACACACTAATTTCCACTAACAAATCAGCCCTTAATCATTTTTGTTGCTCTTCTCTCTGAACTAATTCCAGTTTGTCTTCTGGCTAATGAGGTGACCAATTACTATCCAGTGTGATTACTTTCAGTTATCATTAACAGATATACAGAGATGATGAATCGGTATGGTGTTTGCAAGGATCTAGGTTGACTTCTGCTGTTCTCTTCCCCTATGTCCCCCCCCCCTTTTTTTTGTATTAAATTGTATTTGCATTAATTTTTGCACACTGTATTTTCAGAACTATAGTGTAGGCATTAGAAACACATTAAAAAAGAAGAGCATCATGACATCAAGCCAGGAAGACCTCCAATAAGCTGTTTGAAAAGTGAGGACCGGTGTAGAGGCGGTTTGTATTTATAATCCATTTCCTGAGATGGAAGGGGGTTCATCTCAGCAAGCCTGTTCATTAATTAAAATAAAGATCTGTGTAATTCTTAAAAAATTGGGAAGTAGGATGAGATAACTATCCTAATCAATGCTTGTAAGACTTAATTTGATACACAACCATTAGTCAGGCTGAAACAGCAATTCCTTGCAGGATCAAGACCATTGGGTTGGGGCAAGTCTCTGCAGGGGTGCAGCCCTAAGGGAACGAGCTGTGCTCTGAACAAATATGTGACCCTTTAACTGGACAAGTGGCTAGGAATCCAATCAGTGGCTTCTGCTGGGCGTGGTGCCGCAAACCTGAGCCAGACAGCCCGAAGTGCTGGATCACGACTAGGGAGTGTCAAAGAGGATGCAAGTTTTCCTCTGGGCTTGCTCCAAAACAAGGGAGCTAGAAGCCTAGTCCAGACCCTGCTGCTTGCAGGGCAGCCCCGGTTCTAATGTAGCCAGTTTGTGACTTTGCACAATTCTGTTTTGTAAATAAATGAACACTTGAGACTGTGAATCAGTGTTGTTATAGTGGGAGCTTAGGTGGTATGGTCTGGGGAGGAGCCATGGGAAGGGGTGGAGCCATGTGCAGAGTGCGGGCTGGGACCAACAGTTGGAGACAAGCAGGCAGCAAAGAAGCAGCATCTGCGAGTGCTAGCATGCAGAGCAGGCCCAATAAAGATCCTGAGTGAGGGCCTGTCCCAAATGGTTAGTGGTCCGACACATCAGGGAGGACATATTCTTGATCTTATGTTTTGCACTGGCCTTGAGGCAGGTATTCTGTTATTGGGAGAGATACCAGCAGTGCCCTTGTCATGGTCAGATCATTACCTCCTACAGACCTCTCTCTTAGCACATGTCTGCCCCTGGAAACATGCGGAGCCAATTCAAATGGTTCGTCCCCAGAGGCTAATGGAACCGGAGTAGTTCCGGTTGGCTCTCGAGGATGTATGCTCTGAACTCGATGACTGCCTCATCGATTACCTCGTTGCATTATGGAATACTCTTCTGAGTGAGGCCATTGATCGGATGACTCCTAGACGTCCGCTGCCTTGGCGACAGCACCGCAGGCCCCCGTGGTTTTCAGAGGAGCTGCAAGTGCTGAAGCGAGAAGGGCAGCAGTTGG
>QEPC01013865.1:10369174-10381438 GCA_003113815.1 Sphenodon punctatus | reverse complement strand
GAAGAGGTGGGTTTTGAGGAGGGACTTGAAGGTGTGGAGGGTGGGGGCAAGGCGGACGAGGGTAGGGAGGGAGTTCCAGGCGTGCGGGGCAGCGAGGAAGAAGGGACGAAGGCGGTTGGAGGAGCAGGGAAGGTGAGGGAGGGGATGGAAGAGGAGTAGAGTGCTCGAACAGGGGTTCGGAGGGAGAGCAGAGCAGAGAGGTAGTGGGGAGCAAGGTTATGAAGGGCTTTGTAGGTGAAGATGAGAAGCTTGTGCAGAATAAGCTCAGGAAGGGGAAGCCAGTGGAGGGAGGAGAGGAGAGGCTGCACTCTTGCATGGTCAAAGCGACGGGCTAGGTGGATGATCCTGGCAGCAGGGTGTTGAACAGAGATGAGGGAAGCAAGGTGAGAGCGGGGAAGGCCAACAAGGAGGAGGTTACAATAGTCAAGGCGTGAGATGACTAGGGTGTGGATGAGAGTTTTGGCAGAGGAGACAGACAGAAAAGGGTGGATCTTAGCAATGTTGTGGAGGGTGCTTTTGAGGCCAGCCCTGGGACCTCCCTCTAGAGACCAAGTCCCTGGGCATGCTCCCAGTGAAGACTAAAATGGCTGTGAGCAGCTAAGTCCCTGAGCATGCTCAGAGAAAACCCACAATGATTCAGAGACTAAGTCCACAGACACACTTTGTAAGAGTGGGCTTGTCTGGGCCTGCCTAAGGCCTGTAAAAGCCAAGACAGGTTGGTTGCATGAGAGTTGCCATAGGAGAAGGACCTCTTAAGAATGCTGCCTGAGTCGGGAACTGCTGGAGGCCTTAAAGGAGACAGAAGCTACACTGGGCGGGCACTGCCTCCCAAGCAAACCTTGTAAGAAAGGTGCAGGCCCACAGGCTAGGAGGGACTTCTGCCTGGCTTGTAGAACCTAAGGAGAGGCTGGACTCGGGGGGAATACTATAGAGCGAGAGACTGCGAGGGGTTTGTTGCAGACATGGGAAAGGACTGGACCCAGCCAGTGGGAGCTGGAAGAGTGAAGCCCTGCCTGTGCAACCGGGAATGTATTGGGAATGGTTACTGTAAGTAAACATACAGACTGTGTGAACACTGTTGGAACCCTTGTATTGGGATACTGACCTTGAACTAGTAATTTCCTGAGTCATATTACCCTGAATGAACATACCCCAGGAGCCAGGCCACAGCTGGATTGGCTAGAGTGGGTTCTGCTAATTCTTCTAGATACTCCCTTGTGGCTTGAGGGTCTCCTCCCTGCTACACCGTGGCCCTTGGTGCCGTCCCCCTTGCTGCCTTTTGGTCCCTGACTCCCTAGCTTCTGTGTTCCCTTCTGACTCTAGAGGTCCCGTCAGGCTTTCCCCTTCCTTCCTACTACTACTTATTTGTATAGCATTACTAGGCTATACAAATAGCCTAGTAATGCTATACAAATAGCATTAATAGACTATACAAATAGCCTATACTAGGCTATTTTTGGAGACAGATCCCTGCCCATTGGGCTTACAATCGAAGATGGACATGAGTGAGGGGGATCACACAGGGAAAGACATTCATGCACATGCACCCATTTTTACAGTTAGGAAACTGAGTCTGAGAGGGTGTGGTTTGCCCAAGGCCACCCAGTGAGCTTATTGGCTAGGGTGAGATTCAAACCCTGGTCTCCCAGGTCCAAGTCCAGCATCTTATCCTACTACATCGCACTGGCTCCTCCTTCCGCCAAGACCGCAGTGATGACCCGTACTCTAAAATCAGGGCGTTCCCATGGGGAGCCTTCCAGAGTAACTGAGCGGTCTTACTTTTCCTTGTCTCTCACCCCCCCACCCCTCTTCGCTTCCCAGGCTTGTCCTACTCTTCTCTGTCTCTTCCGTCTGGCTTTTTCCAGCTCTGACCCATCCCCATGTGACAACAAGTAGCAGGGTGAGATTCCAGGAGCATTAGATCCATTTGTTCTTTTTACCCCCAAAGTGTACAATTATTGTTGGGACCCATCAGATGGTAGCGCCAGGGGTTGTGGAAGCGTAAGCACATTGGTATCTCTCCTGCGTTTGTGTCCATGCTAAAGGCACTTGAAACATGCTACACCGGGTCCAAAGGTCACTTTTTGGGAATGGGAAGAGACCTGCTGACATTGGCAGGCTATGGATCAAGACCTGAAGAAGGGGTGTGTAAAATGTTGAGATTAGAGCAAATTAAAATTTCATTTCCTTGTGTAGTAGACCTTTTCCTGCTCAGATGGCAATTCTCTCGCCTTTTACCCCCTACCTACATACTTGCTCACTAACCTAGGAGTGAGCTCATTCAACATGAGTTGTTGCATTTATGTTTCAGGTTACTTAATAAATTGTTAGAGATGCGATTTGTTCAGCACTGGTGTTTTTCGTGTCAGTATTCCATGCTTGTCGACATTACCGTGCAAAATGTATGCAGTGGGGAACATCCAATTAGTACTCATTTTCCAGTTGATTATGCATAAAGACAACAACATATGCCCAGGCCAGTTCTGCCCTCTGTTACATTTATGCAACTTTGTGGTATCTGATAAGCTGGGCGTTGTAAGTTGACGCAAAGAGGCGTTGAACAACCATACTGAAGGAACTCAAATATGAAATTGCAGACCAACTGTTAGTATGTCTACCACTGTACTTGAGGACTGGAGGGTGGCAAATGTAACCCCAATATTTAAAAAGCAATCCAGAGGTGATCCTGGAAACTATAGACCAGTAAGCTTGATGTCCATGCTGGGCAAAATGGTGGAAACTATAATTAAGAACAGAATCGCTGGGTATGTTGATAAACATGGCTTAATGGGGAAGAGTCAACATGAATTTAGCAAAGGTAAGTCATGCCTCACTAACCTGCTGGAATTCTTTGAGGGTGTAAATAAGCATGTGGACAAGGGAGACCCGGTAGATATAGTGTACCTGGATTTCCAGAAAGCATTTGATAAGGTCCCACATAAAAGACTCTTGAGAAAATTAAAAAGCCATGGGATAGGAGGTAGTGTCTTACTATGGAACGGTAACTGTTTAAAGGATAGGAAGCAAAGAGTAAGACTAAATGGTCAGTTTTCACAATGGAGAGATGTAAAAAGTGCTGTGCCCCAGGGATCTGTATTGGGACCGGTGCTGTTTAATGTATTCATTAATGATCTAAAAAAGGGCATTAAGAGTGAGGTGAGCAAATCTACAGATGACACCAAGTTATTCAAGGTAGTTAAAACATGAGCAGACTGTGAAGAACTGCAAAAGGATCTTTCGAGACTGGGTGTCTGGGCATCTACATGGCAGATGAGATTTAAACGTGGACAAGTGCAAAGTGATGCACATAGGGAAAAATAATCCAAACTATGAGTACACACAATGCTGGGTACTAAGCTAGGAGTTACTACTCAGGAAAAGGATCTGGGAGTGATTGTGAACAATACACTGAAATCCTCAGCCCAGTGTGCAGCAGCAGTTGTCAAAAAAGTGAACAGAATGTTAGGAGTTATTCGCAACGGGATTCAGAATAAAACCAAAGATGTTGTAATGCCTCTATACAAATCGATGGTGCGATCACACCTGGAATATTGTGTGCAGTTCTGGTCTCCCCATCTCAAAAAAGATATAGTTGAACTAGAAAAGGTACAGAGAAGGGCAATGAGAATAATTAAGGGTATGGAATGGCTACCGTACAAAGAGAGGCTTGACAAGCTGGGTCTCTTCAGCTTAGAGAAGAGAAGACTGAGAGGGGACATGATAGAAGTTTATAGACTCTTGAGTGGTGTGGAACGAGTAGATAGGCAACGGTTATTTATCCTCTCAAATAATACTAGAACTAGGGGACGCTCCATGAAACCAGCTGCCGGCAGATTTAAATCAAGTAAAAGGAAGTAATTTTTCACTCAACGCATAATTAACTTATGGAATTTGTTGCCAGGGGACATTGTCAGGGCCAGTAGTATAGCTGGGTTTATAAAAGGACAGGATAAGTTCTTGGAGAGTAGGTCCATAATGGCTATTGACCAAGTAGCTTATGGGATGAACTTCTTACTGTCGGGAGCTGGGAGTGAATAACGGGGAATGAATTGCCCATTGTGACTGTTGGTTCTTCTCCCATGCGATTATTATTATTATAAGCTTTTATATAGCGCCAATGATGTACCTGGTGCTTTACAGAGAATAAGATAGACATGGTCCCTGCTCGAGAGCTTACAATCTGAAGACAAGGGGAGAGGAGACAGGGGAGGGGGAACAGAGGGAGAGACAAGGGATGCAACATTCATGAGGATGCAAGAACTGAGGTACACGTTCTTGGCTTGGCTACAGTAAATTGGGAGTTTGCAGATAATAGGTGGGGGATAATCCAGGGTGGGGATGATTAGCAGGATTTAGGAAGGGAGGAGTGGAAGATGTGGATTTTGAGGAGGGACTTGAAGGTGTGGAGGGTGGGGGCAAGGTAGACGAGGGAACTTCAGAAGGCCTCACTCTACATGGGGCTACCCTTGGTGATGGTTCGGAGGCTGCAGCTGGTGCAGAATCGGCGGCCCGTCTCCTTACTGGAACGGGTCGTCGCAAGCACATTACACCAGTGCTCTGTTCTCTGCAATGGCTGCCTGTTGTCTTCTGGGCCTGATTCAAGGGCTATAAAGCCCTAGATGGCCTGGACCCTGCCTACCTGCTGGACCGCCTCATGCCTTGATGTGCCCAACTCGTCGTCCCACTGTCAACCGACATCCCCTGGGTGGCGACTTCGGTGGCTGCACTTAGGCTGTGGAATTCGCTCCTGACATAGGCCCACCTCTCCTCTTTCTAAAGACAGTGTAAAACCTGGCTGTTCCACCAGGCCTTTGTTGAGGGAGATGGGTATGGTTGGGAGGGAGGGTTCTAGTTATTTCCGTGCTTTTTTTTTGGTTTTTATGTTATTTTATATTTTATGCTTGATATATTTTCATATTGTATAGTTTTAAGTTTTGATTGTAAGCTGCCCCGAGCTGTCGTGAGAGCAGGAGGGTGTGGGATATAAGAGTGTCGAACAATAACAATAATAATAACAATATGCACCCTACATGCATGTGGACGTCCCCAGGCTCGTGTGCCCCCGGCACGGCTGCACCTGCTGTAGCTACATCCCTGCTTGGCTTACAAAGGAGAAAGGGATCCTGAATAATTGAACAAGTCCGAAGAGCCTCAGCGAGCAGCGTGTGGGGCTGACAAGCTAGGGAAAGCCTGACGGAGGAGGCAGCTTTATAAAATGTCCGGGTTGGAAAGGGTCCTCGAGAGTCATCAATTCCAACCCCCTGCTTGGATGCAGGGTAACTAACTACAGCTACAACATCCCTCAACAGAAGGCTGTCCAGTCTATTTCTGAAAACTACCAGCAATGGAGAGCCTACAAGCCCCCTAGGAAACTTGTCCGTTGCCACACACTGCTTTACTGTTATTTATTTTAATTTATTTAAATTTATACTCCACTCTTCCCAAGTGACTCAGTTAAACCTTACTGTTAAAGTTAGGTTCTTTCTAGGGTGTGTAATCCCACTGAAGTTGAGTGTCTCATCTGAGGGCCCATTCCCACCTCGACACCCAGATCTCAATTTTGCTAGCGGCCCATTGTCCATGTAATGGATCAAACCCAAACACGTGCTCTGGATGCTCTTGAAATCCAGCCCTTGGGCTAAACTCTGCAGCACAAGATCCCCTTGTGTGAAATCTAAAATGTTTTTCCTTCTCTGAAAGCAGCAACATGAGTTATACAACTCTCTCAAGCAGCAAGACACTCGCCAAATTGCCAGTTTGCTACAGTGATGAATTGTGATGAATAAATGGGGTCTTAAATGAACATGGCTTGGGAATTCTATACCATTAAAAACACTGCACTCCTGCAAGCCATGACTCAGAATATTGCCGAGTTCTTCCCTCCGAGAGCTTATTTGAAAAACAAAAACTTTGCTTAAGTGATGGAACAAAGCACAACGCACACAACTCGCCTGCAACATAAGGGCATTGAAACCTTTTCCTGAAATCACCACTATGCATAAAGTAACAGTCAAATTAGAACTGAAAAATCCCCATCCTCCCAACTGCAACAATAAAAACAAAAGTTCAAGAGGTAAGTTTGTAGCCTTGCGCTCCCAAACCAAACATCACCAGAACCGTTTGCCTCCCCAGCCTGTCTTGAGATTGGCCACTGTCGGAGGACAGGATGCTGGGCTTGATGGACCATTGGTCTGACTCAGTATGGCACTACTTATGTTCTTACGTTTTTATACTGCTCATTAATTGCGAAGGGTGTCATGGGTGCTCAAGACCTGCTGAAAATCAAGCTGTATAAAGTTCTCTGGACAGCTTAAACATTCTGCAGATTTCCTGCCTTCTAACTAAACTTTCCTTTTTAATAACCAGGGGTATCCTGATAATATCTGCTGTGTGTGGGGGAAACCCCTCTCAACCTTCGTTTGGTCCTTTGGGACCATCTCCTAAGTTGCTGCCTCAGGGTGTCTTTAGACGTGCATAAAATGTGCGGGTTACAGCAGCCTCACACGATCGCAAGGATGACTCTGCATAAGTACAAGTGATGTTCACATGCCTCCCCTCCCATAGCGCATGAAAAAAAGCCATGTGGTGTCTATAAAGCCACATTTCGGCAATGGCAATCAGAGCGAATGGCAATTGGAGCTTTGAGTTGGATTCAGTTCACTGGAGCATGCGAATGCGTTAAAAATAGTAATTGGAGCAAACGCAATCTCGCGCGAGTGGCATTTAAACATTAATCCGCGTCTTTAATGCGCGAGTTTGGGAATACACATTCTGGAACCCTCAATATCAGGGGTCCAGAAACTGGATTAAGACACGGAAGTTTCCTCATAACACGTGCGAGAGTCATACAGGAGTAGACTCAAATTTTAATTGTGCTTTTAATTGCCTACCCGTGGGAATTTTGTCTCATCTAAAAACTCCCTCAGATTCTAGAGAACACTGTTTCCCTTCCCTCCTTCCTTGTATGTTCCTGTCTGATAAAAGCTTGCTGTTGCTCGTGTCCTGGAGGGGAGAGGCTCAGCTGGCCATGTGGGCTGTGCAGACTCATCCGTTTTGTGAGAGCTGCTAGCCTCACAACTTCACAGGGGCAGTGACAGTGTTATCACCCCTCTGGGTCTGACTCAGAGTCTCTCGGTTTTCAGACATCATGATCAAGCTCCAGATGAAGACCCTATTTCTCTGTGCTAACGGAGTCCCTCTTGAACCTCTGCGGGAAGGGCGGCATAGAAATGTGAATAAATAAATAAATAAATTTTGTTCCCCAGGCAAGTGTGGTGGGGAATGGGAGAGGTCTCTTTCTGACAGGACCCCTCCCCCTGTGATGTGCTGTGCTGTGACATCATGACACTCCAAAGGCAGCATGGCCACATGGGAGTTTCTTAGCCCTTTCCTCTTTCAGTGTGGCCTGATTCAAGTCAAAACGGAGAAGCTGGCAATTCTAGGGCAGAGATTTGTCCCTTGTTGAGGTTCGTCTAAGTTTGAGCCTGCTTATCGTCCCAAAGCAGCGCAAGATGTCTTTGGCCAGACATTTGGCAGGTAGGGATAGGGTTAAATTGAGGTTTTAGGTGATTTTTATGTGCTGCAAGCCACTCTAAGCCTTGGGGGAGGGGAGGGGTATAATTTTGAATATATAAATACCACCACAAGCAGCCAGGTGACCAATCCCAGCCCCGTCCTCCCACACTTCCCCACCAACCCAACTTTGCTTCATCCCCTGAGATTTCCTGAAATAACACTCTAGTAAATCAGGCTTTTAAAGGTTTGAAGAACATATTTACCTTGATATACCCAAAAAAATTGCATTGTGGTGTGGTTACTCACACAGGAAGTGGAAAGGCATGGATTTAAATGACAAAATTCTTATCGGTTTAAATTATCATGGGCTTGGAAATCATTACAGAACCCAACTAGCCAGACCGCATGATGAGTTCCCTACAGGGGCTGCTGGCAAGGAATCCCTCCTAAAACAGCTAACCCCACGATATTTAAAATAAATACAAATCATGAGTCAGGCTCTCAAAATCACGAGATTGTCTTAAATCATTAAATGAATCAACTTGTTTTCGTTCTGAGCTATTAGGGTGCATAGCAATTGTATTTAACATGCTTTTCTTTCAAACTCCAAGGACTAGAATCCTACTGTGTGGTTTTTTGGGGGGGTGGGGGTGGGAAATATGGAAATCTGAGATTCTCATCATTCCACTTACTCAGGAATTTTACATTTCAGAAAACCTCTAAAATCATGTGACTTGATAAAAACATCTCAAGAATTGCCAACTCTGCCCTCCCAATGGGCTGAAGAGGAGGGGCAATGAAGCAGCAAGAGAAGGTATAAATAAAATAGTCTACTGCTGTCTCTTTTGAGAGGATGACTACCAGCTCTGTAAAGTCCATAGGTTTCATCAGTTTCCCCTTCTGTTAGGAATGCTTATTCCCCCTAAGTCTGAAGATCATCCAGGAAAAAAGCTCTGAGGAGAGCAGGATCCATTGACTATCTTTGTGGTGTTTCCTACCCTTGTTTCCAGCAGCAGAACCACAAAACATCTGCTAGGTCAAAAGCTTAGGAAGTGGGGAGCAAAATTTGATCTTTGTGGTTTTTTTTATTTGTTTGGGATTTTTGTTGTTGTTTTTGCCTTTTCAAAGATGCACCTTTACTAGAATTCAGAGTACAGGGCAGCACAGCGTGTGAAAATGTCTCCTCTTTGCACGTTTATGAATATGTGGCTGCGCTGAGGGGCAAAATATATATTTTTTCCAATGGATTCAGCTAGAATGCTCAGGTCTCTCTGTGATATGCATCAAGCAGACTGGCTTTAAAGATGCACATTCTTTTTTTTTTTTTCTGCAGAAAGTGCGTGCCCTGCAAAATACCACTTATCAAAACTGAAAAAGCCTGGTTATTAAATGTCAGGAAGGATTTGTCTCCAGGGTGTTTTTAAATAGGAAAGAAAGACACAAATTACGTCCATGTAAAGGTGAATGAACCTAAAATAGCTTTGCAAAAGGACAGATCCACCTCGAATGTCCACAGGCAGTAAAGCCACGTGACAGACTTAAAAGTAACCTCAGAGCAACTAAGTGAACTATTTCAGGAGGGCAAATGGAGCCACCTGCGCTGCGACTACTGCCTCTAGATTTCATGATTTAACATTTGGGTGCTGTAATCGGAACACAGCACTAACAACAAGGCTTTTTGTCTCTCGCTTTAACTGCGTCTCATCACACTAGCGATACTTCAGACGACAAGGCACTTGAATTCTAAGCCTCTATTTTTAGGTGATGATGCAGTATGTATTCAAAAAATATGGTCTGAAGCTTGTGAAAGTGAATTTATTTGGAAACCCTGTTTAGTGGTGGTTGAGAATGTCTTAAAAAAAAAATACAACCCCCCACCCCTCAAAACCCTCCAAGAACTTTTGGAGGATAGGTCCATTAATGTCTATTTGACAAGTAGGTTGGGGGATGTAAGTTCTGATAGTCAGGAGCTGGGAGTGAACAACAGGGAATGGATTGTCCCGTTATGACCTGTTGAGTGCTTCCCCGAGGCGACTGAGAACTGCCACTGTTGGAGACATGATTGATGGGCTCGATGGACCATTGGTCTGACCCAGTATGGCACTGACTATGTTCTTAACCCCGCCTTCAAAATTTCAACTGCTAATAAATACTTTCAAGAGCTTTGTGTTTTCATATTATGCAACAGTGACCTTTTTTTAAAAAGGCGAAGGAAAAAAAAAAGAAGAAAAGAATTTACGGGCATGATTGTGGACTGGCTTGGTTCCTGTTCTTGCCCTTTGCTCCAGTGTGAGTCCATTGAAAGACTGAGGCTTAGACCACTTTTAAACGAGGCACTTAGAAGCGCCTCCGGAGCCCTGCATTTAAGAAGGAAGCCGCATGGGGCTTGTTTATACGCTCCCCGCTCTACCGGAAGTGACGTGTCGCCTGTTCTCTTCAGCGGTGCGTTCTGTAAACCTGATAATTGAGGCTTACAGAACATGCCTCTTGAAAGCCCCGCGTCTCCAGCCGCTGCCGCCAAAGTGAATGGGTGGCACGTCACTTCTGGTAGTGCGGGGAGCGCCCAGGCGGCTTTCTCTTGAATGCGGGGCTCCGGAAGTGCTTCTAAGCGCCTCGTTTAAAAGTGGTCTCAGAGCCGTGCAAAGGGCACTGGCACCAAACTGCTTTGGCAACCACTGTAAATTTAGCATAGTTTAGGCTGCGATCCACAAACCACTTACTCCAGCGTGAGCCGTCTGTGGAATAACCTCCTTAATTCTCAATGAGAGTGCATTTGGGTGTCACTCCTTTAGTGGGATGGTGAATGAGTTCTTCTGTCTCTTGGGCTTTGATTATTTGCTGCTGTTTTAGAACAGTGGTTCTCAAAATTGTTTGAACTGTGCCCCCCCTTTCTCTTTTGTAGAATGGCCCCCCCACAACTTGCCCCCTCTCTTTCTTTCTCCATTCTCACCCTTCCATTCTTCCCTCTCTCTCTCCCCCTTGCTCTTTGACTCTCTTCTCTTTGCCACCCCAGTGGCTGCTTTCCCACATTCAGGAAGGTGTGGAGACTAATGTGAGTTTAACTCACATTAGCACGGTCATGTGAAACCCCAGTTGTGGGCACCGAGGTTTTAGCATTATTTTTCTATCCCCCCCATTAAATTCAATAACACAAGACAGGGCTCAAAATCTAGTCCTGTATCGTGTTATTGAATTTAACGGGAGAATGGAAAAATAACACTAAAACCCCTGTGCCCACGATTGGGGGTTCATGTGACCATGCTAACGTGAGTTAAACTCACTCTAGTCCCTGCCCCTTACTGAACGTTAGCACTATGGATAAACATGGCTTAATGGGGAAGAGTCAACATGGTTTTTTAGCAAAGGGAAGTTGTGCCTCACTAATGTATTGGAATTTTTTGAGGGATTAACTAAGCATGTGGATAAGGGGGAGCCGGTCAGTATAGTATACCTGGATTTTCAGAAAACATTTGATTTGAGAGGAGATTAAAAAGTCATGGGATAGGAGACAGTGTCCTACTGTGGATTGGTAACTGGTTAAAGGATAGGAAACAAAGAGTAGGACTAAATGGTCAGTTTTCACGGAAGTAAATAGTGGAGTGCCCCATGGATCTGTACTGGGACCGATGTTTAATGTATTTATTAATGATCTGAAAAGGGAGTAAAGAGTGAAGTGATCAAATTTGCAGATGACACCAAGTTATTCAAGGTATTTAAAAACAAACAGTCTGTGAAGAACTGCAGGAGGCTCTTGCAAGACTGGGAGACTGGGCATCTAAGGCCGCTTTTAGATGAGTGTGCGGTGTGCTCACGCTTGTTTTCAAAAATCCCGCGAGACGGGATTAGACGGGATTAGACAAGACGCTGCCGCGAGTCACGCGCACGGGAGGGGGACGCACATTATTTTCCGGCCGTGATTTGACTGGGTCGGAGATCGAGGTGGTCAAATCGCAGCCGGAGAAGAATGCGCGTCCCCCTCCCGTGTGCGTGACTCGCGGCAGTGTCTCATCTAATTCCGTCTCGCGGGATTTTGAACACAAGCGCGAGCGCGCTGCGCACTCATCTAAAAGCAGCCTAAATGGCAGATGAAATTTAATGTGCACAAGTGCAAAGGGATGCATGTAGGGAAAAATGATCCAAACTTGATGTACACAATGCTGGGTTCTAAACTAGGAGTTACCATTCAGGAAAAGGACCTAGGAGTCACTGTGGACAATACACTGAAATCCTCATCTCAGTGTGTGGCTGCGGCCAAAAAAGCAAACGTTAGGAATCATTCAGAGAATAAAACTGAAAGTATTGTAATGCCTCTATATAAATCTATGGTGCGACCACACCTGGAGTATTGTGTGTAGTTCTAGTTGTCCTGTCTTAAAAAAAAGAAAGAAAAAAGAACATAGTAGAACTAGAAAAGGCACAAGGGCAACAAAAATGATCAAGGGTATGGAATGACTCCTGTATGAAAAGAGGCTCGATAGGTTGGGACTCTTCAGCTTGGAGAAGAGATATCTGAAAGGGGATATGATAGAAGTTTATAAAATCATGGGTGGTGTGGAACGAGTAAATAGGGAATTGTTATTTACTAGAGGTGGGACCCCGGGCCCATTACCGGCTACCGGATTTACCGGTTACCGGTTCTGCAAAAACCGGATTCCCGGATTAAATCCGGTATACCGGTACCGGATTTATTTCATTGAGTTCAATGGGGCGCTGTGTCCCCATTGAACTCAATGAAATAAATGAATTCCT
>QEPC01013865.1:10299112-10362683 GCA_003113815.1 Sphenodon punctatus | reverse complement strand
GAACATAGGGTCACACACGTGTAAAACGGGACTACATGTAGACTACAAGTCTGGTAAATATGTAATGGCAAAGGTTCCACATGGGTGTAAGGTTACAATGGAGAACTGAAAAACCCATATCACAGCTGTAACATGTGACAAGCTCCAGAAAATACAAAGAGAGATAAAGTATGGGTATTGAGGACTCTTGCCAGACAGCCCTGTTGAGATGTAGATTGACTTCCATGTTTGCCTGGGTTGCCTACGTGACCGACCCCACGATTCCCCAAAGGCGGGAACAGACACAAAGAAGGGGAAAGACTATTTAAAGTGGCCAGTGAGTCACCTAGAAGCTCTTCTATCCTAAAGCCATCTTGAGAGCTGATCAACATGTGAAAAGCCTGCCTGCCCGCAGCTAGGCTGGAGAAACATGAGCAGAAAGACATGATTTTGCTCTTTACCAACTAAGAAGCCAGTGCCCAGTCATTCTACCTTTATGACTGAGGAACAAGAAGCTTATGAACCTTTATAGGGTACAATGCCTATTTAGGAACTCAAATAGTATAGATCAGGAATGCGTTATGCTTACCTTTGATTTCTAGTAACCACTCTGTATCAACTATCTTGCTTATGTAATTAATAAACTTACTACTTATCTTTATGAAGAAGTGTCTGTGTCTAACATTGGAACACAAGTGAGCTACAAGAGCCCTCAAACTCTTGCAGACCCAGAGAGTAAAGAGTCTGTAAACGGGAAGGATTGGGTCCTTGGGTGACAAAGGAGTTTCATTGTGGCACACTTGAATTAGCCAGAGAGAGAAACTAATTCAAGAGAGCTGTGCGCAAGGGAAACTGAGTCACTCAAACCCGGTAAAGTGGGGTGTGTGGACCCTCCAACCCGCGACAAGGTCCTTTAGCAGTTATTAGCCAAAGGTAGGTTTGGGAAATGTAACCTCTTACTTGTCAGGAGCTGGGAGTAAACAACAGGGAATGGATCACCCCATTGTGACCTGTTGGGTGGTACTTCCAAGTGACCAAGGTTGGCCACTGTTGGAGACAGGATGTTCGACTTGATAGACCATTGGTCTGAGCCAGTATGGCACTTCTTGTGTTATTACCCTAGTTGACTTGTGAGAGCAAGAAGCCTGAATAATCCTCTTCATGTGATGATTAAGGTTGCTGACAGCTTTTAAACAGTGAAGCTGTTAAATAGCTGCTGTGTTCCCTCCCAGGAATAGTGAAAAAGTAGTTCATTCTGGTGATGATCTTTTTTTGACCAACGTCTGCAGAGAGAATGAAAGCTTTCAGGTCACACAGGGCCCTCCTTGTGGCATGTAACAAGGCAGAAAGATAGTTTGCAGACTTATTACTCTCTGAAGAAGAGCCCTCTGTAACTTAGACTTGCATGCTTTCACCAGCAGAAGTTAGTCAAATAAGGGATACAATCTGAACTGCTTTGTCTCCATCTCCTACATTTGGGACCAACACAGCAGCAGCCACTCTCCCTTTCTCCCTTCCCAGAAATAGTTGCACTTCTTTGTAAAAAGATCCATGTGAAAAGATCAATTTGTGAAGTTTGCGTGTACCTCTTACTTCCCTGAAATGTGCATTGCGAGTTTTAAACAATGTAGAGTGATCTGGATGTTTCTAATTTATATGCTGCCGGCTCAGGGTGGCTCTCAACACAAAAATTAAAAACCAAATTGAATTCCTTTTTAAAACCAGTCCCACAGCCACCTTCCATACCCTATCACCTGACCGCTAAAACCCTGGCCAAGTAAAAAAGGTCTTGCCTTTTGAGGATGCTCAGTCTCGGGCTTTGATGAACCTCCTAACACTTCTGATTCAGTAGTGTAAAATTTATTTGCTCAAACATTTATTTACTAAAAATGTTTTAAAGGTATCAGCAAGGTTTAGTCCTCTTTCACAGTCAGCACATGGTCCTTTAAAAAATGTACTGAAGCACTTAATTTTCATTTGCTAACAATTTCCACTGTTCTATGGTGCCAATGAAACAGAAGTTGGGAAAAGACATGTGGAGGCATCTGTATTTCTAAGTAAAGTAAAATAAAATTTATTTATGGCAATAAGTCAAAACAATTAAATAAAATTATATACAAAACATCCATCTCAGTTCCATCAATAAACAGATACAAAAGTATACAGAGAAGCAACCCTTCCTACAATGCATTTCCAATCATATATCTGTTATATACCATACAACCTTTACCTGTTATATACCATACACCTTTCTCTACAAACCAGATTCCATATTACATTTTTTCCGTCGTTTCAATGCTGCGTGCATATAAAATGCCACAGCACTGATCTGTATTTCTGAATCTCCAGCCATTTCCTGCTTTTTCTTCTGAAAACAAGAGCAAGGAGGGTGTTGGGAGGGGAGTCAAACTGATTTAAACCCTGTGTTGATTCAAGATTTAAAAACCAGATTAAAGAGAAGAAATGTGCACAATGGTCTTAATCTTTTTTTCCCCCTAGTGAGCCCCTTGGTGTAATTTAGTTGACTTTGCAGCCCGCTGTTTTGTGACTCTCACAAGATGGAAACCGGACCTGGAAGATGGCAGTCGGGGTCAGGAATGTGTGTGAAGCAAAAGTCCTATTCCAAACCTCACTTGCTGCTTGACATGCTGAGTAGGCCAATTGCTGCTAATCCTTGCTACGGTCTCTCGGCAACAGGGGAAAGGAAAATAATTTCCTTTAACCCCCTTTCTGTCTGATAAGCAGGAGTGTTAATAAGTGGAGCCTGGCCTAACTCCAGCATGGGTAATTGTATGCTGCCTGCCGGCAATCCACTTTGTAGTTTCAGTTCTTCAGCCCAGTTCTAAACTGTTAGCAGAGTTGAACAATAGCGGTTTGGTTTTTTTCTACCACACAAGTCATTCTGCTTCAGTAGTGGATGGGGTGAACTTTTATGATAACAGTTTCATTTGGAAAGTGCTTTTGGACCCTTAGGGATAAAATGTGGTGCGTAAATGTAAGGCATTATGTTCTATAGCTGCTGAAGAGGCACTCAGGGTGCTCATTAACTAGAGAGGAAGTACGTTTAATATGTTTGGGTGGACGTTAGGGACCTGGGACTAGCTGCAAAGCAAACTAAAGCCTCTTTTAAAATGCATCAATCCTAGGAGATTTTTTCCTCTATAACTTCTGTTAGTACATCTCCGCTAGTGCTAGCAGTGGTGAGTGGACACTTCCCAATATTTCCAGCACCCGGAAGGACAAGTCCTGTACCCTTGGTCAATAATCTCCAGTACCCCTCAATAAATAAGCTCCACCCCTCATGCACTTAAATACGCACCTCTTGGAGCTTAATTATGGGGGAAGAGGAGGCCTTCTTATCAGGTCGTCTTCAGCCCCGGCAATTAAATTCAAGGGGGTCTGAGTCTCAGGAAATATTCCCAATAAGAGTGTGCACCACAAAATGAGAGACCAATAAAAGGCCAATATTGGCTTTTGTTTCCCACCCTGATATGGCCAGAAAAAGTTGGTTTATTTGGTTTTCATTAATGACTTCCCTGTCCCACCGCCTTCATGTAGATTAAATCACAAGAACTCCTGTTTTATATTCAGCTTTAGAGAGGCAGGTTAGTTCAGTGTTTGGGTTTTTAGCTGGAGAATAGGGTTCATTTTCCTGTTCTGACAAGCTCTGATGTGGGGGGGCATGGCTTCTGAGGCAGATTTGGGTCCCGACAATTCATTTTTTATTTATTTATTTTTTACAAGTTAAGCACTGGCACCTCCTGATATTCCCAGTGCATAAGAAGGACAGAATTAGGGCTGAAACACGATCTCAATTTTCTCATGATTCTCACTGAATATCCTAGTTCTCATCCTGTTTTTTGCAAGAATTGCTAATCAAGAAAATCCCAGTTCTCGACACTTTCTCGGTCGAGAATTTTTCTTGATATACCATTTACCATGTACCAGTTTTGTCCCGGTAATGCGTATGTTGGTGCACCAAGCCAATCACATGAACCTGAGACCTCGCATCTTTGTGAATGTTACACTCTCTCAGTCTGTTCCCCTTTCTTCACCCCCCATCTCTCAGATTGTAAGCTCTAGGGCAGGGACCGTGTCTATTCCATTACTTTGTAAAGTGCCAGGTACATTGCTGGCGCTATATAAATGCTTGCCAATAATTATAAAATAATAATGTGCCACAGCTGTGGCAATCATTTTGCACATGCACATTACTATGAAGAATGTGGTGCGGTAAACGGCACCGATAAACGGTAATGGTATACAGTATATCAAGAGAAATTCGTGACTGAGATATCAGTCCATTGAGATCGTCCCGAGTTCTCAGTAAAGGTTCTCGATTTTCACGAGAAAGAAATTGATTCTCGTTTCAGCCCTAGACAGAATCTCACACTCCACTTAGTTTCTTGTCATTCCGTCATCCATCCCTTCCTCGTTGTCCTCTCAAGTGCTTTCCCTGGGAGGCAACCAGGAAAGAGGAGCTGGACACACTGTCTTTTTGAGACTCTGTTTTTCAAAAGTGGGACTTTGCCCCGCAGAGGCTCCACCAGGGAAACAGGGGTTACAGTAAATTGTGCTGGCGGGAATGTGGGCAGATAGGTACTTATCTGCACCCATGGTGGGACTGTCCGGTAATAAATAAGGTTTGGCAAAAAATATGGGGGAAAATAGAGAAGCATACTGGAATAATGATACCTTGTATGCTGCAGTTAGCATTGCTGGGGCTCTGGCCCAAGGAACTGGAAAAACACTCCAAAGCTCCCGCTGGAAGGGTGCTGATCCTGGCAGCCATCCATTCAATTCTGCAAAAGTGGAAAACGTCAGGGGGCCCGACTACTCGAGACTGGATAAAAAGACTTTGGCACATATTGACAATTGAAAGAATTTCAGTAGGGCTAAAGGATACAGTGGAGAAGTTCTATGAAATATGGACTCCGACATGGAGTTTGCTTGTGGAACACATAGACATGAACAAGACAAAAACATCTATTAACCTTAAATCAATTTGAAGTCTGGATCTAATTAGCTCCAAGGATGGAAGCTGTATATGCGAGAGAAACGTCATTTTATTTCTGTAGTTTTCATTATTATTTGTATTATTGGTTAGACGAACAGGTATACGGATGGAAGAGTAGCAAAGTGAAGCTATCAAGAATACTGTGTGTATTTATTTTATATATATGTTTCTGTTCATACTTGTCTTTAATTTGTGATTGTATTTCAATTTAACAATAAAATAACTTAAAAAAAATAAAAAGTGGGACTTTGATCCCTGAAAGAGTGACAGTAGGATTCCGCACCCAAGGAGAGACCATCCCTCCTAAGTAGGGACTATTGGGAGGTATGGTGAGTGTGCTCATGTAGACAGAGCCCCGAGTGTGTAGGGTTGTCACAGGGGTGAAACAATTAGCTAAATGGCTGCTTGCGAGTATTTCTTGCGATGTTTGAATATTGGGACCGAGTACCGGTGCGAGTTCTTGGTAAGAAACTTTAAAAAAAAAGAAAATCATGTTAAAGCAAAATGGCCGCTACAGGTGCAGGAGATGGAATGGGTTCTCTCATCCAGTTCCAACCCCTGCCCCCCCCCCCCCGAGATGTATACACATTCCATGTGGACTGTCTCCCCCCCCTCCCCATCCCGCTTGTGGGACCTGGTGTAGCTGCACCTGCTCCACCTCTAGCAGCTACATCCTGCCACACTTAATCCCAGAAGCTGGAATTAAGTGCAGGCTTTTTCCCGCCCTCCTACCCATGGCAGACTGCGAGGAGGGGATTGGTTGGTGTGCACGCCATCAGTTGTAGGGACTGTCCCTCCTAAGTAGGGGCTGTTGGGGAGGTATGAGGCTGCATCCTCATTGGTTGCCCTGGACTACATAACGATAAGGCATAAATGTGGAAGGAAGGAGGCCCCCAGGTATTAGTACAGCTAACCATGATTTTGGGACCTACTCCTTCCCTGGCTGCACCGATGTCAAAATGCTTGCCAAGAACCCTGTGGTCCAAGCTTCTCAGCTGGTGGACCTGGACATCTTGGGTACAAAAGCACTTCCACATTGCTATCCACTAATAGAGCTGCACTGATGGGGTGGTATAGGGGTGTTAAGGAAAATATGTAAGACCTGGCTGTTCTGCCAGGCGTTTGGTGGGGGAGAGGGGTGGGGCAGTGGTGGTGGGTGGTGTTAAATGTCACCCTCCTTTTGGCAGTTTTTAAAATTGGATTTTATTTGTGGTTTTATATTGTAAGCCGCCCCGGGCTGCCTGATGGCAGGAGGGGCAGGGAATTAAATTGAAAAATAAAAAAATAAAACTATATATGAAAGAAAAAGCTTTAGAATAAAGTCAGCTCCCCCTCGCCCCCCCCCCAACTTTCCTCCAAATTGTTCAAAGACTGTAAATGGCCACTGGCTCGTTACAATAAATTAAGTAGTGGTATATCCAAGTGTGGCAGTGTGTAGCCTGTGACCCCCTCTGGCCTTTTAAGGCAGCTAGCACCGACAGCAAGGGAAGGTGCTAACTGCGGCACCGGGGCTGAAGATAGGCAGGATCATGCCTAACTGGCTCACACCTGGGTTTGGGCATGGCTGAGCTGGGAGCTCAGTCTGGGGAGAGCTACAAAGAGTGTGGCAGGGCGGAGAACTCTGAGGGGGAAGAACCCTTGGAGATATGCAGACAGGACCGGACCGGCATGAGCACTGACTCCAGGACATTGTGAGTGCTCTGGCGGAGCTACAGAGGGATATGCTCTAGAAGGCTGCGTGAGAAGCAGGATCAAGCTAAAAGTCTGTTAAAGCAAATGGGTTGTCTGGACCTTGGAAAGGGGAATCACTGAGAGTGAGACATTGCCTGCATGGAAAGAGAGTGACTTATGCACAGTGACAGTATAAATAAAGGGACTGAGCGAATATTCACCATGTGAGAGTGACTAGGTTGGCTCCTGACATTACTTACCCTGGCAAGCCCATGTCCTATGTCAGAGCCCACAGCAAGCTGGTTTCAGTGACCCATGGTAAATACTAGATAGAGAGAAACTCCATAGTTAATTCTCTCTTGAAGTGGAGTCTTACCAGGGGAGCTAAGGTCTGCTGTGTGTCCCTATACCAGTCTGGGGGACCCCCGGGTTAATTTGTTCCTGCCAGCAAGTGAAATGGGGAAAGAAATGAAGCATCATAAGCTTTTCATGATGCCATATCTTCTCCATAGTAGCCAGTGCTCATCTCTCTCCCCTGCTAAATTCTATTTTTAAGTACTACAGGAACCATAGGATCAATGCGCATCTACATTGTTGTTAATTTTATAGTAATTCTTCAGGACGGGTTGGCGTATCCTTGCTCAAGTCACCCGGACCGCCCTTCTCGAAGTCCCCTGGGTGTCCGGTGGGGCAACTATGGAGAGGGTGTTCTTGGTGGTCGCACCGAGGCTGTGGAACTCCCTCCCGGCAGAGACCCAGATGGCCCCAGACCTCCCTCTTTTCCACGTCAATGCAAGACCTGGCTGTTTCGCCAGGCCTTCGGTGAGGGAGATGGCTGAGGGTGGTTTTTTATTTTTATGGGGGTGGTAAGGGTGGGGTATTTTTTTTCCTCCCTCCTCTTTTCCAGGGGGGTGTTCCCCCCCTTTTTTCCTCTTCCCCCTCTTTTAGATGTTTTATGTTGCTGTTTGTGTATTTTTATACTTTTATATATTGTAAGCCACCCGGAGCTGCCTTTGGCAGGAGGGGCGGGATATCAATAAAATAAAAAATAAAATATCTGATGCTTTTATTATGACACTTGTTACTCCCGATGCATTATCTTGTCTAAAAGCCCTACAGTGAACATATATGATGTGTGTGGGTAGATTTTCTTCTCCACTCCACTTGGGTTTTGAGTTTATATCCCAAAGCACTGATAAATGACCATTTTGCTTAAGCACGACGGACGGACGCAGCGGCCAATGGTAACGGACGTTACTTTTGGCCCATCCCGGATCGTGGTCAATCTAACCACGGTTCTGGACCTGAGGCCGGCCTCAGGTCCAGAACCGTGGTTAGCTTTGACCCACCGCCAGAGATTCACTGTGGTGAACATCTGGCGGGGGTCAAACAGACGTTCACGGACTCGCCGCCACCACACGAGATCCTAACATCAGTAGGAATTTGACCTTCAACCGTGGTAGCAAAAAGCCTCCAACTGATTTGTTGTTTCCATCATGTGGTTATGCTATCGTTATCACAAACAGTTAAGAATCTGATAGGGGAGGGCACCTGACACAAGTACTGAGCTAGTCAGCACAAATGTATTTCACTTTTCAGTCTTCTCCTCTAACTCTGGTTTGGGGAACCTTTTCCCTCCCAAGGGCTACTTCAAAAATTAGTACAAGCTCGGAGAGATATATAGAAGTTGGGGGTGGGAGTGCTTAAGGGGTGGACTCAGAATGAAGTGGGTCCGGATCATAGATCTGTCCCTATTTTTGGGTGCATGCCTTTATCTCTGCTCCTTTACCCTGAGCTCAGTCTTTCAGTGCTTGAGGGTACCAGGAACTGAATTTTCGGGGCCAGATCCAAGAACTGGAAAGGGGCCAAATAAAACCCACTGGCCACATTTGGCCTGGGACCTGAGGTTCCCCACTTCTCTCTAACTGATGGTGAACTTTTGATGGTTCATGTGTGAAGAAACTCCTTACTTTTGTTCCTGAGTTATAGGTGACAGGAGATTTTTGTTGTCGTTTCTGTATGTAGGAAACGTCGCTTTATTTAAGCCAAAGGGAGGCACATGGGCTGCCCACCATAGAACAGACTTGTTGTTAACATGTGTTTGTGCTAACCTGCCTTGTTAAAACACTTCTCTGCCTGGTTAGGTTATAACAAGTGACCTGATTCCTAGCTGGAGATAAACACTCACTGAGGGCTTAGGATTATCCTCCCAGGCATTAGCTGGCCTGCCAATTAGAATTATAGCGCTGTGTTTGTGCTGACCGGCACAGTCTGCTTACCGTCTTCCCTTATCTTTTAATCATCTTATATTCCACCCAAAGGTCTTGCAGGGAACTGGGGAAAATAGTCAGTATTCATGACTTTTCTCCTCCATTTATGAATTTCCTACGTGTTAGATTTAGATGCCTAACTATATTAAGAGCTTTGGATGTTTAAGCTTTATTTAAAAAATTACAATGGCCATCAATTCAATTCATTTGTATTGTGCGTGGCCAATGGTACAATGACCATAGAATAAATAAAATCAAAATCTATAATTAGTGGACTGTTTATCCACACGTAGGGTGGGGTGTAGTTCCTCACAACTCAAGGTGCTGGTTTTGATCTGGTTTGGGCCCCACATATCTGGGCGATTACCTGTTCTTCCATGCCCCACTGTGGCCCCTGTGCTCAGCTGGGAGCGCCTCCCTGTGCATACCATCTCTTGGTCTTGTTTGGATGGTGAGGGCTCGCAGGGAGACATTCTCGGTTGCTGCTCCAATGCTATGGAACTCCCTTTCCCCAGAGGTTTGTTTGAGCCTGAGCATCTTCCGGAGGCGCCGATGTAAGACCTTTCTCTTTGTTAGGGTATTTGGCAGGCAGGTGTAGGGAATGCCGGGGAGGGGGGATTGGTTGGTGTCTGGAGTAGGGGTGTCAGCAGGTTTTGGGGGTGGGTTTTGTGCAGTTGTGTTGAGGTTGGGAAGGGTGAGGGGAAAGGCTTGGTTTTTTTATACAGTGTTATGTGTATTTTTATTTGTTTCGTAAGCTGCCCTGAACCATTTAGGAAGGGTGGGGTAAAAATTTGAACAAATAAATAAACAAACTCCCTGTGACTTCATTGGCAGAGGACTGTGCATATAAGCAGCAGTATCTGAGATTGTACTAGTGTAAAAAGCAGCAGTGGGGGAAGGAAACGCACCGAACATGTGTCCCTGAGTATTACTTCATATTTAACTTTTTTAATAACTGTCCTCATCTACCCCCATGTAGCTGAAAGGCTGCCTTCTCCCTTATATCCCATTGTGGCTTCTAAGATCGGCTGAGAGCACCTTCTTCCATGTACCATCTTCCTTTCAAGTTTGTACAGCAACGGTACATAAAGAGGTATTCTCAGTAGCTGCCTCACAATTATGGAACTCCTTTCACCTGAAGGTCATCTAGGCTCGAACCTGCTCATGTTCCAAAGGCAACATTAGATGTTTCTAGTTGGCCAGTCTTTTGGCAGACATAGGGTTTGGGGTTGTAGATTTAAAATTTGCTTTATCTATGTGTATTTTAAAAATACATGCATATGTGTATATATGTGCATGTAGAAATATATAATGCCTGTCGGTTAGCTTTGTTCATATGATAAGAGCTCGCAGGGAGGCATTCTCAGTTGCTGCCCCAGTGCTATGGAACTCCATACCCCTGCGGGTTCACTTGAGCTCGAGCATCTTCCGGAGGCGGCATAAAACCGTTTTTGTTTGAAAAGGCATTCGGTGGAAGGGGATTGGGGTGGCTTTTGGGCAGGGGTGTGAAGGGGGTTGGGTGTGGAGAATGGGGAGGTGGTGTTGCGTGTGTTTTATGGGGGTTTTGGCACTAGTTTTAATGTTTTTATGGTTTATGTGCTGCCCTGAGCCTCTACCCTTTATCTATATATTTTATGTATATAGATAAAATATGTATTGCAGCCTACCCTGATCCCTTGGGATAGGGAAGGATAAACATGTAAATGAATAAATCTGAAGAGATCTTTTCAGTCCTGTAAAAGCAGGTATGAAATTGGCTTCAAGACATTCCATTTAATTGAATTTAAGAAAAGATAATAAAAGGTCTGTTTTATTTGCAAGACAAAGAGAAGAATCTAAGCCTGAGTCACGAGGAAATGATTCACCTATGTGTGTAATCCCCTTTTGCCTCCTTTGTGACTCTGGAAAGGCAGATGTAGAAGAGTGTTATAAGGATAGAAGGAGCTGTTTGAGTCAGACCAATGGTCCATCTTAGCCCCAGTATTGTCACAACCTGACACGGCAGCAGAGTTTCAAATCCAGCTCTCCAGGATCCCCGGCAGAGGCCTCACCCAGACATGCTACCCGAGACCCTCCAGGATCCCCAGCAGAGGCCTCACCCAGACGTACTACCAGAGATCCTGAATAGGAAATGCCGGGGATTGAACTTGGGACCTTACACATGCAAAGCATGCGCTCTACCTCTTGAGCCACAGCCCACCCCCATTGGCATTACCGAACGGCCTTCCTGACCAGCTGACCCTCTTGCCCCACCCCTTCCTGATGTGGCCACCGATGCTCCCTTTTCAAGCCTCATGACTGTCATGAGGCTCAAAATGGGGCGTGGCTGTGTCGGCAAGAGGCAGGAGAGATTCTTCCTATTGCTGGCCAAAGCCAGCCAGGAGCTGGATGGGTGGGGGGGTGCACTTGAAACTACACCCCTTGTCCTTTTCCCTCCCAGTGCCCATGCCTATATGTCTGCGAGTGTTCTGTGCAAAGAGATTTATTTACCGTTTAACTGTTCTGTAAAAATCTTTCAACCAGTCCTCTGAATCTCCTGCTGAAGCTGTTGAGAGATAAGGTTCTTTCAGGCATTTTTCCCCCCCCCCTGGGGTGGATAGTGCAGAGAGATGCTTAGCCTATTAATCCTGTTTAAAGCACTTGCAGGAAAAGAGCTGAAGTTGGACGCCTGAGCGCCACCGCTCGTTTAAGAACTGCTCAACCATAAGGATAGCTGCGGCAGTCGATACGTTACGCTGAGAATGTGCTTTGGAGATAAGGCCCTTGTCTCCCCATAGCTATTTCACAGCGTCTCTCTTGGATGAAAGGCAGATTAAATACGTTTGTGTGAACGGTAGATAATGTGAACCCAAATGGAAGAAGCCTTAACCACTTGCATGGTATGCACTTGCAGGGCAGACTAGGTAGGTAGTTTAGAGGCTTGACAATAAGGTATTGGCCTTTTCACTTGAGGTTTTATTTATATAATTTATTTATATAATTCTATCCCTTCCCTCTCACTCAAGCGACTTGGGGCAGCGGCTCACAGTCACATAGAAACAATTAAAATATAGCAGTTATAATAGAATCATACGTACAAAAATAAATACAAGAATGTAAAACCATATAAGGTTGCCAGGTAATGTCCAAGACCATTGCAGTAGAATGGGACCAAGAGTATTTATTGTGTGTAGCGGGGGCCTGCCTGGGTTAAGTCTTTGGAGGATCGGACTCGTACTACCTGTCTTCTTTATAGGCACGCACTGGACACCAAGCTCTCCTCTGTATAGTTGATTTACAGGACCCCAGCACCAATATGCTACAGTCTTGGCCCTTCTGCAATCCCTACTTAGGGAAGACTCTCCCTCTTTGGGTGCTGAATCCAACTGTCCCTTTTCCAGTGGTCAAAGTCTCTCTTTCAAGGTGTGTGGGGGGAGGGGGGGGGACACAAAAAGGTTGGTATTTATTAAGCCTGAGGCACGGGAAAAGCACTTAAGAGTGGGGAGATGATAAGTGGAATGAGCTGGAGAGTGGCTGTCCCTCTTTATGTACTGGGGATCTTGGGAGGGGTGTGACCGTTTAAGTGTGTGAAGGATTGGGGTTTACTGGCCCAGGGGTGGGGCTTGTTCCTCTTGGGTGATGGAAATGTAGGGAAGTATGCACTTGGGCCTAGAAGCCTTCAACTTGGCCCCCAGGTCAACCCCTATCAGGTTTGGGATCAGGTTGGGACGCACTCTCCACCGAAGCCCCGCAGGCCAGGCATTATAATGGCAGGAGGCCCCGCCCGCTACAGTGTGCAATGTTGTCATGATGCCCTGTAGGGAGTGAATGAATATGAAGTGGTGTGATGTCACAGTGCTCTGTAGGGGGCAGAGCTACCCCCAATATATGGGGCCCAGGCTGAGAGAAACCCAGCTACATCTGTTTCTCCATCTGTAATCTCTTTCTCTGGGGAAGACCCTTTCTGGGCTCTCAGCTTCTGGGCTTCTAGCCATTTCTTTCCTGCTGGAGCCTTCTCTTTCAAGTACTCTTTGGTGATTTCTCTTTCAGCTTTCACTCATGCTTTTGTGGCCCCTCATACCTAGCTTCCTTGCCCAGCCAATTTGATCTACCCTGCTCAGTTGAAGTCAGTTTGGGTCATTGCTAGGTGTGGTAAGTAACAGTGCTGCTGACGCCCAAGGCTTGGTTTCTGCAGGGACTTATCCTATCACCCTGACACATTATGTGGTGAAGTATGTGAAATGCTAATGTTGGGTTGCCTACAAACCTGATCATCGTAAATAACAGCATTTCACTTCTGCAGCATGTTTTCTGTGACTAAACTGGAAACTTCAAAGCTATTGACCTGGTCCCTCTAACCAGTCTTAAATGCCACCCCCTTGCCCTTTACAGCTCTACGTCCATGTTCTGACAAACAGTTAATTTGATGTATTTGTGCCTAACTTTGTGTTTACTCCTGAAGTGTTCACACGAACCAAGTGCTAAACCAATATTCTTCTGGAGTTTGTACTCCCCTTCAGTATGTATTTTGAAGTAACTGTGTATGAATGCTTGAAGTGAACATGGCAGCCCCAGTTCAGCTGTCTCGTCTAAGCCAGGGGGAAGATTGCTGCAGTACTACTTTGGTTTACACTGTTCACCTGCACTCTACTGAAGTGGAGAAGTTTGTTTGATTTTCATTAAATTCAACTAGTTACTTGGTTTATGCTGTTTGTCTGAACGCTACCAAAGTGGGGTAGTTGGTTCAATTTTAATTAAATCTAAGTAGTTATTTCTGTGTACCTCTGTTCATCAGAACGTGGCTTAAAGGTGTTGTCTCTGTTCCCATCTGCTCTGATGTTAATTTTCAAGGAACCCTGCCCACATTCAGTTGTGGCACAAAAGCCGTGTTGAGAAACAGCAATTAAAAGTGTTACATTTCCTCCTCTTTTTTAAACAGTACATGTGTCAAAACACAATTAACAGAATACAGCTAATGCAGAAAGAACAATTAATAAAATATGAATAAATTCCTTTTAAGGGAGTTGATGACTGTTCAGCACTTTGGAAAATCTGGCAGTTTGTTAGGTGCCCATTTATGTATTTGGGAGGCTAAGCTTTTATTTACCTCTGTTTGAAAATGTTGGCCTGAAAGCTTAGCTGTTGCTATTTCTGGTTTCAGGATACTGCTGGACAAGAAAGATACAGGACCATTACCACTGCCTATTATCGCGGGGCCATGGGCTTCATTCTTATGTATGATATCACAAATGAAGAGTCCTTCAGTGCCGTGCAGGACTGGTATGGAACTAAAGATATTTATTGTTGACTTTTTTGTTTGTTTGTAAAGTACGTTCTCTCATCATTAACGCTTGTCGACTGCATTTCATCTGGGGTGAGAATAATTTCCTTTCCCCCTTGTTATTGCTCTGCATTAAGTATTTTGATTATCATTAATTTAAAAATCAAAATAAATGTTAGTCGTTTGGTAATGAGAAGAAGTTACACGTGAGATCACCAGCTAGCTTCCTCCCTCCCTCCCCCCTTATGGAAGATTTGTTCTCGGTGGTTATATTTTAAAGACAGGAAGATGGAGACATAGAGCGGCTCTTTCAGGAAACTTGTGGTGGATGAGGGTACGCTAAAAAGGGGGCTCTTGTAGTAGCGTTAGGGTTGCCACCGAGGCACATTTTTAAGGAACGTTTATGAAAAATACATGTTGCAGGCCTTGCATTGGCGCGCCCATGTGATATGCAATGTTTATGGATTATTACAGTTTCTGCCTACACCACCAAAACCACGTTGTTTAACAGCTGTTTGGGAAATTCTAAATGAAAGAAGAATCAGTCTGGCTATTAGAGACTAGTTCCCATGCCTGGAACTCTCTCCCTGAACACATTCGCTCGGCTTCCTCCCTCCAAATCTTCAGATCCCTCCTCAAAACCCATCTCTTCCGTCAAGCTTTCCCTGGCTCCTCATTCCCCTCTACCCCTTGCTGACTTATCCTGAGTCATCGTATCTTGTGTAACATTAAATGAGTAACTACATCTTTGTAACTAAGCCAAGCACGTGTACCTGAGACCTCATGAGTTCGTGTACGTACCCTTGTCTCTTCCTCTGTTTCCTCCTCCACCTTGTCTCTCTTAGATTGTAAGCCCGCTGGGGCGGGGACTGTGGGTGAAAACCGACATGACGCTAACCACCCTTTAACCACCCTTGGTGGTTATTATGCATGTTGCAGGGCTGTATTGGTGCCCTGTGCAGTCCTGAAACATGCATAAATGACCACCAAGGGTGGTTAAAGGGTGGTTAGCGTCATGTCGGTTTTCACCCTGTGTCTCTTTCTTATAATTGTAAAGTGCCAGGTACATTGCTGGTGCTATATAAATGCTTAATAATAATAATACTAATACTAATGAATAATAGAGGAAATGATTTGAAAAGGGATAATCAGTTTGCAAAGAGAGTTTAATAGAATGATCTGTGTTGCTCTTTAATGACCTTGCTGGAGTCTGTAGAAATGTCATCCGGGTGACTTTTAAAAGTTCTCATAAACGATCCCTATTAAAGCACATCAGGACGGCTCGTTCTGGAATGATTTTGCAGCCATAATACGTTAGCGGTGGCATTAGCTGTCAGCATCAAGTTCAATATTCCATTTGAATAACATTGGTTCTGTGTAATGTTTATTTATGAGCTCTTGGAGTCACTGTAATTATGCAGGAAGCATATGTATTACTAGAAGCTATACATCACTTTCCCATCTGTGTGACAGAATATTGTCCAACCTTGAAATGCTGGAAGACCGTTTCCATCAATGGCTGCTTAAACTCAGTCAATTTTAGTTAGAAATTGTTGCCTCTGGCTTTTGCTTGGATAATGAAGAACCCACTATTCCTAGTTAGAGGTTAAATTCACAATCTGGGGCATGAATCCTACCACTGGAGGTTCCAGGAACCAAGTACTCAAGTTCCATGCTTTCAGTTTTGCGTTCTTGCATGACCCCACACTTGCAAACTGCTCCCAGGCTTCCTGAGCTACTGAAGAATTGATACCAAGCTGCTTATATGTTCATAGAATCGCACTGTGGATCTGCCCACACTTCAGACCTCCTCCCTTTGGCTGTCTGTAGGTTCACCCTACCTCCCACTGTTTTGAGTAGCCAGAGAGGCAAGCCCTGCTCCCTTTGCCAATAAACTCTACCTCTCAGCAGATAAGCCCAGCCCCTCACCCGCGGGCACATCTCCCAAGATTCCAAGCGCATGATGAGGAACAGAAGCTCTTCTGCTTCTCGTTCCACTTAGATTTTTGTCATTACAACATCTTCCCATTGTCCTCTCAAGTGTTTTTCCTGGGAGGCAACCACCAGGAAAGAGGTACCCATTATCCGAATACTGGTCTTTTTGTGTGTGTCTCCTGAAAGAGGAACAATAGGATTCAGTGCCCAAAAAGGGACTGTCCTTCCAAAATAGAGACTGTTGGGAAGTATGCTTTATAGGGTGCTTTTAGATGGACAGGCTGCCCCAGAGCTGGCCGTGCCAGCCCCAGGTGGCCTGTCCATCTAAAGATGGCCTGCCAGATGTGGAATCACAGCAAGGCCAGTCCACTAGCGGTGCTCCGGAACATCCCAGAGCACCACCTGCGGAGCGGGCCGGCCAAACCCAGGGCATCGGCCTGAAGCGGAGCTGTGGTCTGTCTACTCGGCGGACTCGCACTGCAGCTTCGTGTCTGGCCGGCCATTACCCTGGGCAATACCATAGAGTTTTGGGAAGCAGCGTAGAGCGTCAGGTGATCCGCCTGCAACTCTGTGGGCAGACTGTGGGCCGGGGAACCCGCCAGGTCCATTTAAACCTGACCCAGGCACAGCTGGATGCGGGGGTGGCCAGTTCCACAATCTGTCTAAAAGTACCCATTGAGGATGGGGCCACATACGCTTCCCAGTTACAGATTTTCACATCTAGAACCTCCAGACGTAGAAGATGCTGCATCCAACAGCAGAGCGAGACCACTAGCCATCCCACGCTAGAGAGACAGAACCAAGATAAGATGAGAATGAAAAACCTAAGGACCATTCTATTCTAGCAACTGTTGTTTGCTATTTTAAGCAATATAAAACAAATCCACATACTTCCATGTCACATAAATCCTCAGTCTGCAATTGCAGTCTCGTTTGATAATTTGTCAGACACTTTGGGGGCCTGTTTGGTGCAGACAGCTGGTCACTGTGAGGAAAACGAACTTGTGCCATCATGTCAGCTCAATGACAAATGGAGTCTTGCTTCAGCCAAGCTCCAAACATAATTGAATCCGCTGAAGTTCAAGGAACAGGAAAAGTTCAGCTGCCTAGTGCCAAGTCAGTCTAGGGAATGTATTGAGAGGCAAATGCCTTTAGAATCTGTAGGACCCCAATACAGATATTCCTGGGTGGATTCCCTTACAGGAGGGTGGTAGAAATCCATTGACTGTTGTCATTTAGCTTTAATATATCCTCTGCAGGTTCCTTGGGGTTTGATATCGGGGCTATAGGACTTGAACCCAGGGCTGTCAACTCCTAAGACACATCCCCTCTCCAGATCGCTATCCCAGAACTGGCCAGCGTGATGGGCACCACAACACTTGAACCCCCTGAACCTGTCTTTCCCTCCTGAATGTCTAAGCCTGACACGTGCTCTGATCGGTCGAAGGACTCTCCCGTGAACCCACTCCCTGATTGCTGCTCCAGCCTGCAACTTGACACTACCTGACTCTTGCTGCTGCCCTAGCCCACACCTGGATAACTTGCTGAGGTCGGACCATGCTCCAGGTAGTTGCCCATGGTCCAACTCCAACATTATGGTACACCAGCTCTTGTGAGATCTCTTTTGTGGTGCAACTATATCATATTAGCCTTGTGCTGCAGTCCTTCAGCACATGGTCATGCCCTATCAGTCTCCACGTGTAAGAGCCCCATTGAAGCTAATGGAATTCATACATTTGCTAATTAATTGTGCATGTGTTATTTACGGGAGGATTGCTGTGCTCAGATCCAGATGTTCTTATTGGCTTCCCATAATGCACGCATAGTCAACCCTTCCCCATTAATGAGCATAGTAGGATAACTGTGGGTTGTGAGCAGAATATGCAGTGTGATTTATATTTTTGGAATGTAGTATATGACAAAAGTATAAAAGCAGTGTTAGTTTGTTGTTTGATCATTGCAAGCATCTTTCATTGGTGGCTTGTGAAATAACTTGCAGGATTATTGCAGTGTTTTAGTTAAAATCTGTGAAGCTCTCTTTGGCACCTTTATAAATGGTTTCCTGACCAGAATTCTATAAACCCGCAGTGTCAAAATGCCAACTATATCAGGAGAGGGTTCCTCAAGTTAAATGTCATTTATGTTGAGGGTGCTGAAATGCAATTGATTTCAGAGCTACACACTTGAAATGGACCTGTTAGAGGGTTAAAAATGTGTTTGGGGGAGAGCACAGTCAGTTACTAATAGAGAGTATGAGTCTTCTCTTCGGAACGACAACAGCAAGAGAGGTAAACAGCAATAACAGAAGAATTGCATACCAAGTATGGAAATAAAACATGCGCTTTGTTCAGGGAATGCAAAAGGGAGAAAAACACCTTTACTGGTTGAGCTATTCACTTCTGAAATATCTCCACATCCTAGAAACTCTTGAGGTGTGTGTCTTGGGCACTAAGGCTCAGCATATCCATCAATATTTGGGTAGCTGAATAAAAGTGGCCTCATTTTCAGAAGTGCTGGAGGTGGCATCTGCCACCACACCAAAGGGTGGGAACCAGAGACCTCTAGAGCTAAACCAACCAACCCCAAAACAAAAATCCATACCCATGCGCCGTCACAGCTTTAACTGGGCTGTGACCGAACTGCTTTTAGTCTCATGGACCGGGCATAGATCAGGACTTGTAACACCTGTAACTCATGAGAGCAAGGCTCAAATGGTGGGGTGGTGGTCACCATTGTCTAATGGCCCATCAGACTGTGTGAATTCCCTAATGGCCCAGTCTCTGGGGATTCTCTGATGGCCTGTGGCTTAACATTGAAGCTAGGATGAAAGAATAAACTGTTTTATTGCCAGCTTCGCTCTTGCGGTAATTTAGATGATAAGATAGGAATACCCTCAAGGAAGATACTACAAGCAAATTTAAAATTATTTTTTTTTTAAAGATATCATACATACATGTAATATTCTTTTATCTAAGCAAGAATTCTGAACCGTTGATCTTTCACAGTCCTTTTCAAATCTCTACCATCTGAGCGATGGGAGCTGATTGCGCTTATTAATGAAACTGCTAAAGAAGGACTTTGTATATTGCCCAGTAGATAAGCAGCTGTTTGTTAGACAATGAGCAGTGTGGCTCTGTAGCTAAGCTTTCAGGCAACCAAGCTACAAGCCCTGGGTTTTATTTGTTATTATGCCTTGTGCCGCCTCTCCAATAGCCTATAAGGGATCAACTTCTAGTTTCTTAACTAGGAGGGCAGGGTGCTGATAGGGAAAAAAACAAAGATGTATAGGATGCATATTGAGTAGGCATGAGATTGAAACTCAGGCCACTTTTACACTTGACAAAAATGGGTTCTTATAAGTGCTTGAGATAATACCGGGTGTTATAAATGCTGGAATTTTTTAATGTGTGAACGCACTAGCCCCTTTTTTTTTTTTTTTGCAGCGAGATCTCACAGCCTTGTAAGACCCACCAGATGTGACTCTTACAAGGCTGCGAGATCTTGCTGCATAAAAGAGGAATAGTGCGTTCACACATTACAAAACTCCATCATTTATAACACCCGGTATCATCTTGAGCTCTTATAAGAAGCCATTTTTGTCACGTGTAAAAGTGGCCTCAGCCATCTCTATACCTGTTTGGTAAACAGTCTCCAAGGCTACAGGAAATCTGGGGCTGGAATTAACACCTCCCTCTTTTCCTCTGTATATTTTTGCATCCCATTTACGTTACAGCCACTGTGAAATTGCCCACAATTTGGGCAAGGCTGGGTTAAAGGCTAAAACATCTTCAGCACAGTAGACAATTCTTACTGTAAGTACACCAGGTCAGGGATGGGGAACCCTTTCCCTCCCACAGTCCACTTTGAAAATGAGGGCAAGCTCCATTGGTCAGAGAGGAGGTGGCGAGAGCAGGGGTGCCTATGGGATGTACTCAGGATGGGAGAAGGATCTGTGCCATGAATCCATCCTCTATCTTGATGCATGCCCTCCTCTCTGTTCCCTCCGTGTCCCTCATGCCCTCATCCCTGTTCCCTCCGTGTCCCTCATGCCCTCATCCCTGTTCCCTCCGTGTCCCTCAAGCTGTGCAGAGTTAAAAGCTACGTTTTGATCCTTTGAGGTGCTGAACACTTTTACTTCCACTGAAGCTATCCACAAATGCAGGATAATCATGAAAGCCCAAGGGTCAAATTCATCACTCCTTTTCCCCCATGTTGTTACTGCATGGAAGTCATTGAAGGCTTCTTGAATGGAACTGACGGCAGCAGCTGGACCTAGGCAATGATTCTGTCACTGAGGTGCCAACTTTCTCTTCCTGGATAGTGACGCATTGCTCAGCCTTTGAACACAGTGAATAAAAACAGTGTAAACAAGAATCTGTCATTAATCCAGTGAGAGATAACAGGTTGCCTGACATCTTAAGGCACTGGGACAAAATCAGAAACATTCAGGAGCACTTTACCAGCTAACATACATGCAAGACAGCGGGGAGCCTATCAACCTTCTTTTACAAGAAAGCATTTTAGTCATTTAAAAAAAAAATGCGTGTTAAGGCTTCAGCATGCTTCCCCTCGTACAAAGCGATTCTGCAAGCCATTGAGGAGAAACTCATTCAGCTTCTTATCTGATTTTTTTTAAAAACGATTTTGAGAAGGAATTGCCATATGACCTTGAAAGAAGCCATTCTTTTCTAAAGCATAAAACACCCCCAAACTCATGTCAGTTAGCTGGTGCACTCTCCTCTGATTTAACTTAATTTGTTTCTGTGGAATTTTGACAAATGCATTAAAGGTAACCAGGACAAGAGCTTTAGGGCCACTACAATTAAGTGTATTTCCACTGAAAGGATTTTAATGTTCACGATGCCTCATGAAAATGTATAATATACGTAGGATGTTTTCATCGACGAGCTGCTAAATGTACATGATTATGGTCTGGACCTTGAGGAGGAAAATATTCTTGAGCAGAGAGAAAGAATGGGTTAAAGCTGATGTATAGAGGAGACAGTGCTCAAAACATGTAGGTGTATAGACAAATTAGAGCTATAAGAACAGAACTAGCACCATACTGGGTCAGACCAATGGTCCATCAAACCCAGCATCCTGTCTCCAACACTGTCTCGGGAGAAGTACCCAACAGGTTGCAAAGGGCAATCCATTTCCTGTTGTTCCAGCCCCCAACATATTTGAGGGACCGCCTGTCCTTCCGTGCCCCATTGCAGCCCCTGAGATTGGCCTCCCTGTGGGTACCATCTGTTAGTCTTGTTCGTATGGCGAGGGCTCACAGGAAGGCGTTCTGGGTTGCTGCCTCGATGCTAGGGAACTCCCTTGCCCCAGAGGTTTGTTTGAGCCTGAGTGTCTTCCGGAGACAGCGTAAGACTTTCCTGTTTGTAAAGACATTTGGCGGGCAGAGATGGGAATGGTGGGTTTGGGGTAGGTTTGTGAGAAATGTGGAGATGGTACTGGGTAGGTTTTGTGTGGGTTGTGGGAAGGTTGGGGTGGGTGGGTTGTATTTTACCGGGGTTTTTTGTTTGTTTGTTTGTTTTTTTGAAAATTTTATTTTATTGTAAAAAACTCATAACATAAACAATATAAACAAACATTCAAACATGTACCAAGTCTCTGGATTTTTCAGCATAGGTACCCATTTTACTGCCCAGAGTTTCATACCAGAAATGACTTGAATTCTTCTTTGAGAGTGGTTCCTTGGATGACCCCTATACACGTGAACCATTTGGTTGTAAATTTCTTGGAGTTGTTCTCTTGCGTGACTGCAATTTTTTCCATGGAATACATGTACCAAACGCGTTTCGGCCATGCTGTCTCTGAAATGTCCCTTGCGATTTTCCAGTTTCGGGCGATGATGTTTATTCTGGCGAGAGTCGTTATCTTGCAGGTGTCTTGGTGGTAGTTTAGCAGCGGTATATTTGGGTATAACCCCAGGAGTGCTGATTCTGCACGGAATGGTACTTCAATGCCGGTAGCTTTTTTCATATAGGACCAGATTATACGCCATAGAGGTTGCACCCTAGGGCATGTCCACCAGCAGTGCAGGTACATGCCTTGTTCCCCACACCCCCACCAGCATAGGCCAGGATTGGGGCCATCAGTGTTTTTAAATTGGTGGGGCGTTAGATAGTATCTTAAAGTTACTTTAATTTGAGTCTCCTTGACTTCCAAGGAGCTAGCACTTTCATGCTTGTGTTGCCAAATTGAAGCCACCTGCTTTTCATTAATTTTTTCCCCCTAGTTCTTTTCCCCACTTCTCAATGCAAGGTACTTGTCTACTGGCTTCAATCTCGATCAACGCTCCGTATATCCTGGCTATTATCCCTTTGTTTGGTGAGTGGCCAAATAAGATTTTTTCAATGTTAGTGGGAGGTCTAGCATAGTGTTGTCCTTTGTCCTTAGTTGTGTATGTACTAGTAGCTTTTAATTGCAAGTATTGAAAAGTGTCTATTTTTGCCTTTGTTTTATTTTCTAGATCCTGAATTGATATAAATGGTCTATCCTGGAACAGGTGTTCCGCTCTCAGAATGTTGCACTTGGTAAGTATTTTCCGTAGGCCTGGAGCTATTCTGTTCTGTTTTGCTGCTTGTGAATTTATGGGGGAGAATGGGGAAGCATAGTGGGATAACTTTAGCTTATGCAACACCTGCTGCCAGTGATGAATAACTGTAGGTGCAAATGGGTGGCTATGTATTTCATTCTTTTCAGTCTTTTTATTATTGGTAAGTAGCTCTTGAAAATTTGGTACAGCCAGGATATGTTTTTCTGTTTCTACCCATGTAGTGTTAGCTGTGGGGTGAAACCAGTATTTTAATGTTCTGAGTGATGTTGCTTTGAAGTAGCTTGTTAGGTCAGGCGTATTGATCTCTCCCTTGTCCTTTTTTCTGGTTAAAGTCCTTTTATTAATTCTGTGCTTTTTCCCTTTCCAGACTGCGTCCATCAGGGCTCGTTTGCATTGCTTAATGAATGCTGTAGGTACGTGTATTGGGAGGGCCATCGCTTTATATAGGATTTTCGGTAGCGCAATCATTTTGAATAGGTTGACACACCCTAGCCACGCGGTTTTAAGACGCTGCCACGTTGCTATTTCAGACCGGATTTGATTGAGTATGCTGGGGAAGTTAGCCTTAAAGAGCTTTTCCTGTTCTCTAGTGATATTTACTCCTAAATATTTTAAATTGGGATTGTGCTATTGTGAAAGGGGTTTGTCTTGCGATATTCTGTCTGACCTCCTTATTCTTTGCCAATATTAGTGCCTGTGATTTTTGATAGTTAATTTTGTATCCTCAGATTCGACTGAATTGATCTATGAGGTGGAGGGTTTTAGGGACCGTGCTTTGTGGCTGCGTGAGATATATGAGCATGTCGTCTGCGAACAGAGATACTTTATGTTGTGTGTGACCTATTTGTATGCCCGTTATGCCCTGCTCTTGTCTTATAGCATGTGCGAGGAGTTCTAAGGAAATGTTGACAATTAGGGGGTAAAGGGGGCATCCCTGCCTTGTGCCTCTGGATGGATAAAACGGTTTGGAGAGGTTGCCGTTTATTAATAAGCGGGAGCTAGGTTTTAAATTCAGGGCCTTGATTACCCTTAAAAAATTTCCCTTTATACCCATGCTTTCCATTTCCTGGTACAGACACTCCGGCTTTGATCTGTCAAAGGCCTTCTCCGTGTCTGCCGATAATATTAATGTTGGGGTATTGGTCTTGCGTGCCGCCATGATGAGGTTGACCGTTCGTCTGATATTATCTATTCCAAGTCTGTTGGGGATAAAGCCTGTCTGGTCCGTGTGTATTACTTTATCAATAATTGCTGCTAGTCTGTTGGCCAATATTTTAGTGAATATCTTATAGTCTACATTTAGTAGTGATATGAGTCTGTAATTGCTGCATTCCTCCTGGTTCCTGCCCTGTTTGGGGATTAGGGTTATTACTGCTTCATAAAAGGTTGGGGGCATTGTCTGCACTTCCAATAATGTTGTTATAAGTATTAGTTAAGTGTGGGATCAATATGCCACTGAAAACTCTACTGGGAGTCCATCGGGGCCACATGCTTTATTTTTGACGAGTTCTTTTATTGCTAGTTTGGTTTCCGCGTTGGTTGTAGGGGCGTTGAGAAATTTAATTTGGTCCCTGTTGAATTTGGGGATATTATAATTATTTATAAATTCTTTTATCTCTACAGGATCTGGATTGGAAGATGTATATAATTTCTGGTAGAAGTCTGCAAACGTGTTCTGGATTTCATCTTGGTTGGATGTTTTATTTCCTCCTGGGAGTTTTATTACAGGGATAGAAGACTTTTTTCGCCTATTTTTAGTCATTTGGGCTAAGACTTTACCTGGCTTGTTACAATTTTGAAAATAAAAACTTTTAATCTTTCTTAATTGTTGTGTAATTTTTTGTGTTTCAATTATCTTAATCTCACTTTTTATTTTTTGAATTTCAAGTTGGGTTTTTTTGGTTGGGAATGTACTATTTTCATTTTCCAGGAGTTGTAGTTGCTTATAGAGCACTGCATTTCTCTCTCGCCTATTCTTATTTATCCCCGCCTTGATGGCTATGAATTTGCCTCTAACTACAGGCTTTACTGCTTCCCACAGTGTTTGTGGGGAAAGCACAGATCCAACGTTTATATCAAAATATTCTTTCAGGTCTGCCGCTATTTGACCTTTTATCCCTTCACATTTTAGAAGGCCTCTGTTGAGTTGCCCACGTGCGCCCGGGTGTCTGCTCAGAGGCCCCCCAAGTGAAGATGGATAGTAGTGCATTATGGTCTGTAAATGTTGCTGGCATTACTTCGCATTTTAGACATCTGTCCAGGGAATCCTTTTCTAGGAGCATGTGATCTATTTTTTAATACGTGTTGTGTACCATGGAATGGTAGGTATAACTCCTAGTGGTGGGATTTAAACAACGCCAGGCGTCAATCAGGCCGTGTTGTGAGATCACTGCAGCTATATTTTTATGTTGTTTTTTTTAGTTGAGCGGGTGGAATGATCTAAGGCTGACAGTGGGAAGTTGCACAATAAGCAGGCCCTCTGCATTTTGGCCGATGATAGGGATATATTTTTGGAAGAATTGGTGAGTATTTTCATTTGGGGCGTAGATGTTGACTAACGTTACCTGTTGGGAGTTTAGTGTGCCTTTTATCAAAAGGAATCTACCCTCCGTGTCTTTCTTTGTGTGGGATAGTTTAAAGTTTGTTGAGGTTGAGAAGCCTATCATGACTCCTGCCTTCTTTTTCCGCCCACAGGAGGCGTATATGTCTCCCAATTTACGGCTCGCAAACCGGTTGGGTTTTTTTGGAACTAGATGAGATTCCTCTATGAAAAAGACGCCTATTGCCTGATCTATTATTAAGTCTGCTACTTTCTTCCTTTTGATGGGGTGGTTTAGACCCTTAACGTTTTAGGGTCAGGAATTTCAAGTTAGGTTTGTTAATTTGTGCTACTGCCGTGGGGTTAAGTGGGGTTCCCTTGTTGCTGATTTTTTTAGTTTTCTGTCTAGGTTAGGCTGGGTACATGACTTTTTTCTGGTAGGGTGGCTAGTGCTTATTCTTGGGGTAGCAGACGTCCTGTATTTAAGTAAAACAAACTTGGCAAAACGTAACAACGTTACCTTATAACATACTAACATGAACAACAATTTTGGTATGCGAGTTGGCACTTCGTGCCCAATGGAACCACATGTTCTCTCCTTCTCAGTATCACTGAAAATTTTGGGGAGGGAACATCTTATTTTTTTATTTATTCTTTTTTATTTTTGTAGTCTTTCTCCCCCTCTCTCCTCCCGGCTTTTTTTTTCTTTTCTTTTTTTCTTATCTTATTCTGCACAGGGCTAGGTGGATACCTGGATTCCACCACACCCCGTTGCATTCTACATAAAATCACGCAATGGAGTACAATGATATAAGCAACTTATAACTTAACAATATTATTATAACCAAGACGCATTTGAGGTTAATAAACCTGTATAAGAGAGGCAAATAAAGAGACCAGATTATATTAGACGTTGCTCTTATCTGCTGGGTGGGTTAGTGTTAGTCTGCGTTCTGCTGCGTAGGTTTATGCGCTTGGATGAAAATCTCCAGATCCGAGGTATCTTCAAAGACCTTTCTTCAACCATTGATTAAAATGGCCAGTTTGGCTGGATGCCAGAGTTGAGGTTTAAGTCCTCTATCTATCAGCTCAGCAAAGTATTTAGACCATGCTTTATGCCTCCTCATGGTATCGGGTGCGTAGTCTGGTTGCAGCTTTAGCTTATTGCCCTGGTATTCCATGGCTTGATTTATTTATTTTTTCTCGCTGCAGCTAGTATGGCTTCTTTGTCTTTAAATTTTAGAAATTTAGCTATGTTAGCTCTCAGAGGGATCGCTTTCTTTTGGTTTGGGGCGCAACGTTCTATGTACTCTCTCTATCTCCATGTTATGGAGATGTTTTTGATCGGGGAAGTTTTCTGTAGATTTGATTCAATGATTCCTGTGTTCCCCCTGCCTCTGCACTTTCCTTCACCCCCATGATGCGCAGGTTGCTGCGCCTGGACCTGTTCTCCAGGTCTTCATATTTAGCTCTCAAGTGGGTCAGGGATTCTTTTATCTTTGCCAAGTCACTTTCTGCGTTTAGTGACTGGTCTTCCAGATTTGATATGCGCTCTTCAGCACCTTCCAAGCACTTGCTCAAATTTTCAAGTTTTTTGTTCCCCTCTTCCACAGAGCATTTTACTCTGTTAATTTTTTCTAGTACTTCATGTTTGTCTTTTTGGGCTACAGCCCTTGATGCTTTGATTTCAGCAAGTATGATGTCCATTGCCTCCCTCTCTGGGTCCCCCAGGGCATTGGGCTGGGCCGCGGCCACCGTTTTACCGCTCACCTTGTCTCCTTCGTGTGCAGGCTCTGCTGTCTGCCGGTGCTGGTAGTACGGCGTTATCGGCCCTTTTTCCGCCGATTTTTTTTTTTAGCTGGGCCCATGCCCCGAAGACTCCCCTGCCTGATTCTTGGTTTTATTTTATTCAGTTTTTAAAATTGCTGCCGTTTTTGCATGCTTTCCCCCCCCTTGCCGGGAGGAGCGGGATTTCGGCGCTTCTAGCGGTTGCGCATGCACATTGGGCCCCCTCTATTTTACAGTTTTTTATGGTTTGTGAGCTGACCTGAGCCTATAGAAAGGGTGGCATAAAAATTTGAATAAATAAATAAGTGGTTACGTCCCCAAAACCTACTTGGCTAATAGCTATTAATGGACCTACCCGCCAATAACGTATCCAATCCCTTGTTAAAACTAGCTACACTACCGGCCTTGACTGCTCCCTTTTGCAGTAAATTCCACAAATTAATGGTGCACTGAGTGGGGAAAAAAAATACTATCTCTGACTTGTTTTAAATCTGCTGCCAGTTAACTTCATGGCGTGCCCCCTTGTTCTAGTACAGTTAGAGAGGGTAAATAACTGTTCCTTTTTACACAGATTCCACCCCACTCATGGTTTTATAAACTTCTATCATATCCCCTTTCAGGGGACAATCCAACGGCCCACGTATGCCACCCGCAGGCACCGCATCCAGGCCAGAATGCACGCACTCACGTGAGTCCGCGTGTTTTGGCCTGAGTGCGGTGCCCGCGGGCGGCATACATGGACCGTTGGATTTCCCCCTCAGTTGTTTCTTCCCCAAGCTGAAGAGCCCCAACCCATCAAGCCTCTCTTCATACAGGTACCAGAGCGGATATGCAGTAGCTTGGATAAGGGGGCGCAGTGGCTGAATAGTTAAGATACTCATTTACCTTCCTGAAGATTATAGGTTCAGATCCTGCTTGCTTCTCCACTAAATGGCTGTCTTCTGTCTGTGACAGGCTGTGGAGGGTCAAAGACAGCCAGATATGGTGCTGGCTATACTTCTCCATTGGCTACAGAACCTGAGATGCCTTAACCATACTTACTAGCCCAGTGCAGCAAAGCCCAGCAAGTTTAGGGATGGATTTCCAATCTACCATTCGCTGCTTTGCGTTTTGAATGAGCTGTCACATAAAAGGTCTCTACGTACGTCTGGCTAGTCCTATGGACAGTCTCGTTATGAATGCCAAGTGAAGTAGCAAGACTGGATTAGAAGATTTTTAAATCCACCTCAGATTAGATTTGCTAAAATACTAGCTTCATCATTTGGGACAAATTGTTAGCAAGGTCACTTGCTACGACCCTGAGACTTTTTTCTCCCACGCATAATGCTTGGCGCCGTACTTCATCACTAATTGGTGGAATTCAGCACCAATTGAGGATAGCAGTATTTTCAAATTACATAAATGCAGGTGTTCCCTCAGTGTGTTACTTGGCCAAATTGGCAATTTCATATGGAAGCAACTCAATTACATGTATGCTGCCTGCTTATTTGCCATGCTGTAAGCTCTTGGGCACAAGAAATTAGCCATCTTTGATTTTTTGTGCATGGGGAGTAGGTTTCTAAGAAGTCCCCATTGTGGAAATATCAATTTATTTCATCAGCCCCAGCAAGTTCATGCATCAATGATGTTGGCCCCTATCCCACACACACTGAGACTCAGGCTATAGATGAGTATGATGGAGGAGGGAGAGATTCTTGGTTCTCTGACCAGTCTTTTTATTCCTTCTGACATTTCATTTGTGTCCTTATGCCTCAGTACAATATCCCACCAGTGAAGGGGCAGTGGCCGCCATCTCAAGCAGGATCTGTGTGGGATCCGCGTGGCACAATGTGTTCTCTATGGACATGTGCATTTGTACGTGGGGCATGGGATCGACCTTGGTGTCGAGGAAAAATACAATGGCATTCTTACCATTATTTATTTATTTATTTAAAATACTTATTACCGCGCCCCTCCTGCCAAAGGCAGCCCGGGGCGGCTTACAATACAAAATATAAAATAAATATAATACATATTAAAATAGTGTCAAATGGAAAAAGACAGAACAACAAAGCGGGAACCACAACCTCCCCACAATAGGGAAAGGGACATGAAAAGTGTGGTAAAATGATTTAACTCCTCCACCCAACCCACCAACAGAAAAACCAATAAAACCCATCCTCACCCATCTCCCTTGCCAAAAGCCTGGCAGAACAGCCAGGTCTTGCATTGGTGTCGAAAGGAAGGTCTGGGGCCACCGGGCCTCTGCCAAGAGGGAGTTCCACAGCCTTGGGGCAGCCACTGAGAACACTCTCTCTATAGTGGCCCCCCGGGGGACCTCGAGATGGGCGCTCCCGGTTGACCGCAGGGGTTGATCAAGGGCATGGGGAGTGAGGCAATCCCACAGATAGATGGGGCCCATGCCCTATAGGATTTTATAGATATAAACCAGCACCTTGAATCAGGCCTGGAAGACTATAGGCAGCCAGTGCAGAGATTGGAGCACCGGTGTAATGTGCTCCCGGTGACCTGTCCCCGTAGGGAGACAGGCTGCTGCAATCTGCACCAGCTGCAGTCTCCGAACCATCACCATGGGCAACACCACGTAGATCACATTAAAATAGTCCAGTCTTGAGGTAATTAATGCATGGATGATAGTGGCCAGGTCAGACACATATGGTCGAAGCCGTCACACTAAATTTAGTTGGCGGAAAGCGCTCCTCACCACAGCCCCAACCTGGGCATCTAGGCGGAGCTGTGAATCACAGAACACTCCCAGGCTCCGAACCTGGGGAAGCAGTGGGGGCGAACCCCGTCAATTATGGGGGGCACCACAGTCACTGCCTTTCCCACTAGCATCACCTTCATCTTGTCAGGATTTAACTTCAGTCGACTTGCCCTCATCCAGTCTCCCACAGCTGCCAGACATCGTGTAAGCACCAAGACTGCGGGGCCTGAGTCAGATGAAAAACAGAGAGAGAGTTGGGTGTCATCAGCTTATTGATGACACCAGAGCTCCGCATGCCCTCGCCCAATGACTGCATATATATGTTGAACAAGAGAGGGGACAAGCTGGAACCCTGTGGGACTCCACATGAGAGGTCCTGGGGAGATGAAAAATGTTCCCCGAGCACCACTTGCTGAGCTCTTCCGGCCAGGAACGAGCGGAACCATTCGAGAACAGCTCTGCCCACCTTGGCTCGGTTCCGCAGGCGAGTCACCAACAACTCATGGCCAATGGTATCAAAAGCAGCTGATAGATCTAACAAGATCAACAGGGTCGAACGACCCTGGTCCAATTCACGGTGGAGGTCGTCAGCCAAGGCCACAAGCGCATTCTCAGTGTCCTAGCCCGGATGAAAGCCAGACTGTGAGGGATCTAGAAAACTGAGTTGCTCCAGTTGCTCCTGTAGCTGCTGAGGCACCACCTGTTCAGTAACCTTCCCTAAAAAGAGAAGGTTAGAGAGGCCGATAACTGGCAAGGGAATCAATGTCCAAAGATGGTTTTTTGAGCAGGGGCCGAACCAATGTCTTCTTGAGGCAGCTTGGCACCCTGTCCTCCCAAAGGGAGGCATTGACCACCCCCACCAGCAATGTACACAGTGTCTCTAGGCTGGCCTTGACCAGCCAGGATGGGCACAGGTCCAGTTTGCAAGAGGTGGCTCTAACAGCCCCAAGAACATCCTTTGCATCAGTGGCTGAAATGATAAAGGGCAACATACACACTGTACCCAGTACTTCTGAAATATCTGATAATACCATCTCTGTTTTAGTTATGGTTACCACCTCCCTTCAGGCTCTCTCACAGAGGAGGCTGGGCCATGTTAGTTGGCGTAAAAACAGCCGTTCCCAAATCGACATCATTTTTCATCCTTTCGGGAACCTTGCCAAACATTTGTGCTATTTTTCAGGATTCTATTGTCCATTTACCCTTCTGGTATTTTCGTCAGTGACGTTGCCAGGGAGTGTGGGAGAGGCGGGGCCTCTGTCTCTCCCTCACTCTGTGGCCCCCTCCGCTGTCTGTCAGTCTCGGCCAAGGGGAGTGAGAGGCAGAGGCCCCACCTTTCCCTCATTCCCTCTGGCCGAGACTGNCCTCACTCCTGCTGTTCCCCTCCACTGTCTGTCTCGGCCAGGGGGAATGAGGGAAAGGCAGAGGCCCCGCCTCTCCCACATTCCCCCTAGCTGAGACTGACGGAGTGGGGGGGGATGGAGTGAGGGAGAGGTGGGGCCTCTGCCTCTCCCTCATTCCCCCTGGCCCCCTCTGCTGCCTGTCTCGGACTCAGCCCAGAGAGCGAGAGGCAGAGGCCCCGACTCTCCCTCACTCTCTGGTCGGGACTCAGGGGGGCCCTGCGCTCGGCCACTGTCAGGCTGGGAGCTGGGGGCCTCAAGTGCGGGGGTCCTCCAGGAGCGGGGCCCGGGGTGGCTGCCTTGAGCTGCCCCATGGTAAAGCCAGCCCTGCTTATATGGCAGTTTTGTTGACTTTTGTCACTCCATCAGCACTCCCAAAAATGCTGAATGGAAACCTGAGGGAATGGCTGCGTATTCCTGAATCTTCGGGAAAGCGACAAATGGACTGTTTTAGATTAAAATGGCCTTTGCTGCAAATCATTATTTCAGCTCTACTCTTAATTTGATTGATCCTTACAGTGACTCGTATATTGGTCTGTTAGGTCCCAGTCCAACGATTTCAGCATCTTTTGACTAACTGTTTGTATACTACTCCCACCTATGCGGAGGATGTTGGGGAGATACCCACTTCAGAACCCTACTTTATAGGTGATGAATTGGATGAACTGTCACAAATCAGCGTGACCCTGGAGGAGGTTCTAGAACAAATTGACAAGCTTAATACGAACAAATCACCAGGGCCAGATGGTATTCACCCCAGAGTTCTGAAGGAACTCAAATGTGAAATTGCAAACCTACTAGTAGTAATTTGTAACCCAACGTTGGCATCTGGCACTGTACCTGAGGACTAGAGGGTGGCAAATGCAACCCCAATATTTAAAAAGGGTTCCAGAGGTGATCCTGGAAACTACAGACCGGTAAGCTTGATGTCTGTGCCAGGCAAAATGGTGGAAACTATCATTAAGAACAGAATCACTGGGCATAAACATGGCTTAATGGCAAAGAGTCGGCATGTATTTAGCAAAGGGAAGTCATGCTCATTAATCTCTTGGAATTCTTTGAGGGCGTAAACAGAGGAGACCCAGCAGATATAGTGTACCTGGATTTCCAGAAAGCTTTTGATAAGGTCCTACATAAATGACCCTTGAGAAAATTAAAAGCCATGGGATAGGAGGTAGTGTTTTACTATGGCTTGGTAACTGGTTAAAGGATAGGATGCAAAGAGTGGGACTAAATGGCCAGTTTTCACAATGGAAGGATGTAAAAAGTGGTGTGCCCCAAGGATCTGTACTGGGACCAGTTCTTTTCAATGCATTCATTAATGATCTGGAAAAGGGTGTTAAGAGTGAGGTGATCAAATTTGCAGACGACACCAAGTTATTCAGAGTAGTCAGAACACGAGGAGACTGTGAGGAGCTGCAGCAAGAGCTTACAAGACTGGGTGCCTGGGCATCTAAATGGCAGATGAGATTTAATGTGGACAAGTGCAAAGAGATGCGCATTGGGAAAATAATCCAAATTATGAGTACACGATGCTGGGTACTAAGCTAGGAGTTACCACTCAGGAAAAGGATCTGGGGGTGATTGTGGACAATACACTGAAATCCTCAGCCCAGTGTGCCATAGTGGTCAAAAAAGCAAATAGACTGTTAGGAATTGTTAGCAAGGGAATAGAGAATAAAACTGAGGATGTCATAATGCCTCTATACAAATCAATGGTGCGACCGCACCTTGAATATTGTGTGCAGTTTTGGTTGCCCCATCTCAAAAAAGACATAGCTGAACTAGAAAAGGTACAGAGAAGGGCAACAAAAATGATCCAAGGTATGGAACAGCACCCGTATAAGGAGAGGCTTGGTAGGTTGGGGCTCTTTAGCTTGGAAAAGAGACGGCCGAGAGGAGATATGATAGCGGTCTATAAAATCATGAGTGGTGTGGAACTTGTAAACAGGCAACGGTTATTTACCCTCTCAACTAGTACTAAAACTAGGGGACACTATGGGTATTTTCAGACGTGACGGGGCCAATTGACCCCGTCCCGAAACCAATCTGTTGATCTCCCGCCGGGGCCACCACGTCACGGCCCAACAGACGTGCCGGGGGCTCCCGGCGGGGAATTAGGGAGGGGGAGGGGCCGCGCGACGCAATGTGGGGCTGCACGGCCCCGCCCCCCCCACGCTCCCCTGCTGCCTGCCCTCCGGGGAGACGGGCGGGCACCGCAGCCAATGCGGCCGCAGCGCCTGGCCGAATTGACCACGGGCCAGAATCCCTGCGGGGATTCCGGGCCGTGGCCGCCGTCCAGACGTGACGGCTTGGTTCATCACGGTGGGGAATTGCCTTCACCACGCGATCACCGCCGGCCCCACCGGTTCGGCCGATCGCGTGGCGAATGTGATTCCCCGCCGCGATTGACCGTGGGATCAGACGTTACGTGGTCACAACCACCACAGGGAATTGACTGTGGTTGACTGTGATCTCGTAACGTCTGAAAATACCCTACGAAACTCATAGGTAGCAGAGTAAAAACAGACAAAATAAAGTATTTTTTTCACTCAGCGTACAATTAGGTTGTGGAATTTACTGCCAGGGGGGGTGGTCAAGGCCAGCAGTATAGCTGAGTTTAAAAGAGGTTTGGAGACGTTTCTGGAAAATAGTTCCATTAGCAGCTATTAGCCAGACAGGATTGGGGAACAAAACCCTTTACTGTCGGGAGCCTGGGGATGACCCACCGGGAATGGATAGCATGGTGACCTGTTGGGTACTTCTCCCAACCCCCCGTGACTGGCCACTGTCGGAGGCAGGATGCTGGGCTTGATGGACCATTGGTCTGACCCAGTATGGCACTTCTTATGTTCTTATATTCTTATGTTCTTATAGCTATCCACTTTCCCTAGGCCGATAGCTTGATGATCTCTTTGCGAGTAAATGTTAGGACTCTGTATGGGGCACAGAATGGTCAAAATTTACTACACTGTACTATGAGAGAAAAAGGTCATTTTGTTAAAGAGTATTATATAATGCAGACCATTCAAGGTATTAATTTTGCCAAGGGTACAACCCTCAAAGTGTCGAATTCCTTTTTTGATTTCAGTAATTTGAAAAATCACTCTGAATTCCAGTGATTGCCTTTGTGTAGACTGGTTTCGGCCAGTGCAGATCAGTGGTTGAGGTTATTTAAGACAAGTTGCACAATAGCAGGTGGAATAATGCCATTGACATGGATTTCAGTGAGAGAGGAGTGTGGGCTGTTCACAACTAATTAAAAAATTATCATCAAGAATGAATCAGAGCTGGAGGTTGCTTCTGAATCAGAAACTGAAGGAATCAGAAGATCCATATTTTACTAAAGGGGAGAGAAGGGGGAGGAGAGATGGAAGTAAACTGTCACGGGACTCTGTCGCCGCCCCCCCCCCCCGCTTGTGGCTCCTCCCCAACAGAGGGGCGTGACAGAGCCGGCAGCAGAACGAGGGCTCGCGGTACCCCCCACCCCCAGAGGCAATTCCCACGCCAGCAGCTGCACCCGCCCCTAGTGGAACAGGGGTGGAACCTAGGACCCTGCGGCGCTCGGCTCACCTGCCGGGGAAGCCTCCATCTGCGGGCACTAATGACCCCAGCGCTGGGGATCAGGATTTCCTGTCCGGACTGGCCCCGCAGCATTGGTATTACCTGTTGTTCCTTGTCTGGTCTTGGAGTGTGTTTGTTTATAGGCGTGTAGTGAGTTTACCTTCTTGTTTTCCTCTCTCCCTTCCCTTTTGAGCCTGTGAGTGAAAGAGTGAGAGAGCTTCCCCCTTTCCCTCCCCCTGCCTAGGGTTCCCGACCCCTTCCTGTGGTTTGTGAGATCCCCTCCCTGCCCCTGGATCCTGCAGCCCCCAAACCCTTCCTTCCCCCACCTTCTTGGGACACCATGCATTTCTCCCCCCGAACCCTCCCTGGAGTGCTTGCGGGTGACTGTGTGTGATAGGGAGCCACAGGACCCCTGCATCCCCACGCCTGATGATAGGGGCCTAACTTCCTTGCGCTCTCAGCAGTTGGAAGGGTCCAAATACTACCCTGACGGGCCTTTATATCCAGAGAGATTCCTAGGGGCCCAAGGGGTACCTTACGCATGGCTGAGAGTGGTTGAGGTCCCTTTCCCCCCCCCGTAACATAAAGTAAACCGAAATAAACCTGTGGGGCAGACTCCTGGCTCACCTTGGGTTAATATAGATAAAATGGGTAAAATTTAATGCCTCAAAAAGGGAATCCTGTTTTTACCTACTTCCTGTTCTGAATTCTGTGGCCGCTTGTAAGTTGTAAATGGGTCTCTGTCCCAAGTGTCCCGGCTGTTACCACTGCTGTACCTGCTCTTGCTGCCCCTCCTATCTTCCTGCTCAGCCCCCGTTCTCCAGAGATCACCTCCTGGGTCCTTGGGATTGAGTTCTCACCTGGTACTGTCTTTCTGGCTTAACCTCCTGGTTTCCGCCTCTGGCTCCTCCTGTCCTAATTTATCTTCATCCCGGCTGAGCTCCTCCTGCTGCTCTGATTACAGCTCGAACCTGTCCCCAGGCAAGCCCTTCTTGCTCCATGTTGGTGGGGTCGGGTCAGGGCTTCCCGGCACCTGGCCAAGGTTCGGCCTCGTAGGCAAGCCTCCCATTTCCTCATGCCTCTTCGCCATCAGCTTCACCTGTCTGCAGCCTTCCAGGTCCGGCGGCTTCAACCTGTGCCAGCTTACCTACCACCCCGAAGCCCCATTGGCCTCCCAGCTGCGTCCTGTGTTGCTTTCCTGCTGCCACTTAGCGGCTTTTCTCTTAACTCCCGGCACCTGTCAGTGCCTATTCCCATCAAAAAGGAGATGGAGGGCGGGGGAGAGTAATAGTCACCACTTCTGAAAATCAGGCCTCTTAGTATGGCTTAAGTAAATACAGATTTAGGAGGTAAGCTATAAAACTTAAAAAAGACCTTCTGTGTCTGCAGCCTACATACCAAAACTCATGCCTAGGCTCTCAACATCTTGAGTGAGGGACAAGCCCTGCCCACTTGCCAATAATCTCTGCCACCCAGCAAATATTTATTTATTATAAGCATTTTTTGCCGCCCCCGCATGCCTACGGCATCTTGGGGCGGCTTACAACACAATAAAATTCCATAAAATCAATATTAAAAATACAGCTTCATCAATACATTTTATTTATATTTATTTATTTTTTCAATTTATATCCCGCCCCTCCTGCGAACAGCTCGGGGCGGCTAACAAGTTCATAATAAAAACAATTTATATGTAAAAAATACTAGACAATCCATACAAACATTACAGTAAAACAGGCTGGGATAATAATAATAAATAAATAAGGGTGGGGGAAGATAAAACACCCCCTAACCACCACCCCTCCCCAAAGGCCTGGACGAACAGCCAAGTCTTACAGATTTGCCGAAACGTCAAAAGGCTTGGGGCCAGGCGAGCTTTCTCCGGGAAGGAGTTCCAAAGGCGTGGCCCGGCCACCGAGAATGCCCTCTCCATTGTGGCCCCCCACTTAACATGGGGGACCTCCAAGAAGGCACCCCCAGCAGACCGAAGGAGCCGCTCTGGGGCGCGGAGGGCAAGGCGGTCCCTGAGGTATGAGGGACCTCAAGTCCTTTGCCTGCTGCATAATGCATGCATGCATGCATGGGTTACATGCCTATTGTACCCCTGCTGCTGCATCTCCTGGGCGATGGCTTCATAGACCTGTCTGGTCTTGTAGCTTCGCACCAGGTCATGCTGGACCCTTTCGGACCCCCACACGCGGATGAAGTCCCTGACCTCCTGCCTGGACCAGGGCTCCCCCTTTTGGGTCCCGCGTGTGGGGGGCTGACCAGCTTGGCGGCATGGGGCCTGCCCTGTGGATGTGGTCGCCGTGGTGGTGGTTGTGTCCTGTTGGGGGTAGTGCAATAGGGGTTACTACAGCTCCTGCTGCCCCCCTGCCCCCTCGTGGACCCTGCCCCCCCCTCTCCTCCCTGGGGTTCCCTTTTGCTCTCCTGACTGTCTGGGAGGCCCTCCTCAGCTGTTGTCCCGGTGGTGCGGTGCTCTGTTGTCTGGGAGCTGTCTGCCCCCTGCCCTGTGTCCCCGGGCCTGGTGGTTGGGCTCGGGGCATAGCCCTCCCCTCCCGGGAGGGTGGGGAGGTTGTGCCTTCACGCTCACCTCACTCTCGCTGCTGCTCCTTAGGCAATATCCCATCCCCTCTCCAAAAACTACCCCATCCTTCCCTCCGAAGGCCTCGGCGAACAGCCAGGTCTTCAGGCTCGACGAAACGCCAGCAGACCTGGGGCCAGGCGAGCTTCCTCCGGGAGGGAGTTCCAGAGCCGTGGCCTGGCCACCGAGAATGCCCTCTCCATTGTGGCCCCCCATCTCACCTGGGGGACCTCCCAAAAAACTCCCCCCAGTGGACCGAAGGGATTGCTCCGAGGTGTGGAGGGCGAGGCGGTCCCCAAGGTATGAGGGGCCCAGACCGTGCAGGGCTTTATAGATCAACACTAACACCTTGGATCGGGCTCGGTACGCTATCGGCAGCCAGTGCAGAGCGCGGAGCACAGGTGTTACATGCTCCCGTCACCCAGTCCCCGTAAGGAGACGGGCCGCTGCATTCTGCACCAGCTGCAGCCTCTGAACCAGAAACAAGGGAAGCCCCACGTAAAGCACATTGCAGTAGTCCAGCCTCGAGGTGATGAATATGCTGCACCCCGTCATGTACTGACCTGTGCACATGCACACCTACAAGCATCCCAAGTGCATAAAGGAGGACAGAATGCCTCCTGCTTGTCATTACTCTTTGTTTTCTGTCATCTTCCCATTGCCCTCTCAAGTGATTTTCCTGGGAGGCAACCAGGGAAGAGGGCCTGAAGCATATGAGATCAGGATTTTGGGGTTCCCCTTTCCCTGGCAGTCCCCCAAGCACCACTGGACCAGCCACAAGTCTTGTTACCCCACTTACAGCCACCACTGGGCACCACTCTCCCCAAAGTGTGCCAGCTCATAAGGCGTTAAGCACCTCTGTCTCAGGGCTCCACAGTCATTGGAAAAGTAAATGGGTTAGGCTCGTCTTGGTGTTAAACCAAGAACTCCCCAATCAGTAACCACACAGACACAAGCTTTATGAGAAAGTTTTAAATGAGAGTTAAGACAGATAACACGGATTCAGAGAAAATACAGAAGGTGCACAATAAAATGAAATTAGTGTGCAATGCTAACTCAGTTTAGGAGCTTTCCTGTCCTACGGCGTTTTTACACGGACACTTCATCCCAGAATTAGGAGAAAATTATCCCAGAATTGTTATCCAGGGATTACAAGTGGTACATGTTTTACACAGACATTTCTATCCTGGGATGAAATCCATCCCGGGATAGTTCATTTGAACAGCATGTTGCTCTTATCCCAGTTTAAGAGTATCTGGGATGAATATCAATCCCATGGTGCTTTTCGTCCATGCTGATTTCTGGATTGAAGAAAATCTGACTTTCTTCATTTTTCTGATTTCGGAGTTGAAGAAAATGGAAACTCATCCCTTTGTTCTGTGGGTATTTAAACTTGGTGCTCCGCAATGCATTGTTGAAGGATGACGGAGGAGGTAATACGATCGCCCCACAGTCATGTGCTACTAGATACCATCGAGGCAGAACTGCATAGAGAGGATGTCCGCTCTTGCCATAACACTCTGTGATACTAATCCCGGGATAGTTGACTATCCCCAGATGGTCATTTAGTCAGGCCTAATCCTGGGATTAGTTAACAACCGGATATTACAAACCCTCGACAAAGAGGGTTTGTAATCCTGGGGTTTTCCCATGATCCCGGGATTATAATCACCAAATGCTGCATTTAGACGGACAAGTCTAATGATCTATTCCCGGGATAAGTGTCGGTGTGAAAACACCCTAAATTCTTGCCTGCATTCAGGTCTAGTTTTAGAAAGCACTTGGCAGGCTGGCCCAGGCACCACAGGTTGAATGTCGCTTCTCAGGAATTCTCTCTTCCTCAGGTGCTTCCCATGCACCTTTACATTTCTGAGGCCCTTCCTTGTTTCAGCCTCTGGCCGCTGTCGGGGTGTTGGCGTTAGCCAATTTTGCTTAATCGCCAGGAAGCACATGGGTAGTTGGCTTCATTAGGCATGGATGACCCTTGATGGCCCTTAGCGTGCATTTCAACAGATAGCTTCGTCTGGCTAAGACTTGGTTAACTTGAATTACCTTCCCATGCAATTTCACAAACGTTTACCCTAACGGTAATTCCTGCTTATACAATCAATAATTAATGTAACATATTCAAGATACCATGACATTCCACATGTTACCCTGATCATTTAGACACCCCCCAGGTTACATCAAATGGCTTTAAAACATGTTAACGTTGAGACCCCCACATACTCATGTCATATTTGTAACTCACAACCCCCTTGACAGCGTGAATAGCTTTTTTATTTTTGGACTCTCTCTCCTGAAAAAGGGACTTTGACCCCATGGAAAAGGGACAGTGAGATTCAGCATAGGTACCAGAACAAGGGCTGCAAATCTGACAGGCTTGCCAGTTTTTGTGGCTACTCGTTTCAACTCGAGACTTAGGCCAAAGCCAAGATTTGGTCCATGAAATCTGATTACTGTGTGTTCTTATCGTCTTCTGTGAATTAAACTAGAAAGGTGCACACCTTGATTGTGCACCTTCTGTATTTAACTTGCACTTTAAGTTGCTTTAGTGTATTTTCTATTCACATACTCGCTAGAATTCAGGGAAATCACAATACAAGGCCACTTTGGCATCCACTCAGCCGGTGCTACCATTAGGTTGCTCCGGCGGCTGCCTAGGATGCCAACATGAAGGGGTCGCTCTCCTGCTCCTGATCAAGCTGCCCCGCTGTTTGCCGCCGGTGATAAGCTCTGCACCGGATGGCACGGAAAAGGCACCTCCTTCAACTTGCTGCCCTAGTGGCCTTGGCAATATGCTCAGCGCTGGATGGGGGTGCGGGGGGGAGAGGTGCCTCCATCCCCTTGATCTAGCGTCCGCTGCCATCTCTCCTGCTCCTGATCCAGCTGTTGCTGCCACTTCTACTGCAGGTTGAAGGGGTTGGGTGCCTCTCCTGTCCCCAATTCAGCTGCCACTGCTGGTAAACTCTGAGGCTGGGTCGGGGGGCTGGGGGAGCAGGGCTACCAGCCCCTCAGTGTCCAAGAAACAGGCTGTGCATGTTGTGCACTAGGTGTGTGTGCACCTGGGGGTTTGTGTAACATGTTCTTGGGTCGCATGTGAGGTGCACAATATATGCACAGGTTGCACAAGCGGCATACGCGCAAGGGGTGTGCCTAGGGCGACAAAAGTCCTTGCACCGGTCCTGCATCCACTGCAGCCTCAGCACACTTGTCTTACTGCTTGGACTTCATTACCTGTCACTCCCAGACTCCTCCGCTTCACAGCAAACTCCTGTTTCAATGCAGTGGGCAATCGACAGACACATACCTGTTTTCTCAGAAACACACTCCACTCCTCACTTGCGTAAGGAAAAATAAGTTATGCTGTGGGCACACGCATAGTCATAAAATCTAGAACGCACTGATTCTTGCTATTCGTATTTTAGCAGCACCCCAGGTTCCCAACTGAGGTCAGGGTTCCATTGGGCTAGATTCTATAAACAGCTGTAGTGCAAGATGGTCTCTGCCCCAGTGAGCTTGCAGTGTGCAAGAGAGATGGAAAAAGAAAGAGGCACAGTAAATGTCAACATTTGAAAGAGAAGGAACGAATCAAAGTGTGGGAGTGGAGGCACATGACAGTGAATGAGAATATTTAGTCTGTGTTTCTTAGTCCTCTTAGCATGGTACACGGGGGATACAACTGAATGACAGGGTTTTCCTAAACCCTTTGATAAGAAATAATTCCATTCATCATTCTGACCGGATTTCACAAGTGTTTGAAACATTTTGAAAACCATAATGGGGAATTTCAGAAGTGCCAAACAGAAGTGCTGTTTTTGTGAAAACTCGCATTGTAACTCAGAGACTGGATAAGGTAGTATTGTTACTGTCTCTTGTTTGGTAACTGTCTATTTAATTGACAGCTGATTGTTGAAATTGGGTTCAATGTTACTGTTTTTTTTATGTTCATACTTCAGGTACAATATTCAGGCTGCTGAGCTCAGCACCGTGTCTTTCTTCTCTGTCCTCTTGCAGGGCCACTCAGATCAAGACTTACTCTTGGGATAACGCGCAAGTCATCCTGGTTGGAAACAAGTGTGACATGGATGAGGAAAGAGTCGTTCCTTTAGAGAAAGGGAAAAGCCTGGCCGATCAGTTGGGTACATGTTAAATCAGCTCTTTCTTTTTATGTGTATACATATATAATATATTTGGTTCATTTCCTTGGATCTGTCATGAATAGGAGAGAGATAAGAAACTTCTCAAGAAAAGTTAGTCTAGAGAGTGTCGATGTAGTATTGGTCTAAAATGAAAGAGATGGGAGGCAAAGTGGTTCTTTTATTGGATGGAATCCAGCGAGTTATGTCTGAGAGGTCATAGTCAATACACACAGGGGGTGTAACTTCACCAGGGCCCTCAAACCTGGAAGGAGAAATACATCTCTCTAGCAGGGGAAAGTATGGTTTAGGGGCAAGAAGCTCGCTTCAGGTGCAAGACGTGGGTTTGATTCCCAGACTGGCCCTTACTGTTCCTTCCAGTTGATGCTGGATGGTGTAGATATTGTTAACCCTGAATATGGCAGCGGGTTGGACTAGATAACAGGATTCTAGGGGCGGGGCCTGAGCGCTCCTAGGAAATGTTCAGAATGGGTGGAGGAATTGTGTTGGCCCCTGCTCCCGCTTGTGAAGGGCTCCTCCAAGAAGGAAGTTTTCAAAGCGGGCAGCTGTGGAGCGCTGGACCCACTGATTCTTGAAACCTCCTTCCTGGTGGGGTCGCTGTCGCCCTAGGTGCATTGCTGGGAGCCAGGGCCTCGCTACAACCTTTGTGTGCGTTTGGGGAGGGACGAGGGAGGAGGAGGTCAAGTCTGGCTGGGAGCCTGTGCTGCTGCTTAGTAAGACCTGTTGCTCATGGTGGGGTTGGCATAATTAAGACAGGAGCCCAGCCTTGCTACCTCACTGCTGGAGAACTAACCCCTGAGGCTCCTTCCAGCTCTGTGATTCTGTGAAAAGCAAAAGACTCTGTTTCCAAAAACCTCTGTCAAGTGTTTACCCTGATGGAAGCCTCACAATGTGTGAGATGTTGTCTGGTTTGTTTATTTGATTCATCTTTTTGTATTTGTATCCTGCTCTTCCCTGAAGGCTCAAGGCAGCTCACAATATGAAGTGTGTGTGCGCGCGAGAGAAAATCAAATATAGAAAATTAAAAAGCTATAGAAATACAAATTCCAATAAATCACTCGCAAACCCTGTCCCCACCGCTAAAAGGCCTGGCCAAATAAATAGGTCTTAGCATTGCCTCTGGAAAATGCTTGGGCTTTGGCGAACCTCTAAGGGAAGGGAGTTCCAGAGTTCTTTTTCTTTTTTTTTAATTTAAAGGAAGAAAATTTTATCAAGCTTTATTAGGTAAGTTTTTAAAAAGTATTAACTGAAGGCATTTTAGATGAGCCTCAGAAGTCCAGGAAAAACAAACTCACGGGGTGGGGTGGGGTTAGACATTCACCCCCGCTACTGAAGTTGAATGGGCGCCATTGGAAACGGTGGGTGCCAGGGAACTCGCCACTGCTTGAAGACTTGGACTTGTAAAAACCCTGATATCGGGGTTTTGCAAGTCTGGGTCTGTAAGCATGCGCGAGCTCCCCAGCGCCTGCCATTTCCAATGGCACCCAGCTGACTTCCGATAGCAGGGGTTAACGTCTGACCCGCCCACCATGCAAATTTGTTTGTTCTGGACACACAAGTCCGGGAGAAATGAGGGCTCATATAAAAATGCCCTGAGGCCATTATGTACGATGCTATTTTAAATTACCCTGTGGCAGAAAGAAATCAGATGAATTGGCTAGTACCTACCTCATAGTCATAAATTGTTGGCTCTCAGCTTAATGTGTTCTCATAAAGTTTATAATTAAGCATGATGTCGAACTGCTTATGGAAGCAATGAAATAATTTGTGACCCTGTATTTGTTCTGTTTGTTTGAGGGGAGAAGTCTGTATTGCTCATTACTCGTACAGCTGCAAGCCTGACCTTGCATTAGCTTGTATGTCCAGACTCCCATGGGTATCGGCCATCAGTAGGTGGTTGGGGTGCACAAGGAACACAAGATCAGACACCTTAATATTTTTTTCAGGACAAATTAGTAACCTGTATTAGGAATGATTGTTGTTATTATTATTAATTAAGGTTTCTTATATTGCCAGAAATGTACCTGAAACTTTACAATCATTAATTTTCGACAAGGCATAAAAACAGACGTGCGGCCGGTGGGACCACTCCCCAGGCTGCCCCTGGGGTGGAAAATCATGGGTGACATGACCCAGCTCAGGCCAGGGCACTGAACTGACATGCCCACAGCCAGGGAGCCGTCCTACTGGCTGCACGGCCCACATAGGCCCCCGGGAGAACAACATAGGTGCGGCTGGACGGCCCCACCCCTTCCGCCATGATGGGCTGCCGTGGCGGTTGGCTGTGCGGGGAACAAACGTGCTGGCTCGCTGCGGCCCGGTCAATTGGGCCTTAGGCTGGGCCGCTAACCTCGGTGATTCTCTGAGGTCACATCCTGGGCTAGCTGCCAACATGGCCCGGGGCAACCCCAGGCCAACATCTGGTGGTGCGTGTTTACACATGCCACCGGGTCCCGAGCCAAATTCACGTCTGTTTTTACCTACAGACCCTGCCCCAGCTGGCTTACAATCTTGGGTTTACAATCTAGAATGTTCTCTACCTCTTCCATCAGGCCTTCCTAAACTCCTCACCCCATAGATTGCTCCTATAAGCTTTTCCTTGTACCGTCCCCCTCCTCCCTTTTACCTAAGCTACACAAGTGCACCTCCAATTTCTCAGCTTCACAAATGGCTCCTCACTCCTCCCTAAGTGCCCCTCCCTTTGTCCATTCTAGACTGTGAGCCCCTTGGGGCAGGGACCTGTCTCTCTCATCTGTTCAGCACCAGGCACGTTGCTAATGCTATACAAGTAATTAATAATAATGTTAATATACAGGCTAGTGCTCCAGGTCGTGATTGGAGTTAGGTGTAACGTTCTTCCTCTTTGGATGACTTACGTTTTCTTCCACCTTCTTCTAGTCACCCGTATCTTTTGCGTCCATTTCACCTTTTGCAACATTCCAGATAATGCAAAGAGTGGTTAAAATCCTCCTTCCCTGTTCTCTGCCGTGCTATTCAGGAGATGTAGCAAACTTCTCTATGACTAAATTAAGCAAAGTGACTTAATTTTAGGAGCCTTTCTTTAAAATTAGGGGAAACCTTTTTCGTCACAGGGGCCGCTTTAACAGTTAGTATGAGCTCCGAGGTCCGCATAGAAGTTGAGATCCAGGGTAGGGCGACCACCTGGGGTGGCTTTCTGCCTGACGCTCCCATAGGCCAAAATGGAAGTGGTCAGGTTAGAAATAACAGAAGGTGGCAGCCCTAACCTGGAGTGTTTAAGGGATGAACTCAGGAAGAACGGGGTCCAGATCATGTATGTCTGCCATGGGATTATGGAACTCCCTCCCCTTGGAGATCTGCCTACATCTGAGCCTGATCGTTTTCCGAAGAAGATGTAAGACCCTTTTGGTTTGACATAGGGTTGGGTGGGCGTGGATAGAGACTGGTGGGGCAGGGGGGTTAATAGATGTTAGTGGGTTGGGTTGGTTACGATGGTGTTGGGTTTTTTAGGGGATTTTAATGTATTTTATTGTATTTTATATTGTTGTGAACTGCCCTGAGTCTGCAGAGAAGGGCGTGATTTTTTTTAAAAATGTGTAATAAATAAATAGATTAAATAAATGGATCTATCCCCTGTCCTTGTGCGTGCACGCATTTCTGCTTCCTTTCCCTGAGCTCAGTTTTTCAGTGTGCGGGGGTAGGAACTGGATCCAGTGTCGAGATCCAAGAACTGGAAGGGACCACATAAAAACTGGGCCTGAGGTTCCCCAGGCCTGTCTTAAATTGAGAACTTTTCAGTGAAAAGAGTCTAGAAACTGACTTGCAATCGTATAGGCTGACGTAATTATTATTTATTATTTATTTACTATAAAATTTTGTGCCCCATCCCTCCTGTCGAAGGCAGCTCGGGGCAGCTAACCATTTAAAAAATAACATTATAAATACATATACATTATAAAAGGAGAAATTGAAAAATATAAACAGACACTCCTCCCCCCCCCGCCCCCGGGGAGTAGCTAAACAATCGCAAGCGAGTCAGCTGAACGGGCACATTTTATTGGGTTTGCTTCTCCTTGGCTCAGTAATGGGACATGAGAGAACTGATCCGACGCAAAGGGCTCCCGATAGGAGCCACCAGGAATTGTAGTTTATCTTCAAATAGAACCTTTATGTTGTCGTGCGACTTCTTGCCTTGGGCAAAAGCAAGAGTAATAAGGTAACTGAGTAATAAGGTAAATAAACAACAGTGAAACTCCTGAACTTGCGGAGATGGGAAGCTATAAGGAAGACAGCAGCTGACCCTGTTTGCAGCACTACACGCTTTGCACCGACATTCTGTCCTGAGGCCTCATCCAAGAATTTAGAAAGGACAGAGCTTCTGCATCGGAACCGACATGGCACAAGATTGACCATAATGGTGAAATGGCCAATTGTATAGTTGGTGGAGTCTGCCAGCTACAACATGCTGCATAAAAAAACGCCCAACCTTGTAGACATGTCACAATTCCAGCTTCGTTGCTATTTGGTTGAAAGACTGTCTGCTTCAGGGTCTAGACCAGGGGTGGGGAACCTTTTCCCTCTCGGGGAACCACTTTGACCATCGGTACAAGCTGCAAAGATGTTGGGTGGGAGAGCTGAAGGAATGCGCTCAGGAAGAGGAGGGTCCTGATCATGGATCTTTCCCCTATCCTGGATCGGTCCCTGCGGTCATGGGGAGGAGGTCTTCTCGAGGTGCCCCGAGTCTTCCGGGGGGCCACAATGAAGAGGGCTTTCTTGACTCCCTGCCATTAGAGGCCCGTTTGGCCCTGGATCTCCCCTTTTCGACGCAGTAGTAAAACCTGGCTGTTCCGCCTGCCCTTTGGTGGGGAGGATGGGGTGGGAGGGTTTGGTTTAGAGATAGGGTTTGGTTTTAGTCCTCCTATTTTGATGTTTTTAAAGATTTTATTGTGATTGTTTATTGTGACCATAAGCCGCCTCGAGCTGCTGTGCGGGAGGGGCGGGGTATTACATTTTGGAATAAATAAATAAATCCTTGTGTGCATGTCTTCATATTGGCTCCCTTCCCTGAGCTCATTCAGTGTTTGGGGGTAGGAACTGGATCCAGGGGGCGGACCCAGGAACTAGAAAGGAGCCAAACAAGGGAGGAAAGATGCACGTCCAGGGCATCCACACATGTGAAGCATAGGTGTTCTTTATGACCCCATACTGTCCCTGCCTCCCCCCCGGCCTATTTTCTCCCCCGCTATCCCCACAGTCTACGTACACCCAGCCCCAACTGTCCTTTGGACTCCTCCCTACCAGTTGCCCTGGCACTTAGCACTAAGGCCCCGGCCACCGGGACATCACACCCATATCACGGCCTTTGTGACATGGCCAGGCAGAAATCAGTAATGGCTGTACCATGCCATTAAAGGTTTGTAGACCATCCTATCTGTGGAACCCTTCATACAGGTTCACAGACAGATGTGACTGCCACATAAGATGTTCCCTATTATGCTTTGCGTAAAGAACACCTAATAGAAACTAGTCAAGGGCCACATTTAGCCTCTAGGCCTTGTTTGGATATACCAGCCCTGCTCAGCTGGGGATATGTTGTTCCAGACAAGACCTACTCTTCTAGATTGTGCAAGTCCAGATAGTTCAGAAATTCAGGCCCTCACTAGTACCCTGCATACCAGATCAAGTTTTAGGGGTCACACTGGGTTTGGTTTGGGAGTCTTTTGGGTTCGGTCAGGCTCCTGTGTGCAAGAGGCCCTGCCCCCACAAAGAAAGGCAGGAAAAGATGATAGCCAGAGAGAATATAGTTGCTGTGTTGATCCCAAATATAAGGGATGAGAATAAAAATATATCGTCTGCACTTTTTGGTTTCTGTTGATATAATCAGAAAGACTGATTTTGTGTTTTCTTCCCAGGCTTTGATTATTTTGAAGTGAGCGCCAAGGAGAACATCAATGTGAGACAGGTCTTTGAGCGGCTCGTGGACATCATCTGTGAAAAGATGTCTGAGAGTATAGTTTCCGAGCCTTCCAGGAACAGCGCTGTGAAGAACATGCGACTCACCGACCACCCGCCTCCCCTCCAACAAAACTGCTCTTGCTAACAACCTTTAAGCGTCAAGAAATCCTTCTCTCCGAGCCCACGTTTCTCTCCAAACACGTGATGGCTTATTACCATGTCATCTAAAAAAAGCTGTTTCAGTTATGGCGGAAATGGATGTATTTGTTAAATGTCCTGGAAAGTCTATTGTTATAGATCTTATTCATTTCATATTTTTAAAAGGCCTATAAGTGCAGCCAATATTAATGTGTGAATTATGCTGGAGTCTTATGAATTTTATATTGTTACAAATGTATTTTTAAATGGTTCGTGCAGAGAATGTTGGCTTTAAACAAAATTAAATTATGGATTCTTCTGCTGGGAGGCGCTTCACATTGACGTGCATCTCCTAGAACGGTAGGACTGGAAGGGACCCTAAGGGTCATGTAGTTCATCCAAAGCAGGATTTACTAGCCCTAAACCATTTCTGAAAGGTTTATTATTAGAATTATCATCAAGTAATTAGCTAGCGCCAGGAATGTACCCGGCACCTATATTAGAGATGGGTTCCTGCCCAAGTGGGCTTACAATCTGAGGGAGAGGAACAGATGCTACAACTTCCTAGGACAACTTGTTCTGTTACCCAGCTGTTCTAAGTTAGGAAGTGTTTCTTAGGGTAAAAACAGACATGCGGACTTTATGGCAGCTCCCACGCCACCACAGCGTACATGGGTCAAGGAGGGGCACGGAACAACCGTGCCCATGGCTGGAAAGATGCCCCGTCACCTGCACAGCTTGGGTAGGGTGGGGAGCACAACAAAAGTGTGGGTGGCTGGCCTGCGCCCTGCATCCCCCCCCCATGATGGGCAGCCAATGACAGGCAGCCCCCGACCCGGGGCGGGTAAGGTAAGGCAAGGCCGCACAGATACATTAGCCCACATTGGCAGCCCTTAGTTTGGACTGTGACCTTAGAGCTTTTCTGAGGACACAGCCTGGGCTAGCCGCCTACTTACCCTGGGCCAGAAGCAGGCCAACATCTGGCAGCGCCTAAACAGATTTGCTGGTGGCTCCTGGGACTAAGTGGGTCACCAGCTCACCTGTTTTTACCCTCAATGCTTTACCTTCCTACAATCTTAACCTCTTGCTCTGCCTCCATTTAGCAATGGTGAACTGTTACTCTACCTCCCCTTTCTAGGAGCCTTTTAAATGATGTCCTCCTATCCCTGTCTTCATCTTCTCTTCAGGAGCGTAGTTAGGCTAGGCTGTGGCCTGGCACAGAAGGTGGAATGGTTCCACCCCACCATGTTGCAGGGGGGAAGCTGGGATCACTGGGCTGGGGTGGTGAGGGGCCAGAGCCATCAGAGAGGTGGGTTGCTTGAAACGGGGTGGTGAAACTTTTTTGAGCTAGGTGACAGGATGGTGAGGCGTGCTAGGGCAGGGCCTGGGAGGCTTTGCCCGAGTGCTGTTCAGGGGCAGGCTGGCCAACCACTCGGCGCTCCTTCAGACTGCCTGGCCCCCATCTCATGATGCCATGGTGCACACTACCCCCCAGTGGTAGAGGTTCTGCTCCCTCAAAGTCTGGGTACGTGGAGGGGATGCGGCAACAATGGGATTCAGTTACATCAGAATGCATACCCCCAGGCCGTTCTTGCGGGCCCCAGTGCACTTCACCTATTGTAGCGATGCTCCTCCTCGTCTGTAGGCTAAACAAACCCTTCACCTTTCCTTTCCTGCCTTGCTTTCCAAAATCCTCTCGCGTCTTTGGGTAAAAACCACCGTGACTGTGGTGCGGTGGCAACCCAGGGCGTAGTGAGGTACCGTGGTGGGTAGACTTAGGCCGAGCTGCAGAACAAACGTGGCTGGGGCCTGGGAAGGTTGGAGAGAAACAGGAATGCCCTGTGCCCAGCGCTCCGCCCCCCTGTGATGGGCAGTCATGGCGGCCGATGACAGCTAGCCTAGCCATGATGGTTGGCCATGGCGGTTCCCAACCCGGGCTGCGTCTACTGCCTGAACGGACGTGATAGCCTACTTTGGCCTGGTTGGGTGGGTCTTAGCCTAGGCTGTGACCTTGGACGTTTTCAGAGCTCAGAGCCCAGGCTGGCTGCTGACTTGGCCTGAGGCAATTTGGGCCAACATCTGGCGGCACCTGCACAGACATGCAGGTGAGGTCCAGGCCAGAGCAGGATGCTGTCATGTCTGTTTTTACCTTGTTCTCTGACGCCTCGCCAGTTTGTCTACCTCAGCATTAACAACAGCAACCATACAACCAATCAGAAATAATACATTTATTTTTTTAAAATGCAGGCATCTCCATCCTCCCCATGCGATACAGGAAAGCTAACCTGATGATTGGTTCCAAAATCAGCTTGAGAAAACACAAGAGGAGGTGTTTGGGGTCGCAGAATTATCCTGAAACCTCCAAATGGAATTGGAGACCAGATTTTGAAGACAACTGCCCTAAAAGCTCTCAAAGCAACAGATGAATAAGGAGGACCCCATTTTTCAAAAAGATCATGCGATTTGAAAGCCTGTTTCATGGGTCGGAGGGGGAAAGATCTGATTAATGATTTTGGAACATTTGGGGGTTAGCAATCTTGTTTTGGTACAAAACTTCGTTGAGGAAGAGAAACACCCTATGGAAGGAGAGAGCTCCTACCGTCTGCAATGTCAAATTAAATCTAGAAATCCACCAGCAGAAGGATCTGTAATGCGTAGAGAACATAGATTTCATCACAGTTGCATCATGGCTAATTAGTTTGTGTGTTACCTATATGTTTCTTATTTTCTAGTGTGTGCTTTTTAAATTCTATTCTACAAAGGTTTTGGTGAGCTTATTTCTTCTAGTTTCAAACTTTAAAAAAAAAAAAAAGCTTTAAGGAAGAAGTAATTAACAGAAGATAAATAAGACAACCCCACCCCCATTCCTCCTTGCCCTTATACACGTATGTATCAGTTTACTAAGGTTATTATGGCAGTTAGGCACATGCGTACGTGTTTGTAATCTGAAAAATGAAGGCAGTGAACAATGTAACGGGGACTTTTGGAAAAACAAAACATTAGCCCCTCTGCTCGTGTCGCCTTGGGATGCTGTTTTAAAGCTTAGAGCTTAGTCTACAGACATCCAGGCGAGAGTATTCTATTTTAAACATCTGTTCATACGTACAATACGTATGTGTATATAGATCGTATTCAAACACATAATATATAGACGTGCAGGGGTTAGCGTGCAGATCTCTAAAACGTTTCCAGGATAAATGTCTCTAAACTTGCTTTCACTATTATTTGTACGCACGGGCTCAGGTGCCAGTGTCTGCATGCAAATCAGGAGGCTTAAGGAACTTACATGTCATAGTGTTTGTTTGTTTATTTATTTATCTATCTATCACATTTTTATCCCACCCTTCTCCATAGACTCAGGATGGCTTACAACATTAAAAATATAAATCTCTTAAAACCCCAAACCACCCACTCACCCCATTCTTTATCCCCACCCTACCACCCAGCAATCCTCCTCCCCCAACCCTATTCCCACCTGCCAAACGTCTGGCCGAACAAAAAGGTCCTTACATCTCCTCCGGAAGGCAAACCGGCTTGGGCGTAGGTGGACAGCCAAGGGGAGGAAGTTCCATAATTGTGGGGCAGCCACTGAGAATGCCTGCCCCCCTCCCGCTAAGCAATATTTCAACACAGGTGCCCAGCTCCTACAAGTTCTGGCCCTTCTTGTGCCAAGTTCTTTCATGCAGGTGGACCCCTATGTTTGTGTGGAGCCTCCCTGAAGCATCTTTCTGGCCTCTGTTAAAGCCTTTCCCCACGCATTATAACTTGTAGAATAGAAGGCTTTTGAATTTGCTTTTTAAAATCTTGAACCTCTCTTTTTTTCCGGAAAAAAACAATACCCTTCGGATTACACGTCGCTTCTCTCCACATTGTGATAGTGCCTCAACGTTTACAGTAGAGTTAATTTGTAATCCTTCCAATTCTTGTTTGCTAAAGTCTCCTCTCTGAAGAACACGTTTGCTTTGATGAGGTATTTAGAATCTGGTGGTGAAAACGCCATTTGTGCCGTGCTAGAAGTGTACATGCTGTGCCGACCTAGATGAAGATGACCAAATAAAACAATGTTGTTTAGTCACAGAGAGTGATTATTGTTTTCTTATGTGTGAGCCACATTGTTAAGATGAGCAGGGCCAGCGCTACCATATAGGCAGCCCAGGTGGCCGCCCAGGGTGGCAAGTTCAAGGGGACAGCGTCTTGCCCCAAATCCAATGGCTCCCAAGCTCTCCAGCTGGATTGCAGTTGGGGGGGGTGGGGCATGAGAGCCACCCCCTTGAAATTGCCGTCCTAGGTGGCCCTGCCTCTCCTGTCCCTGCAGCCACCACCATGTTCTGTGGCTAGAATGGGGCAAGAGGGCTGCCCTAGGTCTCCCCCGCCCCCCCATCCCCCCATCCATAAAGCTGGATCGGGGACAGGGGGGAAAGTGCCCCCTTGAACTTGTCGCCCAACGCGACTTCATTCCTGATCCAGCCACGATCTTTAGCCCCCCCCCCCCCAAATTCAGCACTGCTAAATTCTGCAGCTGGGATGGGAAGCAGTAGCCACTTGGGGGCAGCCTAGGGTGGAAAAAATGCTTGCGCTGCCCCTGAAGGCAAGCAGATATTAAGGACAATGTCATCCATCAGCTCAGTGTGCGGCAGTGGTCAAAAAGGCAAGCAATGTTTGGAAGTCATTTGGAAAGGGATAAAAATTTTTTATATAAATACTCCACACCTGGAGTATTGTGTACCATTCTGGTCAACTCATCTCAAGAAGGATCTATATCTGGAAAAGGTGCAGAGAAGGGCTCCTGAAATGATCAAGGGTGCGGAATGGCTTCCATACGAGGAAAGGCTCAATAGGTTAGGTCTCTTCAGATTGGAGAAGAGACGACAGAGGGGACAGACGTTTTCAAAATCACAGTTGCTGTGGAACAAGTAAATAGAGAGCTGTTCTTCAGCCTCTCAAATGACACTAGAACTAGGGGACCCTCCATGAAACTAACTGGCAGCAAATTTAAAACCGAAGGAAGTACTTTTTCACTTCATGTACCATTTAACTTGCGAAACTTGTTGCCAGAGGAGGTTGTGAAAGGCCAGTAGCACAGCTGAGTTTAAAGAAAGGTTGGATACATTCTCGGAGAATAGGTCCATAAATGGCTATTAGTCAAATAGGCCAGGGGACGCAACCTGACCGTCGGGAGCTGGGAGGGAACAGCGGAGACCGGGCTGCTCCGTTATGACCTGTTGTGCACTTCTCTGAAGCGACTGAGGATGGACACTGCCAGGGATGGGATGCTGGGTTCAATGGATCATTGGACTGACCCAGCCTGGCATTTGTTATTTTGGTCTGTCTGAAAGGTTCAGGGCAGTTCACAACAATAAAAATGGAAAATTTCGTACCTGTGAATTTTCCTTCTCCTTCCTCTCAGGACAGATGGTCTTAATGGATGGGATGTGTCCCTCCTTCCTTTGGCTAGGCAGGATCAATTTGATTGACATGCTCATCCTATGGGAGGGGCACAGCCCACCTACAAAGCCCAGGATGAGACTGCCAAAGCCACTAGGAAACTAAATAAACCAACTGAAGCAAATATAAATTGTTAACCATGAAACGTAACACGAAAGATACGAGAAAACACCCTGTCCCCAGCCGGAAGAGACAGAACAGAACAACAAGCTCAGAAATTGCAATGAGTATGATAGAATAAGAGAGGAAGGAGGAACATGAGACCGCCCCCTAGTCCCGCTGGTGCCTGGAATCTCACAGAGGGAGGGATGCAGACCATCTGTCCTGAGAGGAAGGAGAAGGAAAATTCACAGGTAAGAAATTTCCCGTTCTCCCCTCCTCCCAGGACAGATGGTTTTAACTGATGGGATGTCCCCAAGCAGAACCTCTCCAGGGAGGGCGGATTCCCACCAGTAAACAAGCGCCCTGACCCTCCGGGGAGTCCAGGTGCTAATTCAAAAGAACCCTCTGAAGGACTCTCCGCTCAAAAGCCGCATCTGCTTAGGCCAAGGATGTGAGTCTATAGTAACGGGCAAAGGTATGTACTGGCACCCACGTGGCAGCCCTACATATCTCCTCTAACGAAGCCCTACCAAGCAGTGCCACATTCGTAGCTGCGTTTCTAATGAAATGTGCTACAATCCCCTTAGGGATGGGGACCCCCCCCCAAGCCTTATAGGCTTCCGTGATGCATGCTTTCAACCAAGAAGAAAGATGTTTTGCTTGCCCTCTTACCCCTATTCTTATTGCCAATGTTTATTCTGTATTATTTGTATTGTGTGTTTTGTCTATTTGGCCTATGGCCGTAAATAAACATTATTATTATTGCCAACGTTAATAAAAAAAAGGAGGAGTCTAATCTAAACAGGCGGGTTCTATCTAGGGAGATTTTAATAGCCCTTCTAACGTCTAGATTATGCCACAGCCACTCTCTCTGATGTTGAGGTTTAGGGCAAAAAGAAGGTAGCACGAGCTCTTGTTTTCAATGAAAGGACGAGTTTGCTTTCGGTCAAAAGGACGGGTCTGGGCGCAGGACCAATTTATCCAGGTGGAAGATACACAGCTCAGGGTCTATTGACAGAGCCCCCAACTCGGAAACCCTGTGGGCTGATGTGACAGCTACTAAAAAGAGGGTTTTTATGGACATAAGGAAGAAGGAAACCTTGTCCAACGTTTCGAATGGAGGTTTGATCAATGCATCCAGAACGATATTGAGTCTCCACGTAGGAAATCTGTGTCGCATCGGAGGTGAGAGGGCTTCTACAGCTTTAATAAACCTCCTGACTAGTGCATGAATGGAAATAGGCGGCAGACCTGAACTGCTGATGATGTTGGATAATGTCGAAAGTTGTCGCTTCATTGTGTTCGCTTTTAGTCCTTTCTCCAGCCCTTCCTGGAGGAATAAAAGTACTTCCAAGTGACCTACTTCCTTCGGCTCTTGGTGACGCTGTGAGCACCACTGGGTAAGCTTGTCTCACATTCTACCATATATCTTATTGGTCTGCTCCCGCCTAGAAGACAACAAGGTATCAAGCACCGTGCCAGAATATCCCATAAACGTTAGCTGTCTCCTCTCAGCATCCAGGCCGTGAGTGCCAGCTTTTTTACATTTGGATGGAGTAGTGGGCCCTGAGAAAGCAGATCCTTCCATGCTGGGAGTCGGAGCATGCTTGATACCATCAGGTTCAGCACCTTCGAGAACCTGGGTTGACGAGGCCAAAATGGTGCCACTAGGATGACTCGGGCCCGCTGGTGGCGAACTTGAAGGACAAGCACAAGGATCGGGGCAGGGGGAAAGGCATATAGCAGCCCCCTCGGCCAGGTTGACGATAGAGCATCTAGTCCCACTGCCTTTGGGTCTCTTCTTCGGGAGAGGAGGAAGTGAACCTTGGCATTGTTTGATGACACGAACAGATCCATCACGGGTTCACCGAATCGTTCCTTGATTAGATTGAATGCTTTCGGGGAGAGGAACCACTCTCCTGGATCTGTCGCTTGATGGCTCAATCAGTCTGCTGTTGTGTTGATCTTTCCGGCAATGTGGATTGTCCTTATTGACTCTATCCGATTCTCTGCCCGACTGAACAGTAGCATCGCTTCCTCTTGAAGTGATCTTGAGCGAGAGCCTCCCTGGTGATTTATGAACACCATGGCAGTGGTGCTGTCCATTTGAATCAGAAGGTGGGATCCCGTGAGGTGGTTGGCGAAATGGAGTAGGGTGAGGCGGACCACTCTCAGTTCCAACCTGTTGATGTGCCAACCTCTTTCGTGCTCGGACCACCTGCCCTGTGCCGACCCGAACTTGCAGTGCACACCCCAACCCCAGTTGCTTGCATCCGTTGTTAGGATTGTCCTTTCCAAGTCTCTCATAGGCAGGCCCTTCTCTAGCTGCCTCGGAAAGTACCACCAGCTCAGCTGTTTCAGTTTGTCAGGTATCCTGACGGAGAGGTGAGTGCTGTTCACTATTTCCTCCTGATAGGGGCGAAGGAAAGCTTGCAGGGGTTGTAAGTGTAGTCTGGCCCATGCCACCATCTCTAAGCATGAGACCATGCTTCCCAGGACTTGGGCTAGGAACATGAGGTCCGCCGTCTCTTCTCTCCTGAGACACGCTAAAAACAGTCGGATCTATTCCGTTCTTTCGTCTGATAGGAAAACCCAGTCCTGAAGGGAATCCAACCGGACTCCCAGGTGTACAATGGACGTGGACGGGATCAGGCAACTCTTCTCTCTGTTCACCAAAAACCAATGGGACTCCAGGCACTTTATTGTCAGTTGTAGGTTGGCTAGGCTCTACTCCTGGAATGGGACTCTCAAGAGGATGTCGTCTAGGTATGCGTAGATGTGGATATCTCTTGTCCTCAAGTGCGTCACCAGCGCTGCCAGCACTTTTGTGAAGACCCTTGGTGATGAAGAGAGTCCGAAGGGGAGGGCTCAGAACTGGAAGTGCTGACCATCGACCGCGAATCTCAGGTATCTCCAGTGTGACGATTGAATTGAGATGTGTAGGTAGGCTTCCTGGAGATCGACAGAGGTTAGGAATTCTCCGGGTTGTAGTGATGCTGTGATGAAGTTCAGCATTTCCATTTTGAAATTCCGGTATCTGACCCTCTTGTTGAATGATTTGAGGTCCAATATGGCCCGCACGTCCCCATTTTTCTTTGGAACCGTGAAGAAAATGGAGTACATGCCAGAATGCCTCTGAGGGGGTGGTACTGGTTCTATTGCCCTGATGTTCGGCAGATGTTGTATTGCCATTATAGTCTTGCCTGCTTTTAGCTGGTCCTTTGACAGTGGTGATGGAAGAAAACGATGCCTTGGTGGAAACGTGAATTCTTTGGTGTGACCCTTGGCCACTGTTTCTATTACCCACTGGTCCGAAGATGTGTGTCCACTGATCTATGAAGAGCTGAAGCCTCCCCCCAATGTATGCCTTTGTACTCTGAGGAGGCAGCCTCCAGTCATGCCACGGATCTGGACAGCTTTGGGTTTGTAGACTATGGTTTCTTAAACTGGGACTGGTCTCCACCTCTTCGGTTCCACTGCCACCTAGGTTTACCAGGGCAGAAGTCTCTTTTTCCAATTGCTTCTGTGGTTGTGAGAAGAGGTTCTGGGACGAAAGGAGCTCTTATTTGTACCTTTTGAGGGAGATCAGTGGTAGGGCCGCCTTCTTTTCTGGCTCGGTGGGCAGGACGTTTTCCATGGCTTCACCAAACAGCTTCTTGCCCTGGTACTGGGCTTCTGTCAGGACAGCCTTGGAAGGAAGGTCCACCTTCCATGGGCGAAGCCAGGTTGAGTGGCGAGGTACCACGTTCGACGTAGCCATGGCTCTGGCATTTAGCTGTATGGCATCCAGGGTTGCATCCACTGAGTAAGCTGAGGCCAGTGCCAGCTTCTTAAAGCTCTCTTTCAGCTCCTTTTGTTTCACCTTGTGGGCTAGGTCACTGGCCCATATGTAGGCTGCCCTGCCGAAGCTAGATGCAGAGGCTGTCGCTTTGACAGCTAGTGTGGAGGCCTCATAATTTTTCCTGAGAGCTATCTCCACTTTCCTATCAAGGTAGAACTTAGCCAGGGGCAATTCTGGGCTGGGGGCGGTTCCCCTAGGGAAAGCCCGCTTATTCTCCGTAGGGGTCTCCTGCTTTTCTACTGGCTGGGCAGGTAGGGAGATGGTCAGCTCCGCTGCCACCTTAGAGTGGCGCTTACTGAACTGCTCCGCTTCAAAGAGCCTCTCCCCTGCAGGTTCTTCCCCTGTGTCCCCTGCTTCTGACTGCAAGTCAGAGGGTTCCCCATGGGGGGGGGGGAGAGGAAATACCGAGGGTGAAGGGGAACTAGCCTTGTGGCCCTTGGGCCTCCTGCTTCTCCTGGAGTGAGAGGAGCAGGACCCCTTAGCCTTTCTTCCCCTATGGTGGGAGCGGCATCTAGGAGGGCGGGAGGAGGAGGAGCTAGATGGAGGAGAAGACAAGGGCGGGAGGAGGAGGAGCTCCTGGAGGAGCGGGAAGCTGATCTCTCCTCAGTCCCTCTCTTTCTGCCCCTGCCTCTTTGGTGTGTGTGTGTGTGTGTGTCTCCTTGTCTGGAGAGACAATCACTCCTCCCTGCTGCCTCCTTCCCTGCCTGCTTCGAGCGGGGAGGAAGCATAAGCTGCACCCTCTATGGGGGTTCCCTCCCTGGGAGAGCAGTGGCCGGGGGGGGGGGGGGGGAGAAGCCGCCTCCTGTAAGGGATTCAAAAAGGTGAGGGGAGGCTATCACCTGCTGCCCCAGCCAAAGGAAAACTGCCTCTGGTACCTCCTCAGGGTGGCGGGGCCTAATCCCACCTCCTGGGACTCGGCTGTGCTCCGTCCAGCCGCGGTGTGGGGAGGCGCCGCCGCGCCTGCCTCCCTGCTGTCGTGGGGGAAGGGTGAGCCCGCGTCCCAGCGAGTCAGGTTCCCGGCTCTCGCCGCCATGGCGGAGCATGGGAAAATTAAGGCGGCTGGCCGGCGCGCTGCTGCACGTGAGGGCTCTGCCGCGGCTCCACTCCCTGCGAGCTTAGCGGACGCTGAGGGGCAGCAGCTCCAAGTGCGGCGGCTCCCCCCACTAACTGGGCCCCTTAAATGTAATTGGGGTGGGGGGGGAGACGCGGGGGAAGGACCAACCCCCCCCCGGTCCCCTGCCTGTGGCTCAGCCCAGCCCCCCACAGAGGTGGGGTGGGAAAGAGAGGAGCGGGCCCGGTACCAAGGACAGAAAAATAAAATAAATAAATAATCTAAGGCCTAAGCTCCCAGAGAGGGAAGCCACGATCCTGCGTCCTACCCTCAGCAAGGCAGGAACAGAACTGGGGCTTCGTAGGTGGGCTGTGCCCCTCCCATAGGATGAGGATGTCAATCAAATTGATCCTGCCTAGCCAAAGGAAGGAGGGACACATCCCATCAGTTAAGACCATCTATCCTGGGAGGAGGGGAGAAAGATACCAGAGAGTGAAAAGTTGGATAGCAGCCTAATTTTCTTTCACTAGGTTTTCTACAGCTGTAGAACAATCTACCACAGAGTCCACATCCTTGAATAAAAAGCTATATGCAGCATCATGGAGAGAATGAATCCCCGATTCGACATGCTCCTTGGGCTCCATCTTGTGGCTAACTTGCGTCCACATGGAAACGATGTTGGTGAAATTTGTCAAATCTTGCACAAACATATGAACATATAAAAAAAAGAACAGAGACGAAAGCCGTGGTTTAGAGATTATGGACTCCCCCTCCCCGTCCCCTCCCCCTCAAAAGAAAATACAGACAAAAACTGATTCAACTGTTCGCTCCCATAATTCAATTTCTGATTTCTCAGTCCTCGCTCAGCCTGAAAGGGAACCTATGCAACACCTTTAAAAGACAAGCCTAGAAACTAAAACTCATACCTTTATTTGACACTCAAAACATGGGACTCAATGTTGATTTCAGCTTCCTGAGTCATTACAGCCATAGGCAAGAACTACATCCTTTTCACCTTACCTACAAGTACCTTTAAGTGGTTTGTTTAGAACTGCTTCCTTTCTTAGGAAGGAAGTCAAAGGTGTTTTTAAAGGAGTTGCTACTACACATGGCCACCCAGGAGCCACTCATCCGACTGGCCATCTGAAGGTGGAGCAGAGGGATGTGCACTCCCGTGAGCCACTCATGGCCACTCACGGTGCACTATTGAGAAATCCAGCGTGCGCCGTGTGGGGCAAGACAAGACACTGCATGCCGATGGGTGCTCATGCCTCCCCTGCCCGTACAAACCGGGGTGACCACCCACGCCAGCAAACAGGTCAGCTGCTCATAGACACTGTGGGCAGGGGACACAGCCTTCGCAAGTCCACAGGGACTGGCTGTGAGCTTTGGGGAACACTGACACCCAGGATATATCAATTTCAAAGAGCAGTCCAGTGCACTTCCCGCTCCCCCATGGTCTGGGGCAGGGGGAGTGCGAGGCAGCTGCTGTGGTCGTCACGTTGGGAGCCGCCTGTTAGAATCCCTCCCCACACGCTCCACTTGAGTGAGTGCTCCCCATCTATGACATCGTAACACTCAGTAAGAGTTGGGTATACTAGAAAGGAATGGGACAGCCCTTGGGTCCCACCTCACTGACATGACATCGCCGCCTCCAGGCGAAAGCCAAGTCCAGAGGGAGGTAGTGAATGATCCTAATTTGACTTTTTTTTTTTTTTTTTTAAATGTGATTAGTCCAAAACGAAGCAATTGCATTTAGATTTTCACTTTTGGTGTACCAAAATACCGAAGTAACCAGCTCTGGGTGTTAATTCAGGGGAAGCCCCAATTTCTCTGGGTCAGCCAAAGGAACTCCTGGCAACACAAAGAAAAGGGCTCATAGAAGGGCAACAAAAATGAAAAAGGCCATGGAATGGTTCCCACACAAAAAGAGAGGGTAGAGATAGGGTGAGGCTCTTCAGCTTGGAGAAGAGATGACTCAGAGGGGGATAGGACAGGAATTTATAAAATCACAAGTGGTGTGGAACGAGTAAATAGGAAACGGTTCTTTACCCTCCCAAATAGTACTAGAACTATTTTATTTATTTATTTATTTAATTCCATTTATATGCCGCCCCCTATGCCTATGGTATTTCGGGGCGGCTTCCAACATAAAACAAACAATCACAATATAAAAATCCACAAAGATATTTAAAACAATTTTAAAATACCCCCGTACAAAAATTTAGCCCACCCTCCCCTCCCCTCCCCCGAAGGCCTGGGAGAACAGACATGTCTTCCAGGCCCGATGGAAGGCCAGCAGACTTGGGGTCAGTTGTGCTTCCTCTGGGAAGGAGTTCCACAGCTGGGGCCCAGCCACCGAGAACGCCCTCTCCATTGTAGCCTCCCGCTTTATGCGGGGGACCTCCAAGAAGGCGCCCCCGGTGGACCGGAGAGTCCGTCCTGAGTCACGGAAGGTGAGGCGGTCCCTGAGGTATCCAAGTCCAAGACCATACAGGGCCTTACAGATCAACGTCAACACCTTGAACCTGGCTCGGCGCGTTACGGGCAGCCAGTGCAGCGCACGGAGCACCGGTGTTTTGTGCTCTCTTCAGCCCGTCTCTGTTAGGAGATGGGCCACCGCATTCTGCACTAGCTGCAATCTCTGGGCCAGCGTCAAGGGAAGCCCTACGTAGAGCGCGTTACAGTAGTCTAGCCTCGAGGTGATGAAGTCATGGATCAAAGTGGCCAGGTCAGGTCAGGTCTGGAGATATACAGGTGCAGCCTCCGCACCAGATACAGCTGGCGGAAAGCCACCTTCGCCACCACATCCACCTGCTGATCTAGGCAGAGACCCGCGTCCGATAACATCCCCAGACTCCGAACCTGCTGAGCCACGGAGGGGCACCCCCCAACCCACAAGATGGGAGTTGGCGAAAGACACTCCTGGCAACAGCCACAACCTGACCGTCCAGCCGTAGCTGAAGATCCAGGAGCACCGCAAGGCTATGCACCTGAGTAACGAGGGGAGGTAGGACCCCATCAATGAGTGCCCCACTCCCCCCACCAGGCCATGGGCCTGGCCAACCATCATCACCTCAGTCTTGTCTGGATTCAGCTTCAATTGGCTGAATCCAGTTCCCACTAGCAGCCAAGCATTGGGGAAGCACCAAGACTGCAGGGCCTGGGTCAGATGAAAAAGATAAGTAGATCTGGGTGTCATCTGCATATTGAAGACAACGCACCCCAAATCTACGCATGATTTTGCCCAGGGGTTTTAGATACACTTTGAACAGGAGGGAAGATAGGATGCCACTCTGTGAGACCCCACAAAAATGGTGGGAGGGTGAAGAAAAACAAGTACCCATCACCACTTGCTAAAAATGTTTTAAATAAACAAACCTCCCCGGTAGGAACAAACGGAACCACTCAAGAGCAGTCTCGTCAACCCCTGCCAGATCCTGCAGCCATGTCAACAACACCTCATGGTCAACTGTATCAAGGTCTCCTGAAAGATCTAAAAGGATCAACAGGGTACAATATCCCCTGGCAATCTCACGGCGAAGATCGTTGACCAACGCCACAAGCGTTCGCGGTCTCGGTGCTATACCCAGGACAGAAGGCAGAATGACATGGGTCCAGGAATCCGATTGCATCTAGATGTCCCTGACAGGCATCTACACTTAATGGGACATCACCACATTTCTCAGGGCGGTCGAGCAAAAGGGCTGCCTTCTAGGCCTAGCTCATAAGTAGTGAGCCCAGTGTCCTGTCTCTGACAGTGGCCAATCTTGGTCGCTTGTGAGAAGTACCCAACTGGTCACAATGGGCAATCCACTCCCCGTTGTTCACGCCCAGCTCCCGACAGCAAGAACTAGGGGACACTCCATGAAACTAAGGTCACTTTCAGACATGCCCCGACCCTGCGTATATTCGGGCTGCGGGGGCGGGGAGGAATGCGCAGCCCGAATACATGCGGGGATCGGCCGGTCTGAAAGTCCCTCCCATGCAGTTTTGCCGGTAGCGACGCGTAGAGATGCAGAGCAGGAAATCGAGCTCCGTATCCCTGTGTGTCGCTGCCGGCAAAGCCGCACGGGGGGGGGGAGGGGCATCCCCCCCAGCCTAAATATGTGGGAGGGGGGGGATGTCTGAAAGTGGCCTAAATCGTAGATTAAAAACAAAAAAAAGAGAGTATTTTTTCACTCAACACACAATTAACTTGAGGAATTTGTTGCAAGAGGACGTGGTCGAGTTTAATTAATAGAGCCGGGTTTAAAAAGGGATTAGATAATTTATTGGGGATTAGGTCTAATAGCCAAGTGGGTTTAGGAGATGTAACTTCTTTCCGTCAGGAGCTGGGAGTGAACGACTGGGCATCATCATCATCATTTATTTCCAGCCGACCAGGCATGGCTCTCCCCATTGTGATCTATTGGGTACTCCTCCCAAGCGACTGAGATTGGTCGCCGTCAGAGACAGGATACTAGGTTCACTACTTATGAGCTGGGCCAGGAAGACAGCCCTTTCCCTCCACACCCCCCTGTGAGACGTGGTGATGTCCAAGGGTCCCAAAGGGTGGAGTCCTGTCAGAAAAGGGCATGACAGCCCATTTGCCACGCCCCCCTAATGAAACAGCCCCGCCCCCACAGAACATTGTGATATTTCTATATCCATTTTGGGTATTTGGTCCAGCCTTAGTTTAACCCACTCATTCCCTTTGGCCCAGCCATCCCATCCCCGTGACAGGGATTCTCTCTCCCTCTACTCCCCGCCCCCCTTTGAGTCCTTTCCCCACCTCTCTTCTTGGTATTTTCCAGGCGTGGCCACTATATGATTGGTCCGCCTCGCAGTCAGTGATATGTACGTGAACCAATCACAGAAGAAGAGGTGGTAACAAGCCCCGGCAGTCGGAAGAGTTCAAATCAGAAATGGGGGAGGAGGAGTAATAAACCAGTTCGAGTACTGACGTTAAGGGCTGGTGGTAGAGAGCCATGCCCAGCTCTGAAAAGCCCTTGTACTTACAGTTTCACATCTCATCGCTGCCTAGCTTCCTTAGGGAGCCCCTTCCCCCCTGCCCAAGCCACTATGGTATGCCCCGTTTCCTCACACTTGAGACGTTCTTTCTGCCAATCAGAACCGTCTGAGATTAGGATTGGTTGAGCCACGCCATGTGACAATGAACCGACTGCAGATCGGTGGGGGGTGGTGAAGGCACCGGGTGTTACTTGCTGCTACGGGAGCCGCGTGGTGTCGGGCACTCGCGCGTGCGCGGTCGCGTCTGTGGGGGAGGCGGTACGAGGCCCGCGGGGAAGGGGGCGTCCCCGGATGTTCCTCCGCCTTCGCGCGCAGGAGCTTGGCAACGAGAGTCCTCGGCCGTTACCGCCTCGGCGAGTCCCCGTGGGGCCGTCCCGCCGCCACTGCCCCCGTCATGCCCGGAAGGAACAAGGCGGCGTCCGCCAGCAGCCTGGACCTGCCCTCGAGGGAGCAGGAGGGGGACAGTAGCCGGGGCGCCAAGGCCCGAGCGCCCCAGGACGAGTCTGACGGTGAAGGAGGAGACCACGGGCCCAACCCTGGCCTGGGGGACCCTGAGATCGTCAAGTCCCCCAGTGACCCCAAGCAGTACAGGTGAGGGGCGGGGG
>QEPC01013865.1:10285262-10298114 GCA_003113815.1 Sphenodon punctatus | reverse complement strand
CCCCCCCCCCCCCCGTTAAGACCCCAAGCAGTACTGGAGAGTGGGGAAGTGACACCCCCCACCGGGGAAGGATGGGCAGGAGGAAGTTCTCCTTCCCCTTTTCCAGACCTGGGTGAGGAGAACAGGCTTATGGTGGGAAGGAAGGCTTTGTCCCCTGCTCTTGCACTGAGAGTTGTGCGATGGTTGAAGGTGAGTGGTCAGAATGAGCCTGATGAGACCTGGGAAGAAGGCCCCACACAGTTAGCAGAGAGGGGGAAGACACCACTCCATGCAGGACTGGGGAGGAAGACACGAATTTACTGCTGCACAGGCTCTTGGGTAGAGACAAGGGTGGGAGTGGGGGGCAGTTGCAGGTAACCTGAGCAGTAGATGTGTGGGCTGCCTGGGGTAAAGGAGGCTTCGGGTGGGTGTAAGACTAGGGCTGATCCAGAATAGTGCAGGTTGTAACTTCACAGGGCCTCATGGATTGGAGCAGGGGGAGGTGGTTGGGATCCAGGAATAAATTTGAAATGACAGCAATGAGTGTGAGAAGCACTGGTGTAAAACGTAGGCACAGAGTCCCTCAAGCAGCCCTCACTCTGCGGGGCTCCTGGCATTTCAGGAGCAATTCCCCCCACCATGTCGGACCATGAATCAACTAAAAAAAGCAATCTGTGTTATGTGTAATGTACAGGGCTGCAGTGCACAGACCCTCAGCCTCAAAAGGGGATGCTACGTTTAATTGAACACCAACAATTAATTACGGTCTCGTTTTCTTGTTTCTAATGGATAAGTCAGTGTGTGTCTGTCAAGCACTCCTGTGCTAGGAGGGGAGGGCTCTACTATTTTGTGCAGGGCACCAACTTCTCTGGATCTGAAAATGGGTAGGACTAGAACTCCAAGGAATCTGTTCTAGGTGTAGAGAACTCGGGGGCACAGAACCACTGAAAAATGACTGTCTGGAGAGACTTTGTCTAAGGATGTTTGTCTTTTCTCTTAGGATCTATTTCTGCCCCTATTATTTTTCAGGTCAAATATGAGGGAAACAGAATTATGGGGCTAGAATCCCACCTGCTTTTGGCTCACCGGGGGAGTTGAAATTAACATGCATTTAACTTGAACCATTCAGGTCGTTTCAGTAACTTGAAGTGGGATTGCATATGGAATTGAATTAGACACTTAAGTACCTTGGATTTTGGATTCCTGATTGCTTCTGGTTGAAGGAGCATAAGTGGCATTGGGAGTAGCCAGTTGAGGTGCAGTAGAACGGTGAAGAGAAACATTTAAAAGTGTGACTTGATGGGACTTGAGTGCTATAGTAAGGAATCTGAATTAGGTGGAGAAATGCTTTTTAAAAATAGCTTAAGTGGATTGCTATTTAGCACCAAGTGTAGTTTAACAAACTGAAATGCTATTGTCTGCTCTGTCCCTACTGGCTAACTCTTGTTCATTTATCAGTCTGTACTAGGTGATAAATGGTGTTTTAAAGGGGGTGAGTGTGTCAATAAAAAAACCCTCTCCTGGACTAGGTCCCATGAGCCAGCACAGTTCCTTTTGCTTGATGACAGAAGTGGGCACTCGTTAATAACCGCCTTTGGCAAGCCACTGCTTCCATGTGCCCCCTTACTGACAGCTGGATACAATGAGGGCAATCCAGCTCCGTACAAGTCAGTGGGAGTTTAGCCATTGACTTCAATGGGAGCTGGCTGGCGCCCAGTGGGTGTTTATAAATGAAATGATAGCCTGCTGGAGTCTGTGTCCAGTCCGTGCAGCCCCCACGCAGCCTCCAGTTATGGTTTAGCGTGTAGAGCTAATAACCGGGCAGATCCCTGTGCGTGTTTCATGTGCTTGTGGCAGCTGCCACCAGTGGCACCACTCAGCTCTTTCCCTGGCTCTGATTGAAAGGGGGGTGTCATAGCCAGGAAAGGTTTCTCCCCTGACAGCGATCTCCCTTTCCATCAGAAGCAGCGTTAGCGCGCTCTCTCATCTGACAGGCAGCTATGAGGGGAGAAATGGAGGAAGGACCTTCTCCAGAGGATTTGTGTTCACTCCTTTCTCTCCTTTTGGGAAGGAAACCGAGGGGAGTGAAAGAGCCACGTGGGTCGTCTGGAGGCGCCTTGCCCCTCCTTTCTAAACCGGGGAGAGGAGTGTGGGTGGAGAACCTCTGGAGAAGGTCCTTCCTGCACCCCCGACACATGAGCTGCTCTTGCAGCGGTTTGTTGGCTGAGAGTGCATTCACGCTCTTCTCTAGCAGCTGCCTTTCCGCTGAGAGCGCACTAGGCACAGCTCTGTGGTGCTGGCAGACCTGGATGCGGGTGAGGCTGTACGCAACCTGATTAACTAGACATGGCCACGTGGGTGGATATTAGCCTACACTGACCCACACGGTGGGTCCACAATGTTCCTGGATGACACCGTGAGCGGAGGCTGCGGGCTAACATCTGAAGAACACTTAATAGATGGGCAAGTGAACCCTCACCTGGTAGCTGCTCATGTGGGCTATGGTCTCATTTTCACCCAATGAGAGGCTTCTTTTAAAGGGCAGCCTGTGAGCTCACTCTCGGTGAATAGTAGAAATATTGTGCTGTCTTGAAAGAAGGTATTTTATGGGGAACGCTGGAGGTGAAACCTTCTGTATGAAGAATAAGGGTCTGTTTACCATTCGGAGTTAGAACATTATGTTGATGTATATTGTATGTTGTTGTTTTTATCTTTGTATTTATTGCCACGCAATTTGTTAAAGGGCTGTGCCCTGCAAATAAACTTCTTTATTATTTATCTGTATGAAGAATAAGGGAAGGGGAGTCATTAATCCTAAAGTGTCTCTTGCCCCAGACTTAATAACAAGAAGAAAACTGGTGTGTGCCTGGAAGGAAACTTGAGGAGCCAAGGGAACGTGGTAGGGAGAAGACTGAGCGGAAAGACGAGGCGACCATGTCAGGCAGGGAAGTGAGAGGGCCACTGGGTGTCTGTTTTCAGCCAGCAGTGATTATTGTAGTGCAAGTGGGTATCTTTCCCCCCTAAAGTCGCAAGTTCAATTAAAACCTCATTCTACAAAATCTCTTGCCTTGTAAATCAGTCTCATGACTCTTGAGGGTTGGCACGAGATGGGAATTTTTGTAACGCTGTTTCTGTTCCCTCCTTGCATTGCCTCATCGGCTCTTGCCACAATCCTTACTTCGCTTTTCTTCTTGTATTCCTGTCTTCTGGGAGGTGACGGCAGTAGAGGTGCCAGTTAGAAAATTATCATGGGGTATTTTCCCAGAAAAACTTTCCTTCCTTGTTTTGTATTTTTATGTAACCTGACAGCCCAAATCGTTGTTAATAATGATTTATTATTATTATTATTAAGATGCTGCAGGGGCATCTTGATCGTGTTGGTTTTCTTGATCCCTCTCAGTCAGGATTTTGACCGGGTCCTGGCACCAAGACTGTGCTTGTGGCTTTGGTAGATGATCAGTTCCGGGAACTGGGTCGTTCGACCCTGTTGATCCTATTAGATTGGTACCGTTGACCACGAGATGTTGGTGGCGTGCCTGCGGGACTGTGCAGGGGTGGGCGGGACTGTTTTTGAATGGTTCCGCTCATTCCTGACCGGAAGAACTCAGCGAGTGGTGCTCGGGGAATATTGTTCATCATACCGGGACACCTCGTGTGGAGTCCCGCAGGGTTCTGTTTTGTCCCCTCTCCTGTTCAACATGTACATGCAGTCACTCGGCGCGGTGATGGCGTGCGGTGCCGTCAATATGCTGATGACACCCAGCTGTACCTCTCTTTTTCAACAGCCCCAGGCCCGGCAGTCTCGGTGCTCACCTGGTGTCTGACGGCTGTGGGGGACTGGATGAGAGCAAACCGACTGAGGCTGAATCCTGACAAGATGGAGGTGGTGATGGTGGATAAGCCAATGGAGATGGCAGCCCCTGTCATTGACGGGGTCTGTCCTCTGTTGGTTTCCCAGGTTCGAAGTCTGGGGGTGCTCCTAGATGTGCAGTTCCACCTGACTATCCATGGAGAGGCTGTGGCGAGGAGTGCTTTTTGCCAACTACACCTGGTGTGACGGCTTCGGCTATCTGTCTCAAACTCTGACCTGGCTACCGTCATCCATGCTTTCATCATCTCCAGGTTGGACTATTGTAACATGCTCTATGTGGGGCTACCCATGGTGACGGCTCGGAAGTTGCAGCTGGTGCAGAATGCGGCGGCCCAGCTTTTGGTGGGGCTGGGCCGCTGGGAGCACATTACACTGGTGCTCCATTCTCTGCACTGGCTGCCAGTGGTTTTCCAGGCCCGATTCAAGGTGTTGGTATTGGCCTATAAAGCCCTAAACAGTCTAGGCCCTTCATATCTGTGGGACTGCCTCACCCCAGCCCCCCAGCTTTGGATCGGCCCCTGCGGTCATCCGGGGGCGCCTTGCTCGAGGTCTTCCGGGGGGCCACACAGGAGAGGGCATTTTCGGTGGCCGCACTGCGGCTGTGGAACTCCCTGCCGGTGGGGGCCCGGCTGGCCCCTGACCTCCCCTTGGTTCAACAAAGTTGTAAGACCTGGCTGTTCCACCAGGCGTTTGGTGAGGGTGATGGGTGGGCGGGGGTGGGTATCTGGTACTTCCTTTTAAAGTGTTTTTTCTATTTTATATGATGTGAGCTGCCCGACCAGGAGGGGTGGGATAATAAATGTTTAAAATAAATACAATATAAATATAAATGGTTTTTAATAATATCTTTTCATTTGCCTAACAGCCAGTAGCAAAATATCAAGTAAACAAGAAACTCTTCTAATGCTCAAAATCATGTTGTGGAACAGTTATGACTACCCTATATGGCATGCTAGTCTTGTATCTAGTAATAATAATAAATAAATGTATCATGCAAGGAAATGAGAATACATTCTCTCTACTTGTCTGTTTGCAAGTGTATGCCTCAACTCTGGGCACGCTTCTGAAGTTTGTGCTGATGGGAGTCCCATTGAAGTGTGGGATTTGTGCTCATGAGAAAACTCGACTAGAGGGCTAGTAGGAGCGTCAAACAGTTCAAAGGACGGTGCTGTCAGTCCGCCAGGATGTTACGTGCATCTTGCACCATCACCACTTTGATTTTGCGAAAGTCATTTTCTCTTTGTCTGACAGTGTTTTAGAGAAGCAGCTGGTGCATTTCTACAGCACCTTGCGTTCTTCGTACGTTACAACTCTTTCTTAGCTCAGCTTTTCAGAAACTCACTTGCAAAAACCTTGGGCCAGTCACATTATTCTCTCCTCCTAACCTACATCACAGGGTTGTTGTGAGGATTAAAAGTTGTGTTAATTAGTTCTATGTGAAGTGCTCCAAGTGCCATGGCGTGAGGGTGTGATATAAAAATAAAAATTATTATTATTAATAATATAGATGTAGAACTGAGGCTGAGACATGGTGACTTGCCCAAGGCCACCTAGCGAGTTCATGCTAAGACAGGATTTGAACCTTGGTCTCCCAGGTCCGAGTCGTGGCATCTTATCTGCTTAGCTCCCGTTAATCTCATCCATGGTACCTAAGCAGTTGAAAATATCTCTTAAAGCAAAAAGAACCCTAACTCTCCTCCATGACTAATAGCTCTCCTAGGTTGAAGCTTTAGCAAGTTATGCCATTAAGACATCCACTGCTTTTCTTCAAACATCACTGGAAGTAAAACTTCCAATGAACTTCCTAGTAAGCAAACAGAAGGCACCCTCTTACTTAGTTTCAGTGATGGACTTCCCTCATTGAGCAAAGCCTAGAACAGTCAGTAACTAGTGCTTGGTCCTGTGCTGATTACACTTCTCTCTCTCTTCACCTGTAACTAAAACAGAAAAGGGATGACGTGGCTCAGCTAGCCTCTTAATTTAACATGCTCTAACACTATTTTAGATTATCATCTTGATTTGCTGAAACTTAATCTTTCAACAGATGTCTCTGGCACTAACCTGTGTAAGTTGAAATGGTTTGACAGCTTATTAGGTAACATTTTCAGTAATCGCCAGGCGAATGGATAGTTTGCTAGTATTGTCATTCTGCCTGCTTATCTATAAGGCAAGCTAGTAGTAAGAGCCCTAGCAAGGAGAACAGTGACTTAATTCCAAAAGATGATAGAAGCAGTGGAGGGCACCCTGCATATTTGGTTATCAGCTGGAAGTGTGTTGCTTTTGGATTTATGAAAAAGGAGAAGCAGTTGGCTTTCAGAAGCACAGACCTCAGCTGATTTGGCTTACACTGCAGAGATATTCTGGAGCAACGCTGATTTGAAGCAGTAGAGGGCTTTGTCTTCTGACTTTATGGTCTGGGGTGGGATTTGAGTAAATGTAAGTTATGTAGTTTTATATTACATACATAATTGGTAATACATCAGACATTGCCCAAGTTGAACGTATGGTGCAACCTGAAAATAAACCTATATCCGTATCAATAAAATGTTACGGGAGTAGGGAGGGGAATACTGTAAAGCTTTTTTACTCCACACACTGTGTAAAGACTGTAACAGTGGCTAAAATCGTCAAAACAGTAAATGTTGTTTCTTGTTTCTCCTAACGAATGAAGGATGTTGACTGTGATCCTCCCTTCCCCTGCCCCCGTTCATGGGGAATAAAGTGAGGGAGCAACACTAGGCAACTGTGTACTTGGTTGGATAGCGAAAGCTGTAAAACAGATATGTGGGACATTTGGGCAAGGAGGTATAATTTGTGCGGTGCTGCAACAGCAAACAAAGTTGTGGTCATTTCATTATTTGCAGCAGATTAAAATTGTGGAGCAGAGAATGGATGTCTCCTTCGTTCATCATGTAGATGCAGCTGCACTTGGTCTTTCCATGTTTCTTTTAAAAAATACTAAAAGAACAAAACTAGTTTAGAGAACAGCACTAATTATCAGTCTGGAGAAATCAATTTATGAAAAAAAATGATAGCTTCAATCCTTCCAACTGCTCTGGGTGGATGGACTCCAGTGTTCACAGAGCTTATTGAAGGGAGCAGGCCTCCACATTGATGTACAGATCTGTTTGCTGATAGACAATGGCAAAGTTGCTGCTTAAGGCAGCTGGAATGGCTGTGATCTAGGTAAATTTTGACTTGAGGTGAAATTACTTCAGAAAGCGAGCACGCTCTGGGTGTTAGCAAGCGTAATGGTGACCCGCTTTGGCCCATGGGCCGCCATCGCATTTGTTGGAGCTCTGCCAGATGTTTGCTTGGCATTGCTCCTGGCTGTGGTAGTGGCTGGCCCAGGCTATGATCCTGGAGACCTCTGGGTTCACAGTCCCGGGCTACTGTCTTCCCAGTCGGCCCCGAACGGGCTACCGCAGACTCTGTTTGTTATAGCCTGCTGTGGCCCGGCCCAGATCGGGGCTGCCATGGCAGCCATCATAGGCTTGCCGCCCTCCCTGACAGCCTGGCCACTGGCATGTTGGTTGTGCTGGTGGACCCAATTTGGACCATGGTACCTGTGGATTCCCGGTCTGGATCGTGTTGCGACAGCGGCGCTGTGCCGTTACTTTTGTTAACACCCTTTCTTAAAAGCTTTTTTTTCTGGATTGGGCATGTAGCTCCTTATTCCCTGCCTCTTCTCCCCTTCCCCTCCCCAAAAGTCGAATGATAGTATCTGAGCATTCATTTTTCTCTCAAACACCTGTATTTTTTTTCTTTTCTGCTCTAAAATGATTAATCATGCTTAGCAGAGCATCTTCTGTTTTGATCTTGAGGAGGAGATTTAAGTCCAGGGTCCCAAATAAATGGTGGCAAGCATAAGAACTCATGAATCTTCTGTGATTGCTCAGAAATACTAATGGACAAACTAAAGTTAAAAAGGTTGATTAAAATCCCTGTGACTTCATAGGTACGTCATTCTACAAAATGGCTTGCGTGCCCTGCTGGTCTCGGATTTAAATAACATGGACGGCACCCCTTCTGTGATGTCTTCGGATGGGGAGGATGAGGACTCTGAGGAAGAAACCGATGAGGATGACGACTCTGGAGCAGAAATAGAAGATGACAAGGAGGGTTTTGACGATGACTATGATGATGCTGACGAGTGCGACAGCGACGAGGATCTTAATGACCCTGATAGTGACCTGGAAGAACTAACCGATAAAGATGAAGTCAAGAAGAGGGCTCGTACAGAAAAACAGGTGCGTGCGAATGCTTTAGCCTAGGAAATAGTTGAGCCGAGAGAGCCTGTCCTAGTGCCTTGCTGAGCAATGCTGTGACCGGCAACTAGGCTAGTCTTTCATTTCTGTGCGCACTTTCGTTAATCTCTCTCGATGATTGCAGAGTCCCCACCGGTGTGTTTGTGCCATGAGCTACTTTCTGTCTTGAGCCTGTCTGAGCCTTGTCCGTGCTGCTGCTCACCTAGGTGTAGCTTTCCCAGCTTAGTCTGCTTTCCCGATCCTGTTGCTGATTACAATAGGGGTGGGGGTGGGGGGTTGGGTTGTGGTACTTGGAGAACTGCTGACCTGTCTGATATGAGGCTAATGTTAGTTATGCACAGTGCAAGTCGCTTCTCATTTCCGTGGTTTTTTTTTTCCTAGTCTGCAGCTGCCCTGTGTGTCGGTGCGGGAAGTTTTTCTGACCCTGAAGATCTGCCTGGATTAGCACATTTTCTGGAACACAGTATGTATCTGGCTTACTCCATTAATCTCTACTTCAGTAGAAATTTGATACCATAGAGTTTTGAATTGAATGGTATTTTTACATAAACATGAAAGGAGTGTAATTCCAGAATGCAGAATTACCAAATCTGCCCCATTTCAGAAGTTTGGCGGAACAAGCAGAGGGCACAGACATCAGTGGTAGAAGCTTCCGTCTGAAAAACATCTACAGAGGTGTTAGGAAATAATGCACAAGAGGTAGCACGTGGCTTGCTATATAGTATATTCTTTAAATAAGAATAAAGAACACATTGGCCAAAAAGAAACTTTCAGTTCTCCCTAGTGTAGACAACATCTGCATTTCATCTTATTTTATTTTTTTCCAAAGTAAGTCTTTAGTTTAGCCCTCTCTCCTGTTTAATGGTTACAATGTCAGGGGAACGCGTGTATTTTCACAAGGATAGTTTGTGTCAGCCTTGGGTAAAAGGTACTGGGTGCTACTAGGTGGAGAGTTGGTAATCTAGGTCAAGCATGATTGAGCCCAAGTATGTTTTTATATTCTGGAGTTAGCTTTTATACGCTGTATTCTAAGTCTAATTTAATGTTATGGACCTGATCCTCCACTGCCTTGCATAGTCATTTGCTCCAGTGCAAAGTGAAGGTAAAATAGTGTTCTGATTTTGGAGTTCTTATAAATGTTTTGCATCTGATGTAAATGATTACCCCGATGCAAAGCACTGGGAAGCTGGAATGCCTGCCAGTAATTATTCTCCATCCCAAGTAATAGGTGTCGTCCTTGTGACAAGAATGAATAAATGTTTAGAATACTTGCCTTAATTTGGATTCTTTTGTCTTAGTGGTTTTTATGGGCAGCTCCAAATACCCTGATGAGAATGGGTTTGACGCCTTCCTGAAGAAGCACTGGGGCAGTGACAATGCTTCAACAGACTGCGAGCGGACAGTGTTCCAGTTTGACGTCCAGAGGAAATACTTCAAAGAAGCCCTGGATAGGTAACTTGATTGCTCTGAATCGGATATGAGCCGATTTTAAAACAGATTTATGTTTTGGGTACCCCCTGAAGAGATTTTATCCTTGTTTGCACTAGTTTAAAAAAATAGGTACATCTTTTGTTTGTATATGGTTAGCTGTGTTGGTGTTAAAAACAATCCAATAAACAAGCACAATACCCCTCCTCAACCTAATTTGCTGGTGTAGGTAAGACGTCTGTGTAACACTTCATGCATTTTCCTTAGTGTTAATCTAGCGTGGAGGAGACCATGACTTTTCCTTGTTATTTCCCTCTACCGTTTGAATAGTGTGTATTATGTTTTGAGTTTAATGTGGCTTATGCATATGCAGTGAGGGGAAGGATAGTCTTTATGTATCTAAAAATAACTTCTGAATTGCATTTTATAAACCTCTGTAGTTGTTTTTCTTCTGCCATTGGTAGTGTGTATTTCATTTATCAACTCCTTACTGGATCAGAGCACTCAGAATCTTTTTGTGACTAATAGCCCTTTTAAATAGGTACCCTCTAAAGATTTTTAAACTCTGATGTGGAGTATTCCCTTTGACTTGTAAATGTTGGTAAAATGTTTTCACGGAAGTAAAGACTTAAATGGAATTATTCACGTTGGTAGATTCAGGCATGTATATTATTGCAGAAGTGGATCTGTAGATTACATTGGGTGTTTTTACACACACGTTTCCCCTGCATGTTTGCTGTTACATCCTGAACTTTCTGTGTGTCTAAATCACTCACCCAGATCTTAAACATCAGGCTCTTTAAACCTTCTGCATAGAACTTCTCCCAGAACTTTTGTGTGTAAAAGAGTCTCCTGGTAAACTGCTTTGCTTCAGGCAGCTGGGGTCACTTGGTTTCCATGGCAGCCCCTCACATCTACAGCTGTGGCTACTTTAGACTGCCTTGGCAGTGTGTATGTGAAGAATGCATCTGGAACTTGTGGACTTGTAAGCCCAGAAGATTGAAAGACCAGCATTTTAAGGTGTGTGTAAAAATGCCCATTGTATCCTTGAATGGTGCAATGAACATGCTACACAAAGGTTTTTTTTTGTTTTTTTTTTAAACAAAAATTAAAATGAACTGTGCTAGGATGGATCGTAAACTTGGTCATACCAGGACACATAATAAAATGCCATCAGTTGTGGCCTGATTCCTGCTGTCAGGGAAATAAACAGTCTTCCTATGAGTGAGGGGAAAAGAGTATCTGGATAATGAAATTCACTTGGTTATAGAATGATGATCAAACTGTAATGGATGTTAAACCCTTATGCTTCAGGAGATAAGTCACCCATTTGCTTCCTGGCATGAAGAGGGTCTTTATTTATTATGGGGATGTTTGCGGCTTCCTCTGCTGCATCTGGTCCTGGACCCAGTTAATGACATAGCCCAGACTAGATGGCCACTGCTCTGATCTAGTAGGACACCTGAAGGCAGATAATCCTGTTTTCATCCACTAATTTGTTTTTTCTTCCCAGAGAATGGGAGAGGGGCCTTGTTTTTTGCTTTTGAGATAAAGAATGTCTGGTATCAACACGGCAAAGAGGAATGTGCTGTGTGTTCCCATCTTGCTGCAGTTCCCAGAGTTAAAATACTGACGATGGCTTGTCCTAAAGACAAGGTAAAGAGAGCCAGTGTGGTGTAATGGCTAAGTGAACAGTACTTGAACCAGGAGGTGGGTGCGTGGGGGAACCCTGGTTCAAGTCTCGCCTTAGCCAGAAACCCACTGGGTGACCTTGGGCCAGTCAGATTATTCTCTCAGTTTAACCTACCTCACAGCGCTGTTGAGGATTAAAATGTTGTTAGTTCTTTGTGAAGCGCTCTGAGTGCCGTGGTAGGGGGGGTTGCTATATAAAAATTAAAAATAAAGGTAGGGGTGATTGTAAAAGGTAATGTTTCTCCTGCCAGTGGAGAGGAAATGAAATTGGCCACTTCTTTGTTTTCAGGTGGGCACAGTTCTTCATTCACCCATTAATGATCAGGGATGCAATTGACCGGGAAGTCGAGGCTGTGCATAGTGGTAGGCCTTCTTTCCTGCTTATTTTCTGTTCTTTTCCTTCAGAAGGTTTGGTTTTGTCTGGTATGACAGGATTGCCAAGCTCGTCATGTGAGGCACTGACTTGAAATAAGCTGCTGCTTTCTGCAAATGCCGCCAACCTGTCCCATTTCTAGTACATCATACGCTGTAGTAAAAAATCATGGTGACTTTTTTTGATTGGACATGGGAACTTGAAATTCCTCTAGGGCATGAATGTGGCCCACAAAGACTGTTGAAAATGGTCACGTTTTGTAGAATAAAAAATAAATATGCAAAATGAGATGCAAGGAGGCTAAAGAGAATCTATTTTCTAAAATAATTCTTGGGGCATTTCAGAGTTAAAAATATGTTGACAAAGATCTCTTACCTTGTTTCTGAGCTCTAGACGCAGTTTATTTTTCCCTAATTTCTTTTACTTTGTATCTTTTTGGTTTTGAGAACTAATGGTGATCTGTGTACCTGACAGTGTTTCTACGCGTACTATATTGGGCCCCTTGGTTTACTGAGGGGCTGCGGTGTATGAAGCGGGCAGGCAGGAGGCTGGAGCGACGCTGGCGTCGGACTCGATCTGACTCCGACCGTCTTCTCCATAGGGCCCATTTGCGGTCCTATGTTGAGGCTATGAGGACGACAAGGAAGGAGTTCCTTGCTGTCCTCATAGTGTCTGCGAAGTCACGCCCGACGGAGCTGTTTCGGGTGTTGCGGGGGCTGGTTAGTCCGGCCTCCCTCTGCCTGGATGGGGACTTGTCCCAGGCCCGCTGTGAGGAGTTTGTCAACTATTTCGCAGACAAGATTGCTCGGATTCAGATCGACTTTGACATTGGATTAGGGGCTGTAGGGGAAGAGCGCGAGGTGACGGAAGTCCCATCTTGTCCAGCTTTGTGGGGGGAGTTTCAGGAAGTGACACCGGCCGATGCTGCGGATGTCTTGGGGTCAGTGAGGGCCACCTGTTGCGAACCTGATCCATGCCTGTCCTGGTTGGTGAAAGCCTCCAGGGAGACATTGGGGACGGTGCTGGTGAGGGTAGTGAACGTGTCCTTGCAGCAGGGGAGGCTGTCGCCTTTCCTCAAGGAGGCTGTGGTGTGCCCCCTGCTGAAGAAACCATCTTTGGACGTGGATGCACTCGCCAGTTACCGGCCTGTCTCTAACCTTCCCTTTTTAGGGAAGGTTATTGAGCGGGCGGTGGCACTCCAGCTCCAGTTGCATCTGGATAGCATTGGTTTCCTAGACCCT
>QEPC01013865.1:10264370-10275973 GCA_003113815.1 Sphenodon punctatus | reverse complement strand
CCCCCCCCCCGCCCCCCAATCTGCTTGGGTGCAGGAGCTAAGCGCTGCTGCTGCCGCCCACTCCCTCCCCTCAGCCTGGCCGGCGGTGTTTCTGGCCAGCCTGGCTGGGGAGAAGAAGGGCAGTGGCAGCACTTGGGCTCCTGCCAAGTAGGCCTTGTTGGGTTGGGTGGGGGTAAGTTGCCTCCTCAGCCCAGCAACTTACGTAGTATCGGCGGCAGCAGCAATAATTTATCTCGCCGGCTCTTTCTAGCCGTTTCCAAGCCTTGCCCAACAGGGCCTCCCAGGGCGGTGCGGCCGGATGACATCATCCAGCCCCACTGCCCTGGGAGGCCCTGTTGGGCAGGGCCACGAAGCAGGCAGGAGGCCAGCCCCGAGCAACTCACCCGGAAGCAGCAGCAGCAGCAGCTTCTCCGTCCAGCCCTCCTGCTCCATCCGGTCACTTATGGGGCCTCCCAGAGTGGCATGGCCAGATGACATAATCTGGCTATTATGCTGCCTTGGGAGACCCTGTCGAGAGGGTCTGGAAGCTGCCAGGAGGAGCAGGAAGGCTGGCCAGAGAAGCTGATGAGGGGAGGGGGGAGGCAATCCCCTGGCAGCTGGCCTGGCCCACTAGCAGGAGCCGTCGGCTTTTCTCTATTCCCCCCCCAAATGGACTCTCCTGCTCCACTCCTCCCCTGCGAATCACGGCCCCGCATTTGGCTCAGCCCTGATCATACCCCATTAGCAGATTAATACAGAAGGTTTTTTAAAATCGGAGCAGGGTTAAATTCCCCTTTTTCAGCTTATATCATCTTGTAGTATTGTCAGCTAAAGGTGGCACTTTTGATAATTGAAGCAGAATGCTTTAATGATTTGGGATTTTTGCATGAAATATATTTTGCTTGAATGCCTTTTGTTTGACTTATCAACTTTTCTGTGATGATTAAAATTTTAATATTTTAAAAACTTTTTCTAGGGTGAAACCAATTCACTATATTTCCTGGCTGGTAGGACATGAAGGCAAAGGCAGCGTTCTTTCTCTTCTAAGAAAAAAGTTAGTGTAATAACTGAGAGACTTTATTGGGTTTGTTTTTTAATGGAATGAAAGGAGAAATACAAATGATTGAGACACCTTACTTGGTCAGTCAAGCAGCAAGCCACCTCAGCTTTCAAGCAGTTTTCTTAGTTTGGTGCAGCCATATGACTTAAATCAGGGGTGGCCAAAAAGTAGCGCTCATGATCCACAGGTGGATCCCAAGCTAATCTCCAGTAGATCACTGTGACCAGCTGCTCCAAGATGGCGTCTGGGGAGGAGAGCAAGACTGGAGCCCCAGGGAGCCTCTCTGGAGAGATGGGCTAGGAGAGCTCTTCAGAGTGGGAGGGGAGGGTTCTCTGAGGGGAGGGCTCTGTCCTGTCTGCTCCTCAGACCAGTTGTTGAGGTGGCCTTGAGCTGGGAGCAGGCAGGGTTTGGCCTGATGTGTTGGGAGCCAGTGATGGGAGATTACCTGAGGTTGATGCCTGGCTCAAGTGGCTCGTGTGCATAAATTGCCCCCCCGACTAACCTGAACTGGATAACCTGAAACTAGACGACTCAGTGTCTAGAATATCAAATAAACGCCGCCCTTCCTCTAAAAATTCAATTATTGGAGAACCACATTTGAATTACATTGGCTGAAAATTTATATATGGAATAACATTAATTGAGGGGCCAAATGTGGTAAAATCTCAGTCTTAAAACCTCCAAAGGCTAAACAGAATTCATATTTCATCCACAGACTTAACATAACAAATTAGACTAGCTGACGTGTGCTGCTGGTGACTTGTCATCAAGGGGTGACGTTTTAAAGAAGTATTTGGCTTCAGATGGGATAAATCCCCAGGCGTACTTGCTAGAATGCCCTAGCAGTTTCGTCTTGTGTGAATTTTGTAGAGCTTTGCTTTGTAACTAGTAAAATTTTGTTTTGGACTCACTTTGAAAGTACTTACAGCAATCTTTCAAAAGGCAGATCAAAATAAACAGAATGATATTTTAATGATAACGAAAATTGAAAAATGTTTTTAACACTAGTAAGTAGTGGTGTGTCTCTCTCTCTAATAGATGCTGGGCTCTTGCGTTATACGGAGGAAATGGGGAGACGGGATTTGAACAGAACTCCACCTACTCTGTCTTCAGCATTTCAGTGACTTTGACAGATGACGGTTTCAAGCATTTCTATGAGGTAAAATCTGCTCCTGCATTGGATTTCTTACCCTTTTCCTAAATCCAAATGTCTAAGAAGCTTATAGCTTGGACTTTCTGTTTTTAGGTTGCTCATGTTGTGTTCCAGTATTTGAAAATGTTGCAGAAAATAGGCCCAGATAAAAGGTAACTGGAACTTTTTTTTAATTTTTTTTTTTAATTGAATTTTCCTTATCAACCAACTAACTAGTATTTAGCACTTTCCAACATTCTACATTGTTTACAACTTTTCAATAAACATCCCCCACAACCCTTCCCACCCCCCGTGCTTGGCTTTGTTCCTCATCTTTTAACCAAAGGCCGAGAGTAGTCCTTCCATTTAAAGGCCACATAGTTCTTATAGTTTCAGCAAATGAGTGACCTTGCGCTCCCCGCCAATCTCTTGTAGTACCTCGATGAATGGTTTCCATTTGCTTCGAAAAGCATCTGTATCCCCTTTTAGTTCCGCTAACACTTTCTCCATTGTCATGTTTCTCCAGAGTCTATCCTCCCAATCCTTTCGTAACGTATTGGTTTCTCCTTTCCAGTTCTTTGCGATTGCCGAGAAGCCCGCCACCAAACATTCCCTTACAATTTTCCAGTTTTCTTGCGTATGTGCTATAGAGTGACCCAGTATGGCCACCTCAGGTTTAAACGGTAAATTAACTCCAGACATTTTCACTATGAATTTCCATATCTCCCTCCAGAACTCCTGGGACAAAACCAACAATGATGCATCAGATTGCCTTGATTGTCCCAACCCCTCCGGCATTTATCAGATACACTTTTGTCCCAATGCTTTGCTCTTTCCAGGGTTATATAATATCTGTTGAATATCTTTAAAATTGTGTCCTGAGAATCTAATGAATGGTACTGAACTTTGTTTCAATTAAGTGATGTGAGTGATGACGTGAAAAATATTCCTGGGCTTTCTATTAGTATTGTTAGGCCTTCTTCAACCTGAATAGATGCAGTGAGTTAGTGGCAGAAAATGCAGCTTTGGAGGTCACTCGCTGTCTTAAAGGGCAATACAAAAAGTGGTGAAATTGATATTTAAATGCTTGAAGGTTCTTGTCTTAAAATGTGACTTGTGTATTTTTATAGCACACTTATGACCATGTGTCAGGTCCCTATGGATGTATGAAGTTGTTATCCCAGTAGAGAAACTGCTTTGAATTCTTGCTGTGCGATAACTTTCCTAGACACTGATTGATGAGTTCCATGATAAATGGTTGTGGGTGAGAAATTGAGACCTTTTTTGTTTCCCACCTACAGAGTATGGGAAGAGATCCAGAAGATCGAAGCAAATGAATTTCATTATGAAGAACAGGTATTATTTAGTTCTCATCTAATGGGTATGGATATGGTGAGCTATAAACGTTAAAATGTTTGTGTGGGAGGAGCGTTGCATAGGACTGCAGCTTCGTGAAACTTTGAAAACAAATGAAGATAGCAGGGATGAGAATTTGAGCATTACAAATTCGTCTTCTCAGCTGGGAAATGTAGTTGTCCTTTCACCTATAACTGTCAATAAGCATCTCCCAAGAAAGGTTCTTCTGTTGTGTTCCCTCTGTCCCTCTCCCCAACTTTAGGCTTTAAATACTGATTTTCCTTTGTCTTTCAATTTCGGTGTTTGTGTTGTGCATATCACTGGCACAACACAAATACCGATTTTACTTTTAAAAAGTATTTCTGTATATTCCCACTTGTGGAATGCACCCAACACCGCTAAAGTTCTGGAAGCTCTTAAGAAGCCGGGCCTGTTGAAATGATCCAAGTGTCCCCGTGGGATATCAGATACTCAGAGCTTGAGGCTATAGTAGACCTTAGCTTTTTTTCTATCTCTGCTTAGTCACAGGGGTGTCTTGCTATGAGCTGGAGAGGTTTTGTTTCTGTCCCCTCCCATGTTATAATGTGTTACGTGTTAAGCTTAGCTACTCTGTGTAGGTTTTTCTGCTTTTGTACAACTTAGATTTGTGGATTATCTCTGACTCGATTCCTTGTTATCGTATCCAAATCCGACCTTAAGGCAGTGATTCCCAACCTGGGGGGCGAGTCACTCCGGTGCAGTTCGCCGGTTAATCCCAGGGGTGGCGTGTGACTGGTAGAAGTCAGGACCAGGAGGGAGCAGTTGTCTCCCAGAGGGCTGCACGGGCACAGACTCTTCTCTCCGTATTCCCCTCATCCCCAGAAGAGTCCGTGCTGTAGTGGTAGCTGCTGCTAGAAGAAGCAAAGGAACTCCTTTGTCCTGCTCCTGCCGTGCCCATGCTGAGACTACTCAGTACACAGCAGCTCCGCAGGGAGTGTAGGAGAGGCACCTTAGAATGAAGTTTGGAAGCTGCTGCCTTAAGGATTGGATTTAAGTAGTGTACCTCAGTGTTCTTGAAATACAATGTGTATATCTACTCCGATCTGCCTTGAGGAGCCTAGTTATTCCCCACAGCGGTTCAGTTTACTGGTCATTGAATCCATCTTGTGTCAGGGTTCTTGTTCCTCTAATAACTGGATGGTGAGCTCTTTGGTTCTGGGATGGCTTCTCTACAGTGCCCGGAACAATTAAGACCACGATCCTTGATTTTGCAGCCTTGAGCGCAACAACCATACAAGTCAAAGTGAAGAAACTTAAATTTGAGACCAGGAGCAAAGATTTTGTTTGACACTTCCACTAGCTAATACAGTTGACAGCTTGAAGAGATTCAAACAGCTGCTACTTGGGAATGCAAAGCCTTACAAAGATGGTATCTTGAGATGTTTCCTTGCTAGGCATAGACAAAACAATAGCTTCAACCATCAGTGTTTCATCCTAAGGATGGTTCCACCTAATGTTTCAGGGTGAGGAGAAGTTAACTGGCTTTGTGCTCCATGGGGAAGACCTTGGTTTATGCATCAGACTTGCATTTGAAAACCCAGGCTCAACAAGATGGATCAGGCACCGAGTTGAGATCAGCAAAATATGTCTGTACCTTCGCTGATACGTGAAACCTACTTAAATTTCTTTACAGACTGATCCAGTTGATTATGTGGAAAGCCTGTGTGAAAACATGCAGCTGTATCCCAAGGAGGACTTCCTGACCGGAGACCAGCTTCTGTTTGAATACGAGCCGGAAGTAAGTAGCCTCGAGGGTTCTGAAGGGGGTGTGTTTGAGATGAAGTGATTGAAGGGGTACAAGAAATTCAGAGGTAGAATCAGGGAGGGAGGGACCTTGGGGGGTCCCCATATACATCCCCGTACATTGGAAGCATTTTTGCAACCCCTTTTCAGTTTGTCGCTCCCTCTCTTCCTCTGCCCCTTTCCACCCTCATATCACCCTCACCTCTCTGTCCTCCTTGCCACACCATTATTTTGGAGATTCCCTCTAGCTCAGCAAGACTGTGGAGCTAGCTGTTTGCTAGCTCAGGTTTCTCTCATGCCTCGTTCCCAAACAACTTCTGTACTCCTCCTGTCCTGCAACTCTTCCGCTGTGCCACCTTCCACATTTCTGTTGCTGCTGTTCTAACTCCCCTAGTTCAGAGCAGCTGTGTGGGAGGAGCTCTAAAATGGAACCAGCTTGTGTACTCCCAAAAAGTGAATTTTGATTGGTGGCTGCAGCCCAGTTGAAATTTGTGTTGCAGTGAGTGGAGCTATTACCATTTGGAAAGTTCCCTGTAGCTCAACCAGACTAAACGGGTGCAGCAGTTGCCTCCCCCTTCCCAGTCCTGCCCCCTGTTTAGAAAACTACTGACCTAGATCATGGCTGATCATCCAGAAAATAAATCCCCTGGTTTAGGAGTTTCTTCTGCCACCTTGTGTCTCCTACACTTCTTTTTTATTTTTTATTTTTTCCCCCCCCCCAATATTTTTATTGTGTTTTTCAAAATTTTGCACATGTCAGTACATCTTTATCATGGTTTTTGATTAGGGCCTGTCTCCTACACTTCTTCACATTCATTTTAAGGGGTGGCATAAACTTCACAACTGCACAGGAATTGTTGGCGGTGCAGTTTATTCCTTATTCTTNTAATGAAGCTAGCCCTGTTTTAATATTGTATTGAGTGTTTTAAATTGTTTTTATTGTATTTTATTGTTAGCCACCCCGGGCTGCATGGCAGGAGGGGTGGGATACAAATTTATTAAATAAATAAACTCGAGCTAAGATGGGGCCACATTCTCAAGGTAGACTGACAATATTTGGTGTTTCTAATCCATGGCCGAGATTATATTTATCACACATCTTGCATACGACTACATTGCTGTTGGCCAATGCAATCTTGACTGATTCTGGTTCGTTTGTTTTTTCCCCTTGTGGTTAGAGACATCCGTCTCCTAATTTTGGAGCATGGCAGATGGTCTATGATTGACAAGTACGAGACTTTGATGAAGGGCCTTTCCATAGAGTCTCTGTCCTCATTCGTGAAGGCTTTCAAATCCCAGCTGTTCGTGGAGGGGCTGGTGCAAGGGAACTTCACGGGAAGAGTGAGTGCTAATCGGAGCCGTTGAAGCTGTTTCAGTGGGGTTCTCACGAGGCCGTGGTGTTGGTGCAAACCTGTTTGTAACTCTTATCAGCTGATGGCAACAAGCATGGAGCAGTCTCCCCCCTCGAGTTCGTACAGCTGGGATGTGCTACCACTAGCACGGCTACAACGGGGGGCGTTTTCATTCACTTGGGAGGAGCAGCCAATGGGTCATAGTGGAGCGATTCGTTTTCCCTGCGGTTCAGTCCCAGCTCCGGACACTCGAGGTTACATCCCGCAACCTGCTTGGCTAACAGCCATTAACGGACCTACCCTCCCACAACTTACTCAGTCTTTTTTTTTTCCCTTCCCCCCGCCCCCCCAATATTTTTATTGTGTTTTTCAAAATTTTGCACATGTCAGTACATCTTTATCATGGTTTTTGATTAGGGCCTGTCTCCTACACTTCTTCACATTCATTTTAAGGGGTGGCATAAACTTCACAACTGCACAGGAATTGTTGGCGGTGCAGTTTATTCCTTATTCTTCTATAGGTCATTGCAGATGCCCTTAACCAGCTCACTCCACAAAGAGCCAACCTTATTCTGTTGTCTGCTGCCAATGAAGGAAAATGTCATCTGAAGGAGAGATGGTTTGGGACGCAATACAGCGTAGAAGGTAACATTAAAGTTACCCCCTCAAGGCTTAAAGGTTCAAGTGCTGAGGGCTGGGCAGCGTGAAGTGTGCAACTAGGCTGGAGGCTGAAGTGTGAACACTGGTCCTGACCATGTTACGGGTTCATAGCAATGCTGGGTGCCTTGTTTTTATAGCTACCTGTTCTGGGCACGACACACATCTGGCCTTTGGCTAGGGAGGTCCTTCTACAGGGCCCTTTTTGATGGGCCATGCCTGGGACAGATTTCCTAGTGAGCCTTTCCATTCAGCGACTCCAAATGGTTAATTGCTAAAGAGAGAACAGGTTGGGTGGGGGATTAGCAGGAACTAAAGATGAAAATAAACCAGACAAAAGCCCGCATTAGCTGCCACCAGGTGGGTGTTCACCTGCCTGTCCATTGGGTGTTCGCCATATGCGTGCCCACAGCCCCTGCTCGCTCCCCACTCAGTGTCATCCAAGAACATTGCGGGCCCACCGTGCATGCCCAGGCATCCACCCCCCTGTCGATTGGTTTCACCCACATCTAGGTCTGTCAGCACCGAGCACAGCTTGCTGGAGAGCGATCAGCTGTGAAGCAGCTGCACGAGGAGAGAGCGTTGGGTGGGGGTGGCAAGAGATGGTCGTTCTTGCACCGCCACACTTGCGTCTCCCTTCTTGCAGCCCCTTCACACCTGATCGTTCTCTCTTGGCTTCCCAAGTGCACACACTCCTCCTGCAGCTACTTCACAGCTGCTCACTGTGCTTGGGTGGCTGCGAGAGAGCGGTCAGCTGTGAAGCGGCTGCAGGAAGAGAGTAGAGAGCGGGGGTGCAGGCAAGGTCTTCTCTTCTTGCAGCCGCCCAAGCATGTGAGCACTGCTGCAAGAGGGAGAGTGTGATAGAAAAGGGGGTCACGGACAGGGAAGAAGCCTTCTCTGCCTGTGACCCTCCCCCCCTTTCCCATCAGAGCCATGGTCGGGGAGATGGAAAGTGCTGAGTGGCGCCACCTGTGGCAGCTATCACAAGCACATGCGTTGATTAGCTCTACGTGCTGAAACCTGGGGGGGGGGGGGCTGCACAGACCGAACACGCACTCCAGCGGGCTATTGGCTTGTTTATCTAAACCTCCTAAGAGACTGCCTGGGGATGTGTGGGACGTTGGATTGCTCGTTCTATAGTAACTCAAGGATCTGCACCTACTTGAGCAATTTAAAGACATGGTGGTTGGTTGTTAGCCTTGCTGAGCCGTGTTGAGAGAGGGATTGGGAGGAGAAGGCGAAGGCAAGTTAGGTTTTGGCAAGTGTTCCAGTCACGGGTGGGGAGAGGCGTCTTGGCCCAGCAGCTGTTGCTGCTAGCAGGCTAATGCCACGTTCCTTCATGTTCACAGACGTTGAGCAGTACTGGAGCGATTTATGGGCCAGTGACTTTGTTTTAAACGAGGACTTGCATCTGCCTGAAGAAAATCGATACATAGGTGAGTGAAACGTGAGTAACCTCTTTGGCTGGGTGGGACTTCCCTTGCCCCAGCACGCTCACTCGGGGGCTGGGTGGGATGCCCTAGACGAGTCGGCTTCCACCACGACGCGCACTCCCGTTCATGTGGCCTGTTGGGGCTTCCCAGTCTCCCCGTTAAGGAGGCTTGTTTCGGGGGGTTTTCAGAGCAGGTACAGACACTCTTGGGTGGGCTGTGGGGCAGAGCACTCTGTCCTCAACCCCCCTCCTCCCCCCGAGTGCTCGCGGTGGGAGGGCTCCTCTCTCCTGCGTAGCGCTCCTGGCCTGGGGAACTTCTAAAAGAAAACTTGTAAGCACCCCATAATTGGGGGGGAGGTTCCCTACTCCTGCTTTATGTGAACGTTGTTTTTTAAATTATTCCTGTTAAAATAGAAAGGAAAATATAGAAATGTTTCAAAGCTTTTATTAAAGCCTACTTGTTAAAAATCTAAATTTAGGTCCAAATTTGAGGCAGGGTAGTGTACTCCGAAATAGCACGTATTACAACCTAAGAGCCTGGTTTATTGAGAGGGATCGTTTTAGCAGTAATCCTGCTCTTCAGGGGAAAATAAATAATTAAAGGAACCCCTCCTTAAATTACCCCCTTGATTTTCTTTGTCAGCAGCAAATGCGTGTAAAGTAGCTGTACCTAAAAGGTGGACGTTTTGCAAGTGCAAAACATCTGCAGACTTCAGAGTTAGTACTGGGTATGAGGCAACGTTCTCGTGTGAGAGCTGCATTTGTGATTGCACGGAGGGACGTGTGTTCCCAGATTTACTGTAGGGATGGAAGAGAGTCAGTGTGCTTTGTTTTGTGCTAATGCCAGAAGATTGCACACACGGTAACCTTGTTGCTTTTTGTATTTTAGCAACCGACTTTGCTCTGAAGGCTCCGGACAGTCCTGAGACAGAGTATCCAGTCAAAACACTGAGCACGCAGCAAGGCTGCCTGTGGTATAAAAAGGATGACAAATTCAAAATCCCGAAAGGTAACACTGCAGGTTTTCCTGACATGTCCAGAGAAAAGCAAATCTGCATGTGACGTTGGCCGTCTTAACTAGGCACTGGAAACTTGTTTAGAATTTGGACTTAGGGTTTTTTTAACAAGCCGTCCCAAGCACATTTCTCTTGCTAAGCAGCCATTCCCTGTTTCTCAACTCTCACATTTTCATCTTGTTGCTGTCCTGATTTTAGAAGGTGACGTGTTAAGGACGTGCTGCCCTACTCCAGGGCAGAGAGCAGGATTTTAGTATGGGGTATTTTAAAAATATAGCTAGAAAGCCCAACTCAAGCACGTGATGATAGTAATATTTTATCCTTGTATCGTGGTGGTGTCTAGAAGCCTCGGTCAGGGATAAGAAAGAATTGATTTGAAATAGCGGATGCAGGTGACAAAATTACTTGTGTTTTGAAGCATAGCTGTTTCTCTTTCAGCATATATTCGTTTCCATCTGATCTCTCCACTGATACAGCAGTCTGCGGAAAAGTAAGGGCAACTATTTTGCATTCTACCCTTTTGAATAGTTCTAATCTGGTGCAAAAACACTTTGACATGGTAGTCTTTTGGACTCTGCATGGAGAATCACAGCTATGTTAAATGTATACATTGTCTAGGAGCAAATTCCATGTAGAATAAAAAATGCTGTGGCTTGGGGGTCTGATTTAAGCCTAAAGTATCTCTTGGGTATCCCGTGAAATAGCTTGATTCCTATTGGATGGTCTTTTTGTGTATAAGTCAATGGTAAAAGTATGTATTTCAATGGAGCCAGGATTTCATCTGCCTTTGTTCTTGTTTCTCTCTTCTCGTTGGGTCCCCTTTTCCACCCCGTTCCCTGCTGCAGCGTGGTTCTTTTTGATACGTTCCTGAATATCCTTGCACACAACCTTGCCGAGCCTGCATACGAAGCTGATGTTGCTCAACTGGAATACAAGCTGGTGGCTGGAGAGCACGGTTTGATCATTCGAGTGAAAGGATTCAACCATAAACTACCTGTAACTACTAGCAATGCTTCTGTTATTAACCAAGCCTATTATTTAACTGCATAGGATAGAATTTACTTTAGGATACTTCTTGGCAAATTTCTGTCCTATTCAGCAAAAACAGGCTGGAAAACAGAATATCTTTTTTTTTTTTTTTTCCCCCAGCTACTATTTCAGCTCATCATTGACCACTTGGCTGACTTCAGTTTTACTCCGGCAGTTTTTGAGATGATAATAGAACAGCTGAAAAAGACTTACTTCAACGTCCTTATCAAAGCAGAGACACTGGCCAAGTGAGTGTGTTGAGGGGGCTCAATCGGATTGGATTGGCTCCCAGAATTCAATGTGGTGACGTCTCTGCACTCGGGCAATGGCATGAGTTGCTTCTCTTTAAATGAGAGGTTGCAGCATGGCACAGCGCAGCCTCATTCTAACGTCCTTTTAGGATTCAATTGGAACATGGTGTGATGCATGGATGTTGCTGGCGTCGGACTCGATCTGACTCCGACCGTCTTCTCCATAGGGCCCATTTGCGGTTCTATGTTGAGGCTGTGAGGACGGCAAGGAAGGAGTTCCTTGCTATCCTCATAGCGTCTGCGAAGTCACGCCCGGCGGAGCTGTTCCGGGTGGTGTGGGGGCTGGTTGGTCCGGCCTCCCTCCGCCTTTATGGGGACTTGTCCCAAGCCCGCTGTGAGCAGTTTAACTACTTTGCAGACAAGATTGCTCGGATTCAGACCGACTTTGACGCTGGATTTGGGGCAGTAGGGGAAGAGCACGAGGGGACAGAGGCCCCATCCGGTCCAGCTTTGTGGGGGGAGTTTCAGGAAGTGATGCCGGCTGATGTCCTGGGGTC
>QEPC01013865.1:10242548-10260323 GCA_003113815.1 Sphenodon punctatus | reverse complement strand
CTATAAAATCTTGAGTGGTGTCGAACGAGTAGATAGGGAACGTTTATTTACCTTCACATAGTACTAGAACTAGGGGGCGGTCCATGAAACTAACAGGTGACAGATTGAAAAGAAAAGGAAGTATTTTTTCACTCAACGCAGTTAAATTATGGAATTTGTTGCCATAGGAGATTGTCAGGGCCAATAGTATGGCTGGGTTTAAAAAAGGACTGGGTAAGTTCTTGGAAAATAGGTCCTTTAACGGCTATTAGCCAAGTAGATGACGAGATGGGACTGTCAGGAGCAGGGAGTGCTTGCCCATTGTGACGGCTGCTACTTCTCCCATGCGACCAAAATTGGCCACTGTCAAGAGACCAGGATGCTGGGCTTGATGGCCCATTGGTCTGACTCAGTATGGTGCTGCTTATGTTCTTACGCTTGTAAAAGCAGGGCTATTGCATATTTTGTCGCACACGCAATGACTTTGCATATTGTTGTGTGCCTGGTGACACGTTGCTAGACCACTGACCCATCTAGTCTAGTATCCTATTTCCACCATGTCCATCACCAAGGGGAAATGTACCAAAACCAGGGCGCATATAGAGTGCCCCTTCTCCTGTCATTCAGTCCCAGTATTCACAGAGATTGTCTTGGTTAAGCACCGGCAATTGATACCGGTGCACTTCGAATTAATTTGTTTGGCCTCAGGGCTGTCCAGCCTCCTTGGCACCAAATTGAGGGGAAGGAGATGAGTCCTGGGCAGTGGGATTTTATAGGAAGCTGAAGGGTTGGCCATGGCCAAGATAGAATCTTGGTTGAAAATGTGTTTTTGCTTTAAGTGCCGTAGCTGGATAGTTAATTCAGGCATGCTATGGGCTCCTGCAGCACTTTGCTATCAGCGCTGCCTCTCTAAGGGCTGGCCTGCTCCTCCCTAACATTAGCCGCCTGACAAGCAAGGAGAGGTGCTTACTTAATACAACTTTCCCTCGCTTGATGTCTTGCCCTTTCTAAGAGGCTACAAACTACCAAGCCACAGAGTGGGACTGTTTCCTCCCATGCTCGATGTAGCAGTGACCTGCTAGGGATTCAAGGGTCATCCTCTACCCCCCATACTATCCACATTTGGCAATCAGGGAGAACTGGGTGCGTCAGGATTTATTATATTTAAATCTCATCCTTCTAAGATTCAGGACAGGTTACAGCAGAAAAACACATACAAGAATAAAGTGCATTAAAAAAAATAATAATTCCTACCCCAAATCTCTATTCGGGATGAGAATTCCATTGTCCTAAATGCAACTATTCATTCAGCCTTTTCTCTCTTAGGAATCAAAGGATTTTCTGAATTGCGTTGTTCAGTGAGTATCTCATATTGACTATTTTATCTTTAATGTTTTGGAAACATATAGTGAGGTTACAAGTCTTGATTAATCCCTGTTCTTTGGGAGATGGGTGCACAAGTGTAGCTTACACAATTAAACTTTGTCATTCTCCTTTTCCGTGTTATGGGGAAATGCTGATTTTTTGGAGTGCGGGACTGATAGCTTATTATGTAACGTACCTGGTGCTTTATAATCATCGGCTATGAACAAGTCCATGCCTCAGCAGGCTTACAATCTAGGATCTATAATCCTAGGTTTAAATAGGATGTGGTTTTGGTTTGGGGGCTGGGATGCCAGTTTGATGATTTGCCATCTGTCATAAAGGTTAAGGAATGGATTACGTGTCTGATATTGTTCTGTTTGGACTCTCTTCAGAAAACTGCAATTCCTTCCCCTTGTACATCCCTGCCCAGTTCAATTCCGGGTAATGGACCTGCCAAACATTCACCTACTGTGCAAAGTAAAAACCCTTAACAAAGGCGACGCAAACTCAGAAGTGACTGTCTACTATCAGGTAGAGTGTTAAACGGGCTACACTCACGTCTTCCGTGCACAGGCTTACTGTTGCTTGTATTAATGGCCCTTCTGAGCCAAACTCTAGGAATTTTGCCTAGCCATTATTTCATAGACATGCTCATAAACCTAATGCACATGAGTCAGATGAAGTCCTAGCCTGTTTGTATAAGGTTTCTAGACCTGGCCCCCGTCACAGGCATCTCCTGTTTACCTTTTAAGACTGCCACCTTTCCAGCTGCTTGACTTGGGGAAATGGGGAATGCTCTCTTGAAGTCTCTAGAGGTGAGATGGCTTATCTGTCTAAAGGATGGGCTCTAGCTCAGTCCGAAGTCCCAAGCCTGGTGCAGGCTAGAGTGTTTGGCTGCTGCGTTAATCCCAGATGTAAGAGACGGAGACAGTAGTTCAGATGAAATATTTTATTAGATGAGAGTGCAGGCTTTTGGGCGCACAGGGGCTCTTGCTCTGGCATGTAAAGCATTAGAACTACAAGCTGAGCAAGTACAAGACGGGGGTAAATAGGATGTCCATGCTTAAAGCAGGGATTGTTGGGTGGGATTCCGTATCGGGCAGGACAGCAAACTCGTATCCTAACAGACTTTCCTAGTCTGGAGATGGAAGAACCCAATTGCCTCAAGATTGACTTTCTGCTTGTACAGTGGCCCTCTGCCAAGGGCACCCCTTGCCGTCCCGCTTCAGGAATGGGTTAAGGATTGGCGAGAGGCCAGTGCAGGCATTGCCCCTAATATCTTTTTCTCTTGCCTGTAGCTGTTAGATACTGAATTTAACTTTTTCTTTTATTTAATGTTAGTCTGGTGCTAGGAATTTAAGAGAATACACACTCATGGAACTACTTGTGGTGAGTTTGGATTCATTCTTAGCATGCATCCCAAGTAACACTATATGTATTCTGCCCATGGAATTGTCTGCTGATAAATAATATTTATACAGCGTAAGCAACGTGCCTGACACTTGCACAGTCATTAGTAACAGACAGATCCCTGCCCCCTAGGCACTTCCAGTCAAGGACCAGACGGAGAGATGGGGAAATAGTCATCAAGTTAAGTTGTAGGTGCACGTGCTTAGCTGAGTTACAGGAGGAGGAGGAGACCCCGAGTGACAGGACAGTAGAAGAAGCATCAGTGAGCAGTCTGTGGGGTGGGGAGCTAGGGAAAGCCTGATGAAAGAGAGAGGGTTTTAGGAGGGATTTGAAGGCCAGTGGGGAGGAAGCGGGTGATGGCAGAGGAGCAGTAGGTGCAGTATCCACCCCTGGAAACACACTGTCCTGCTCAGATCTCTTTTCCCCTTGGTATGGGCGGAGCTGCTGTGTGTGGGTGGGGAGGCAGAGGGCTCCAGCCAGCTGCTTTCCCTTTGGGACTTGTTTTCTTGAAAACACATTAATATTACTAAGGATCAAACCTCAATGGTAAACAGTAAGTGTTGCAGGTTTGATGGTTGCCTAATTTCTTTCAAGGAAAAGGAGGATCATGCATTAGGGGTCAGTGGCTTTCCAGTGTTTGGGTCATTCTTTTTGTATTAGGTCTTCTGTGGGTAGGATTTCAGCTGCTGTAAGTTGATTGAATTTGTGCTGAATTTCAGATGCACATGGAGGAGCCTTGCTTTGACTTCCTGCGAACCAAGCAAACCCTTGGGTGAGTTCCCCCTGAGGGGTATGGGGCCTATTTAGTTGCTCTGTAGGACATCGGTTAGCTGCATTTCCTTTCTTTAGTGTAACTGTCTGACACCTAAATGAGCAGGTTCCTTACCCAGAAAAGCGATCACATTACCAGCAGGAAAAATCAATGCAGTCAGCATAGGCTTGACATCTTTGGCGAGAGTCCCAGAAAAGGAAACTCTTTCCATGTAACAGCTCTGCCTAGCAGAGTCTCTCCTACAATGACTGACGGAAGCCTGTTCGTTCAGCCCGCTCAAAATCCAGCCCTGTCACCCGTGAGTGAAATCACGGCAGAAATGGGCTTATGACATTAAAAATCCCACGCGCATGAGCAGAGCTTCTCATGACCCCGCTATGATTTTCAGCTCACAGCAGTTCCCCACCTCCCGTCTCGTGCGCAAGCGGCCGAAGCTGCCATCTTGCCTTGACCAAACCTGAAATCTAAATGACGTGGATCTCGGTTCAGTAGCTACAAACGTTGAGTAGAATGACTTATGCTTTGTGGAGTGACTTTCCCCCTTTTCATCTAAGGTACCACGTGTACCCTACCTGTAGAAATACATCTGGGATCCTGGGCTTCTCTGTTACTGTGGCAACACAAGCCACCAAATACAAGTAAGTCTCAGATTTAAGTTATTTAAATGCACTTCAGTGTCTCCATCTTTGAAGGGGCGTGTGTGTGTTTTGGAATGTTGTAGGTCTTGAGGGCTGACACGTCTCATCTGCTGCTGTTAGCCTGTGCGTAATACCGTTGTAGGGTGGTAGCCAATTCGTAAAGTTTATTCCATAGAGCTACACAATTCAGTAGCGTTCTCTCTGTTTTTGTGTCACTGTTTGTATAAATCCTAAGAGAGAAACTCTTGCAAAATGTAAAACCTGCTTCTGTGCTCGGGGAGGAAGCAGCAAAGTGGAATGAGTGGCATAAGAGAGACTACAAGAAATAATGAAAAACGTAAATTTAATTTCAGAACAAATTTTCCTTGGCAGCAAGGTAAATTCTTCTGTGGAAATAGGGGAAATTCAATTGTTTAAATTCAAAGAGAGGTGTGTGTGTGTGGGGTGAGGGGGGGGGAGACAAGAAAATACGTGGTAATTCTCTTATGGTGCAGAGAGCTGGACTAGCTTGGAAATGATACCCTCAAGAGACCTAGATGTACCTAGGGTTGGCCCTCATGCTGGCTCAATGCTCTTCCAACACATCTATTCAGTGTTAACATGTTGGCTTTTAATTGAGAATACTGTATATTGAGGTTTAAAGGTGAATCCTTTGGGTTAAGCAGTTACTTTCTTGGTTCAGTGTTTTGTGTGTGAACATGAAACTGCTGTGCTTCCACACCCCTCATTTGAAGGTTCAGGTGTCCTAATGTTCCTGTTAGGTCTAGTTTACTGTACATTCTGATCAGACACTAACCGAGATGGCTGCTGGGAGCCCTTGCTCTGATGTTTTATGCAAGTGTACGCTGGGACGAGCTGGGAGATCAAGGGCCTGATGAAGCTGCCTGTAGTTTGGTGGGGGTTTTCATTCTTCCCCTTTAGACATCTGCATGGTCCTATCCTATAACATTTTCACTGTTGTACAGAATTAGACTGGGTGGTCCTACCCCACCGAGACCAGATTTTCAGAACCTTGGCCATAATAAGCAAGAGCATCATATGTTGTTCCTGATCCCATTTCTAATAACTTTTTCTTCCAGTTCTGAATTAGTTGATAAGAAAATAGAGGAATTTCTATTCTGCTTTGATGAGAAAATCAAAACCTTAACCGAAGAAGCGTTCAGCACTCAGGTAAGAGGGAAGATCTCAGAATACATTGAGCGGATTGAATACGAAGTACAAAGCAGGCCAAGGCAATTGCATGTACTAGGCTTGGGATCATGCTGGTTCGTGCAGTTTGAGTCCATTCCTTTGGGGCTTGGCTGAAGCTGTAATGGGGCTGTGCAAGTATTGCCCGTTTAAATGCTCCTGAAGATTATCCTTCGTTGCTGACCAGTGGGCATTAGCATGGCTGAGCGCGGCAGCTTCTGTATATTGTTTGGGGTGGGCGTATGGGGCTCTACGCCGCAGAGGTATTTACCCTTTAATAAAAGGAGCCACAAGCCTGATGATTTTTCAGCCATGTAGGGGGTATTTTTTTCTGGTTAAATATGCACATTTCATTTATGCTCATGTAACGTTTCATGTACGGTTGGGGTTAAGTGAACTCAGGTTGCTACCCTCTTGGCTTTCTGCCATTGGCTGCTGTGCATGCAGCCTAAGCCGTCACGTCAGGTGGGTCTGCTTGGGGTCCTTTACTGGACTTGGCCGAGCAAGTCAGTCTTTGAAACAAATGACCAGGGCGCTTTACACAAAGGGGACACTGGACCCAGCCCAGCTTCTCCAAGCAGTAACCACTGGGGGATGTTCTCTTGGCAGGTCACGGCTCTAATAAAGCTTAAAGAATGTGAGGATTCTCATCTCGGTGAGGAGGTGAACAGGAACTGGAATGAGGTGGTGACCCAGCAGTATCTCTTCGACAGACTGGCTCGTGAGGTAAGGAAGGGTGAACTAGGAATTGTGCTGCTTACCTGGGGGATCTGCGGTCTGTGAGGCAGGGCTTGTGCATGGACCGAGACTTCCTCTCAGTGGGGCATTCTTACCAATATGTCAGTGATGTAAGAATGAAGTCTGGCTGCCTCTCCCTGTAGTTTCATACAAGTTTAGAAATAACATCTCAGCCCCAGCAAGCCGTGCTTTCCAGAATTCAACCACCACACCACAGTTCCATTTTTATATACTCTGCTTTCTGTTGTAGTCCAGGCTTGGACAATCAATTGCTAAGCTGAGTTAGTTGACACTGTCTGCAATGCAGTTCAAGTGGAACCTTGATTACAAAATACTGCTACTGAACTATCCGTCTTGAAAAAAGTACTTTCTTGTGGTTTTTAGATTGATGCTCTGAAGTCTCTTTCTAAAGCGGACCTGGTGAACTGGTTCCAAGCACACCGAGGCAATGAGGGAAAAGTGCTGAGTGTCCATGTGAGTAGGCTGGAATATGAAGGAATTCCTTCCATGCTGATCTCTAAACTCTGCCTTTAGTCTAAGCTTTTAAACAGATTTGAGCAAAGCTGCTTTAACTTGTTAAATCATAACATTCATTTAATGGCGAGAATGATTTCAAGCGGGGTGAGGGTAATCTAGTGCATGGGTGGGCAAAGTTCCCAAGCCCAACTGCAGCCTTCTGACAAGTTGTAGTAGAGGTTGCCTAAAAGCCAATGCCTGCTGGCAGTTAGGAACTCTTCAATGAAGCTTTGAGTTCCTGTTGCCTCTGTAACCACATGGCCTTTGAATTTTCAGGTGGTTGGCTATGGAAAACATGAAGGGGATGCTGAAGTTCCAAGCAGCTCAGATGTTCACAATGCATGTAGTGAAATACCTCAACTTACTTTCCTCTCTGCTTGCACCTTGGTGAATATCACTTCCATCAAGGACATCAAAGCTTACACATCAGCGCTCAACGTTCTCCCTTACCATAAGATACTAAAATAAATGCCATTTTCTGCTGTAACCTGACATTCCAAGTTATTTTCAACTTGTGAACCTGTACTTTTCACTAAATGTACTGACAAAAGGGTGTGAACTAAATATTCCCCCCAAGAAAATATCCTGGATTGAACATTGTAAGTGACTTAAGTGTTTTCACTTAGTTAAGCCATTCTCCAACTTTGAAAGATTTGACTCAAACCTGAGATGCACCATAGTGCTGAATATTGTCCCTGTGTGGTATTTAGAGAGGGGAGGGATGGCTAACAGCTGCATAATAACTGTTGAAGGAACAGTCAGGTTCCAGAGCATATTCTTACAATGTTTTTAAATAAAAATTGCATTTTGCTGTGGGGTTTAGGGTATAATTAGTAAGTACAGCTCTAATTTATTTACTGGCCTTGTACTAAACATTTCAAGACTTAATTTTAGTCTGTAAAACTTCAACTCCACTCTGCCTATTTAGTGTGATTGACAGTGAGCTTTTACTGTCAGGGAAAAGTAGATGTCTAGGCCAAATATAATTCCATTTTGTAGCCAGTAGTACTGAAATTAGGCTCACTAATAAGGTATGTGTCCTTGATAAAGGTCTTGACCAATTTACTAACCTTTCTTCTGCTTAAAGGCTATACATAGGTACAAGTTCTAACAGCCAATTTATACCAGGACAACTCCCTCACGTATTGATGTTTGAGGCAGAATGAGGTAAGGAACTCTTCCTGTTCCCAAAGGAATGCTGAGCTTGCTTTCAGCCTGAAGGAAATATCCAATCTGAGAAGTAGCCTTTCCTTATGGAAAATATACAACTCTGAATTTGCTAAAAGCACCTCTAGTTCAGACCCCCTTCTTGCAGATGATATAACTAGAAAAGGCATTTTTAATGACAACACTCAAATGGAGGCTTGGTTAGATCACATAAGGAACCTGTGTTGGAGAGCTGACGCTTTGGATGCCCTGCATAATGTTGAGGCATGTTTCAACAAGTTAGCGCAGAGGAACAGAAGAACCTCATTTGCTTTTGATTACCTTTCTTTGTTCTACTGTGAGAATTTCCTCTCCATCAACCCATAGGTTGCAGTAGCTGAGTCCCTTCCAGAGGGTAACCTGCACAAGTATCCCTACACACACTCTTCACCAGGCAGACTTTTAGAGACCTTCCTGCTGTTTGGGCTGTTCCAAATTGACAATTGCAGCCACTCTTTTATGGGCATGGCCAACCTGGAGCCACTAGAAGCGGGTGTGCTCCCAAGCTTATTGTAAAACCTAAGGCATAATCAGGAACAAAGTAGTCATCGGGGGCAGTGCATCTATCCCTGCTTACTCCCTGTTCCCTTTTTCTGAAGATGAATAGTAGGACCTTTGTGCAATTGGCAAAGAAATCCATTATTGGCTTGCCAAAAAGAGCTGGAATGCTTTGAGACACACTATTGCCCTGGATGTAGCACATGGCAGCTCAGCCCACCTGTGAGTTTAGTGATCCTTCTATCTGGACTGCTTTGAGAGGACAGGTGGGGTACTGCTCACTAACAGAAATGAAACTTCCTCTTGAAGTGTTGTGGAGCAGGTGTCTCGCTGATGGTTTACAAATGCCAGTTCATACCAGTCAATGCAGTGTCTTTCAGTTGAGGGGCATAGTGCAGGAGTGCTAGACATGCTTCAGCTGCTTTCAACTACAGCCATGTGTCTTCAATGTGCACCCCATCACTACTTGCTTGCATAGGTGGGGACAATCACTGTGTGGGTCTCTGCACATCATCCCTGAGCATAGTCAGCTCAGGATCACCCATCACCTCTGCTTCACCAAGGCTAGGACAGCACTAAGGGAGATGTACCTGCTTTGCAATCTCTTGCTGGTAGGGGAGCAGAAGGCTCACATGGAATCCAGCCTATGCAACTGTGTTTATGCATGAAATCATGCTGCTGTGTAGTTCTGCCAGGAACATTTTCTCCCACCAGTCTTCCCTGTAAAGATACTATGAAAACATAAGAGCTTGTGTTGCCTCTTAGTTGACATGAACACCCATTGCCTAATTGAATCTGTTTGGACTCCTGGGTGTATAATGGATGGTGCTGGAGACAGGCAGTGCTCGGCCTTGTTGGTCAGAAACCTGAGAGTTTTAAGGTAGCTCGGCCTCTCGAACTCTCTTACTCTGGGGATGGTGACCTTACCTATCAGTCATCTAGATAAGCAGAGACATATCCCTTGGGCTCTCAGATGAGCCACCAGGATCTTTGACAAGATGAAAGGGAGTGCCCAGAACAGATAATGGTGGTCTGCTATGGAGAATGTCAGAAAGCACCTGTGTGAGTCTCAGATGGGCACATGGAGATGTGCTTTTTGAAGACCTATTGCTGATAGGAAGTTCACTGGCCTGATTGAAAATGTTTCTGTGCAGAACTTCCTGTATCTCTCGCACTCTTGTTGAAGATCACTTAGATGTCCCCATTGGTGTTTGGAACAGTGAAGAAAATAGAGGCTATGGCACAGCATCCCTGATCGTGGAGAACAGGCCCCAGTGTCCAGAAGGTGTTGAATAACTTTTCTGGCTTTTAGTGCCTTCCTTGTGTCCTTTGGTACTAGGGAGAGGAGGAAGTGGTCTCTAGGGGGAGAGAATTGGATGGTGTATCCTAGAGAGCATTTCCCCAATCCAGGCATCCTGCTATTGGTGTCTGCTTGTCCATGAAGGACTGAATCCTCATCCCTATGGTACCTGCAGGAACTGAAAGAGGCCACTGCCTGTCATGCAAGGGACTCAGGCCATTTCTCAAACTTTGCATGGTTCCCAACCCTCTGCTGTTGCTATCTTCCTCCGCCAGTTGCCCTTGTAGCTAGGAAAGGCCACTCAAGCACAAAAGGAACTTGGCGTGGGGCTCCTGGAAGGAAGTAGTGTCTGCAGTATGTGGGGGGGAATAGAAAGCCTGTGACTGTCTGCTTAGAAAAGCCTTTCCCGTGGGTTTCTCTCTTTAGGCCCCCTTGTCTGTCTCTGCCTTTTTTCATGGTGGGAAGGGGATGTGGAACAGGACCTTCTGGGAGTTTTGCAAGTGCAGTTTCCCCTGTTTCTTTCTATGCCTATCACATCCCTTGGAGTGGGTGGGCCTGTGCTTTTTGTCTCTCACCCTGAGCAGGAGGAGGATTGAGATGACCTAAGTCAAGATGCCAGTCCTCCCCCCCCCCCATGTCCCCTGGGGGGGGCAAGGGTGCAGCATGGCTGCACTCGTTACTCCTCCCCACTTCTTCCACTAACCACAGCACCTGCCCTATGGGGGCCAGGCCCCTGCTCACAACAGTGAATAGGTTGAGAATTTCAACCAAGGCATCTCTCTCCAGCCATAGCAAAATCTCATGTCCCTACAGCTAAGCCACTACCCTGCAACAGCTCCAGCCATAGCAACCGCTGCTGTTCTGGTCTCCTCCAGCCCCATGGGCGAAGGGTGTAAAATCACTGAGGACTCTGCTTGCCACAGGCTGCAAGAGCAGCTCCTGGTGCATCTGTCCCCCTGAAAAGGGCCCTATCTTCCTGAGCGATGGGTGGAGGGACGAGGACACGCCCAGGCCTGCAGAGGTAGAAAGGAGCAAGCCCTAACCTACACTGGATATAGCTCTTTGGGTCTCTAAAGCATTACGTCCTGCTCTTATCCTCAGCAAGGCAGTAACAAACCCGGGTGACTGCTGAGAGCTATACCCCTCCCATAGGGCAAGGCTGTCAATCATAATTAGTGATCCTGCCTGTCCAAGTGAGGGATACAGCCCATCTGTAGGCAACTAGCGGATGGCGTTTAAGAGGGATATGCTCACTCTCTAGGTCAAGGCATTTCTTGGCTGGAAATGTTGGTATTTTCAATCTTTAACTAGCTTTTGAAAGCCTGAAGATCAGCCTCTGCTTTCCCTCCATGGCACACTTAGTTTTTGTAACAGCTGGTCAGCTAAGCCCAGCCGTACAGAAAGCACTGATAGATTTCAGCAAGGGTAGTCCATCCACTGCCCATGTAGCCAGATATTTTATAAATCATATCCGAACATAAGAACTTACCCATTTGCTTAGGAACATAAGGCTGTATTTAAGAGAAAAAGCTCTATACTGTCCTCCTAATGTACCCCTCACTGTAGGGATCATTGATGCAAACATTTCCTTCATTAATATAGTTAATTACTTGCTAAGAACAGCATTTATGAACATGGGAAAATTCCACTTGCGATGAACACTCTGAAAACTGTTTAAAAGCTGGACTTATGATCAACTTAATTTTGCTGTAAAGGTTTATTATGAAATAAATACAAATCCATAAGAAGTTGGAAAAATCTATTTTATGAAGTTTTAAGATACACTGAGTAGATTTAAATGATATTCTATGGTTGATTTTTTAAATCTCTAAAATAAAAATACTAAAGTTATTTTGGGTGAGACACAAATAAATGCCAAAAGGTTTGATTTATCATACAGCTGGTAGCTAACATTGATGTAGCATTTTCTAAAACTGTCCAAAAGGAATCCTCATATTTACACAATGAAAACATTAACTGATTCTACTTGCTTGCATTTATAGATACTATGTAGGACCCAAGAATATTGTATGCAGCTGATACCAATATCCTTTTTGCACCTTTACAGTGGTGTAATACCAAGTGTATACTTCACATGGCTCATGCCCAGACTTTATTAATGTTTCTAAGTAGGGAATGGAAGAAGGCTCAAGACCTCCTGCTTTCAGAACCCAAATACACTGTCAGAACAGCAAGGGCCAACAGAAGTGACTGCCACAGGGTGAAGACATTTCCTGCTTTAATTGTTCATCTGCATCAGTAAGTCCAGTATCCCTGAGATAGGAACCACTGTAACTGGAAGGGACAGCTTCTCCAAAATAAAAGAGCTTGATAAGTTAGGACTATCTTGGTATCAGATGTAAACTTCACTAAGCCAAAGCTTGAAATCACTTAATGTTTACTGGCAGCAAGTCGTTTCAATAGTGGTTCGTCATAAACCCAACATTCTCCATCTTCGTGGAATAACTAAGAGAGAGAGAGAGAGAGAAATGAAGAATGGGAAGGCGAGACCAAGATTTAAAATAGCTTAAGGCTCAAACAAGCTTACCCTTGTCTCCCAGGATACTTCTCTCTCCTTTCTGTCTCTGGCTTCAGCTCTCTGTCTTTCTTCCAACCTGTGCTTTGCATCTGTAGCTGCATCAATGTCTCTCATTTTTAAGTTGCAAGTTACATCTTTCCATAGGCTTTTAAAAAAGGAAAAAATGATCTGGCATCATTTCTTGCCCGTAGGAAGTACATTAGACATACTGCAGTGTCTCAAGCCTTTAAACACATCAGCTGTGATCTGCAAACCACTTATTCGTTAGTACAAGACAATGAGATCTTACCAGCGAGATTCATACTCTTCTTGATCCTCCAGCTTCCTTACTTTTTTCTTAACTGTAGGCATTTTCTTGGTATCTATGAAGACTACATTCTCCTAAAGAAAGGCAGCATACCACTGTTAGTTTTAAAACAAAAAACCAGGCTATCTAGGCTTTGGTCTTTCTTATCTGGCATTTTTCTGGAAGGAGTGGTCCAAATAGCTTCAGAAAGACCAGTGACTTACTGCTAACTCTCATTCCTTGAGATGGCTCCGTGCATGCCCACCAACAGATGTGCATACCACAGACGAATTTCACAATGCCTTCAAAGCAGTCTTTCAGCTCAGGATGGAACCCGCCCTTCCCCCAGAGTGAGTGCAAGGTCTGCCACATGCAAAGGCAATGGAATAAAAGGGGTGGGCCCTTATATTCCTTCCAACTGCTGCCTATGCTAACTAAGAATTTGAGTAATTGGGAGTAGCAGGATGCGAGAATGTCCAGAGCCATCTTGAGGAATGGCAGTTACCAGTAACCTGTCTCATCCTCAAGTGGTTGCGTGCATTTCCACCAATGGGAGACTAAAAAGCAGTATGTCCAGTTGAATGGAGGGTTGAAGAATTCAATAGAATTTAGTACTGCTCTCCAAAGTTTGCATCCTTTTTAGTTGCTAAATTGGTCAGGTAATATTTTGTAAATGTATGATAGAATGTCCAAGTTGCCACCCTACAAGTATCTACGACAGGAGATTTGCCCTAATGAAGCTACAGATGCAGGAATTGACCTTGTGAAAATTGTTCTAAGTGCCTCGGGAGAGGGTGGGGGGGAGAAGAGTGTCCTGCTTGGGTCTAGCACAAGTACAGCTTACAGGAAAGGCGTTTTCTTTTCTTGGCCCCTTGAACTGAAACGGAGAGCATCATCCTGGCCAAGATCTCAAGTTCTTTCTCTATAGAAAGCAAGAGCCCTTCTAGACAGTCACAGTATGCAGGACTGTCCCTACTGTGAGGTCTGGGGAAAAATACTGGCAAACATTTCCTGATTCAAGTGAAATGGGATAACCACTTTTGGTATGAAACCTAGGTCCTGTCTTAGCACCACTTTGTGGAAAACAAGTACGGTGTTGATGCTCTTAGGGCAGCTCTCTCACTAATACTTCTTGCTGACATAATTGCCACCAGAAAAATTACTTTCTGTGGAAGGTATGGCAGGGGACAAGTAGTCATGGATGTGAAGGGTGGTAGCATCAATCTTGCAAAGACATAGTCACATAGAGGGTAATTCTATTTTCTCCCCTCAAATTGCTATGTTTTGAGGCAACAGCTGCCAGGTGCACTTTTATAGATGACTGGGAAAATTTGCTCTCTTTCACATATGAGATAGGATAGTATCTTCGGCAATAGTCATGATGCTGGGTTGATACCCTGATCCAAGGCCTATAAGGCAAATCTACACCGTTTGGGTTTTCTAGTGTTGTCTATGTAATCTAGAGTACACCTTGAGGTACATCTTCCATGTCTCTTATCCCTGGATCAATCATTGCACCGGAACTTGAATGCATTGAATTTGACAGAGTTCTTTCCCAGTCCTTGGATAGTAGGTTCATCGACATCTTGAGGCAGCAAATCTACTTGCAACTTGAGAATGGGTGAAAAGAGAATTGGTCACCTACCTTGGTGAATTCTTTCCTTTTCCTGCTACGCAGACAGTCCTACGGAGGTTTCAGACAAGTCCAAGACACAAACCCTTCAGTTGGGGGCCAAAAAGTTCCTCCCATAACCGACAGGAGGCAGAAGATCCCTGATTTTCATGCGCATGCTCCCTAGGGCTACCCACCCCTTCAGCCCCAGGAGTTCCCAAGCAGAGGACCGGCTGCATTTAAGCTAACACCAGACCTGACTCTGACGCCCTGCTCGCCATCGAAGGAATGACAACCAAACAGCATTATAACAACAAAAATGCTAGAAAGCAGAACTGATGGGTTGAACCTAGGACCACCCTGTGCCTCCTAATTCCTTTTGGCTGTTTTGGGTGGGGCCGGAGGACTGTCTGCATAGCAGGAGAAGAAAAGAATTCAAGGTAGGTGACCAATTCTCTTTCCTCCCCCTGCAGCAGACAGTCCTCTGGAGGGACATACCTGATCCCCTTAAAATTCTAAGGGAGGGAACAGCCAGCTTCCACCGGCTCCAGCACCGTCTGAAGCACCCATCTACTGAATGCCGCTTCAGCTAACTGCTGGGTATTTATTTTGTAATGCCTCACAAAGGGGTGAAGCGAAGCCCAAGTCGCTGCCCAGCATATTTCCTTGTACAAGGCTCTTGCCTTGAAGGCGAGCGAGGTCGCTGCCCCTCTAACTGAATGAGGCCAAATCCCAAGAGGTGGCACCTTCCCGTTCGCCCTGTAAGCTTCCATTATTGCCTGTTTTACCCACTTCGCAATTAAAGTTTTGGAAGCTTTGGATCCCTTTACGCTAGCTCTAATATTGACAAATAGTGCTGTAGACTTGCGGAATGTCTGAGTTCTGGCCAAATAGAGCTTTAAAGTGCGGCGGACATCCAAGGTGTGTCACAGCTTTTCCTTTGGATGGACCGGTTTTGGGCAGAACGAAGGGTGAATGACCTCCTGGGATCTGTGAAAAAGAGTGTTAACTTTTGGAATAAAGGCTTGGTCTAGCCTCAGTGTAACCAACTGTTTGTGGAAGACGCAGAAGTTCTCTTCCACCAATAGGGCCCCCAGCTCTGACATTCTTCTGGCTGAAGTGATCGCGATCAGGAATGCCACCTTGAGAGAGCGCATGTACAACGAGACTTGAGAAAGAGGCTCAAAGGGAGCCTTAGTCAGTGTGTTAATTACCAGATTTAAGTCCCAGGAGGGGCATCTGTGGACTACTGGCAGGGCAATGTGTTTTGCTGCCCTGAGGAATTGACGAACATGTTTGTGGTTCGACAGACTCCTCCCAGTTCTGAACTTAGTGCGGGCAGTTGCCTAGCTAGAGTATTGTGTCTGAAGCCCTTATCCAGTCACGTCTGGAGGAATTCCAGGACCTGAGACACCGCGGCTTCGCAGGGGTCCAGCTTCCTGGATAAGCACCATAGGGAGAAAACCTTCCATGTTGCCCTATACGATCTCCTGGTAGCTGGTCTCCTGGTTGCCAGAAGGGTGTCCAGGACACCCCGGAGTAGCCTTTCCTTTGAAGCGCTAAGCACTCAATCTCCAAGCTGTCAGTTTTATCGAGCTCACGTTCTCGAACAGAACTGGCCCTTGGGATAGCAGGTCGTGAAGGAAGGGAAGGACCAGGTACTGTCCCCCGCTCAGTTCCATAAGGTCGGAGAACCATGGGTGCCTCGGCCACCATGGTGCCACTAAGATTATTTGCGCCTTCTCCCTTTATATTTTTGCTACTGTCCTTGTTACCAGTGGCATGAGGGGAAACGCATACAGGAGGCCTGACAGCCAGCTCTGTTTCAGGGCATCCATAGGTCCCGCTCCCAGTGAGCATGCCCTTGTCATGAATAAATGCAGTTGAGCGTTGTCTTGGCTGGCGAGCAAATCTATAGATGGGAGCCTGAAGGCCTCCACTATCTGTCTAAATACCGTTCTGTTCAGCATCCACTCGTGTGGATCCAGAATCCTCCTGGAGGTTGTCTGAGCCCCTGATGTGAAGGGCCTTCAGAGATGACAGATGTCTCTGGGCCCAGCCCATGAGGGACCGAGCTTCCTGATTGAGGAAGAGGGACCTTGAACCCCCCTGGTGATTGATGTAGGCCTTTGCCATAGAATTGTCCGTGTAAACGAGGACGTGGGACCCCGACAACTGTTGAGTAAGGCTGGTCAGGGCCAGGCGGACTGCCCTCAGCTCCAGGAAGTTTATTCTCCTGGTCGCCTCCCTCTTGGACCAGAGACCCTGGATTGAGGTGTTGTCCATGTGAGCCCCCCAGCCTAGCAGGCTGACGTCCGTAGCGATCACCTTTCAGTAGGGTTCCGTGAGCGGCACCCCTTCCGAAAATCATGCTGCATCTAACCACCAGGACATGGAGGACTTTAGCTGTTGAGGAAGGCAAACCCAAGGGTTTCGCCCGGCTGTCAGATTGTTCTGAAAAGGCTTGAGCAGCATCTGCAAGGGCCCGAGGTTGCCTGGAGCAAGACACCATCAAGCCTAGAAGACTCGCCAGGGTCTTGTTCCTTAGGCAACAGCTGGCTCGGAGTATACGCACTCTTGAGCGAATTGCCTCCTGCCTCTTGAGAGGGACGTGGACGGTGTCTAAGGCTGTATTGATGACCACCCCCAGATGCTCTATCCTGCGGGAGGGCGTCAACTGACTCTTTTTGAGGTTGATCACAAACCCATGGTTGCTGAGGTAATCTATGACTCTGGCGACGTCCACAGCTGCTTTGTCCTGACAGGGAGCCCTGATCAGCAGGTCGTCTAAAGAAGGGAAGACATGCACCCCCTCCCTGCATAGATTTGCCACTAGAGTCACCAGGGTCTTGGTGAAGGTTCTGGGGGCCGAGGGACAAAGCTCTGTACTGCCAGTGACCCTGATTGAAAGCGAACCGGAGCCATTTCCAATGCGCCGGCAGAATTGGAATGTGGAGGTACGCCTCCTGCAAATCCAGAGATGCCATCCAGTCTCCCCTCGATAGACCCTGACAAATCGAGGTGACCATTTACATTTTGAATTTTTGCGACCTCCTCCATTTGTTCAGGGCCTTCAGGTTGAGATCCGACTTTTTCGGTACTAGGAAGATTATGGAGTAGAGTCCTAAAGCCCTTTCTTCCTGAGGGACCTGCTCTATGGCCCAATAGAAAGCAGTCTGTTTATTTCACTGGACATGGCCAACACTTTTTTGGGGTTGTTTGATAGGGGGGAAGGTAGGAATCTGCCTCTTGGACGACCCGCAAAACCCATGCGTCTGAAATCGACCTTTCCCAGATGCCTGAGAAAAACTGCAGTCTGCCCCCTTGCCAGTCATGTTTGCTTGGGCTGCTGGGAGGCCTGGGGTTCGCGAGATCGGAACTTGTCCGCTCTACGCTGCTGCTTTTGGCCCCTACCCCGAAAAAACTGCCTGAGTTCTCTGTCTTGCCCCTGGGTTCGCCTGCAATAGGGGACGGAATAAGATCCGAAGCAAAAGGCCGGGGAACGAGAAGGCTTCTTTTTGGCCCCAAACTGCTGCAGGGTTTTTGTCTTGGACTTGTCTGAAACCTCCGGAGGACTGTCTGATGCAGGGGGAGAATACCAATGCTGACAAGCCCAAGCCAGCGCAACGAGGATCAGACATGTGCAATCCATCTGAAAATTCTGCTCGACCTTCAGGGCTAGGTTGCTGGCCCAAAGATACGCTGCCCCGCCGAAGCTCGAAAGCAGA